>JAMWFC010000038.1:0-317914 GCA_027475525.1 Macrolepiota albuminosa | reverse complement strand
ACTGACACTGGGTTATAATTTTAGGTTTACACAGGTAACATCGAGTGAAACGTTACATTAACGCCACATTGTCATGATTTGAAAGTTAATAATCGTGATGTTTGATTGGATACACTGGATGGAAGTGAGTTTTCTAGAGCGATGTCGGGAGTAAGCGTAGTTTGCGGCCGTGGTTACGTCGATACACCTGGAGTAAGTGAGCATATACTGACACTACGATTCTTCACTGGGCCATCAATCATATTTTGAAACCAAGGCTCCGCATGCAAGCAATATGGTTCTGGACAAGTTCCTGGCACTTCTCGGTGGCCTCTGGTTGACCATACTTCAGAAAACAGTCATCCCGAGCGGATTTCGTTTGGGGACACGCGCAGCACCTGGTGCATCTATTGAATACCGCACAGCGGATGCGAAGCAGACACAAGACCTACGGCTTCAAGCCCTGGGGATTCAAGGGATTCATTTTTGGGTCAGTTGGATCATATGGCACCTCAGGCTTCGGGGACGACCACAGAGAAGATATCTGTAACCAAATTTAGAGTCTCTCAGCGGCATTTTAGAGAGAGCGAGAATAAGACGCGCACTTTCTCAAACATCTCTTCAGAAAGTTATCGTCAGGAGTTGCGCTGTAAAGAAAGCTCAGAACATTTTGCGATGGATGACAAAGATGCCACGTGTGTATTCCAAATGGGGTTCTATCCCATTCTCGTGCTGGGCGCACTATCTTAAGTAACAAGATTTGAAAACCTTCTTTGCGCTCCTGTTCCCACATCGGCAAAGCATTCCTTGAATCGCTAGGTGATTACTCCTCAAACAATAAATCCAGCAAGGATTTCAGGCCTAGGAGCCATGTTTTCATGGTCCATAATCATTCTGTTTGCTGCCTTCGTTTCAGGGCAGACTTGTGAAAACTATGGGTTTCAAAATGGCTCTAGTTGTGCCTGTCCTGTTGGTACAGGGGGACCTACCTGCTCACAGCTCGCATGTGGTGGGAATATTTTCGAGGGCACTCAACGGCCCCTTACGTCGAGCTCGGACTCTTTCTCCAATCTGACGGCATCTGGTTGTTCTTGCCAAGAGGACTGGAGTGGAACAGGGTGTAATGTCTGCAGAACATCCAATGCTTGTCAAGGAGCGTTTGTCGCGTCTGGAAGAGCACCTTCAACTTCAAACTCCATCACAAGTACGCAGGATGGCCAAAACGACACTTTGGCGTGCAATACGACACCTAGAGTATACGCAGGTGGCCAGATGAGCTGTCAAGTGAAAGTACGCTACCAGCCATATACGCCATCTTTTGGTGACTCACTATGTTGGGCGAGATAGAATCCTACTCTGCAAGGACTTTTCCCCCTTGACTCCACTCTAAACATCATGCGTACAATACAGCCCTCCCTCTCGCCTATACCAAATACGACTACATTCGGCGAAGCCGGAACTGTCTATGTGCAATTATTCTACGCCGGCGTCGAGCAATTCTATTGCGAAGCCGATACGTGTTCTCAAACTCTAGGCAATGGCACATCCAGTGCGAATTGGGATTGCCAAAATCTACGTTGCACATGCAGAAGAGGGACAACTTTTTGTGGGGGACCCTCGGCCGCAGATCTCACACAAGTTATCAATAGTCTCGCTGGTAACCTCGGCATCCACTGTGACGGCCTCAATAATTCGACCGATACAGCGACTTGTCAGTTCCAACAAAAGGATCTTTTGACACTGTTTCCACCCTCAGGTCTTACCCTCAATGGGTGTACGTTTGGAGAATGTGTAAGGCAGAGTGTGATCGATACTGGTGGAAACATAACTGCTCCTGTTACTGCTGCTGGGAAGCCCCTTAGTGGAGGTGTTATCGCTGGTTTGGCTGTAGTTGGAGCATTGGTTCTGTTAGCACTACTCTTCATCCTATTCGGCTATATAAGGCAGAGGAGGGCTCGCAATAAACAGCAGAGCGACAATGCGGGTATGCAGGTTGGTGTTTGTTGGGAGGGTATAACGTATACAATCGTTGGCTCGTCGAGCTTCTTTGGTCTCTTCCGCAACCACGAGGAAAGAAATGTCCTCGACAATGTATCAGGCTCTGTCATGGCAGGTCAGATGATGGCGATCTTAGGTCCGAGTGGTGAGCCGATCTCCAACCTTACTCGTTGCTATCAAACTCCAGAGTCGTATAGGAGCCGGAAAGACCACTCTTGCAGAGATTCTCGCCGGCAAACACAAGTCCGGATCTGTTCTAGGAAACGTCCGTTTTCCCGTCAAAGGGGGTTTGTCGGGTGCTGTTGCACCAAGAATCGGCTTTGTCCCTCAACAAGATGTTCTCCCTCCTACTTTGACTGTATATGAGGCATTGCTGTTTGCAGCTCGTTTGCGACTTCCCGAGAATGTCAAGGACATAGAAAAACGTGAGATGGTTGGAGAACTCATGGCGAAGCTTGGTATTTCGTCGCTGAGGGATGTTCGCATTGGTCATAGTGAGAATATGGGAGGAAAAACAAGAGGTATTAGTGGAGGCGAGATGAGGAGGGTCAGTATTGGTCTGGAATTGATATCGCGCCCTGATGTCCTCATATTGGATGAGCCGACTTCCGGTATGTTTCTTCGTCCATATCTTGCTTCCTAATCTTACTTTGTATCATAGGACTTGATTCCGTTTCTGCATCTCGCGTTGCACAAATCCTCCACGACATCGCTCATGATCCTTCAAATCCTATACCAGTTATCGCCTCTATCCACCAGCCTAGGTAATTCTCCTTCCTTCGTCTCTGTCAAGAAATACTCATTCCCCTCACCCAGTTCCAAACTCTACCAGTCTTTCGATTCAATCCTCCTCTTATCACATGGACGTGCTTTATATTCTGGCCCAGGTAGATTCGCACCTTCGGAGTATTTTGCCAGAGTTGCTTCGCATCTAGTACCAGCATATCTGCCTGGATACAATGTCGCCGATTATCTCTTGGAAATTGCCAGCGACCCTGCTGTATCACTCTTCCAGATCAATGAGAAAGAGGAGCCGGCAAGTCCCAATGAAGCTGTCGCTGGAGGATATGGTAACGAAACGGTGGGAAAAGAATCCTCCGATAGTCAAGTAATCGCTGTTACACCTAGCGGTGTCTCATCCCCGGTTATGGATAGCCCAAAACGACATCTAAAGTGTGCTACGACGTTCTTGACTCAGCTGCAGGTCCTCGCAGAGAGGGAGTGGAAGATTTTACAAAGGTAGGATCGAGTAGTTTATACTATCCAGTGACGTCTGATCGGAACTGCAGAGACAAGACATTGTTCTTGACACACGTCGCAGTTGCTTCAGTCCTCGGTGTCTTTTGTGGTAAGAGGCTTACCTGTTTTGATGCCGGCACATGGATAGACCGAATAAAACAGGTGGACTGTACTATAAGATCGATACGTCCATTGCAGGATTCCAGGCGCGCGTTGGCTGCTTGTTCTTTTTGGTCAGTGGAATGCCAGCTATATGGTAGCAAATTATAATGGAATAATAATCTGTAGGGTGCACTTATCGCTTTTTCCTCGCTGAGTGCATTGTACAATGTAGTCGAAACTCGTCCTCTCTTCCTCCGAGAACGGTCAAGTTTGTATTACAGGCAAGTCTTCTTCCTTTTGATATATTACGCAATCACTAAACACCCTACAGTCCGACCTCTTGGTTGTTATCGCGGTTCATTCTAGATGTTGTTCCACTGCGAATCATTCCCACCATCATCGTTTCATCTATGTACGCAGCCCACCCGCTTTCTTATACTCTCTTTCCCTCATGTTCACTTTAACTTCAGTACATATTGGATGGCGGGCCTTGCTCACGACGCAGCCCATTTCTTCAAGTTCCTCTTCATTCTTGTTTTGTATACCTTAGCGATGACACTTTTTGTCTGGTTTCATTTTCTTTTTTCTCTCTGGCATACCTAACTTCGTGTTTCCCACAGAATTTTCTTCTTGGTGCCTTATTCAATAACGGCGGCATAGCGATCCTTCTTTCGGCACTGTCGGCACTCTATCAAATGACGTTCGCTGGGTTTTTTGTCCACCTAAGTGCGATTCCACCAGTCCTCCGTTGGTTACAGTGGTTATGTCCCCTCAAGTACACCCTCGAAGCACTCTCGGTTAACGAGGTCGGTTCGGGCCTCTTAATCCAAGATACCCTTCAAGGCGTACCTGTCAGCGTATCTGCCAGCTTGATTATGAATCTAGCAAGTGTTTTCTTTACGCACCTCCACTCGCACCTGACTCACGATGACCAGCTTTTTGGATTTGGCGCAAACAATTACTATCGTGATGTTCTTGTGCTCTTCGCTTTCATTGCAGGCTTTGGAATTGGTGTGATTGCTATCGTGTGGCTGAAAGTAAGAGAACAACGTTAGCTCATTATCTTGTCCCTTTCATATACCCTTCACTTTACTGTGGCTACTGTTTGGTCTAATTGACGTTGTTAAAATCATGTATCATCATATATACTTAAACGAACTCTGGACTCAAGACGTCTCCCTGACGTATATGTAAAACTTGACTAACTATATGACACACAAATTGTTCTCTTTGCGTGCGATCATATGGCACTACAGGGAAAGTCTCGAATTTGCAAATTCCTTGTTCTCTGCAATTTATTTGTCAACTTGAGAATAATGTCACCTATTCAGACAGATGACATACCTCACAGGCCACAAACTGACGGGTCAACCTGGACCGCTGTGGCATCAACACGTCCAAGGAATGTCGCCTGATTGCCCGTTAATTCGTTCATCGCCGACAATGCGATATTGAAGCCCGAGTCGGTATGGTCTATCGCCAACACGCTGATCGTTTTCGAAACACCTTGCGCATTGGTGTACGTGAGGTCCCAGCACGTTCCACAATTGACTGAGTTCCAGCCCCCGACGGCAGCAGCACCGCCGATGTGCGCGAAATGAGGTAGGGAACCGAAGGTGGAGAAGCCGCGTGTGATGAGGCCGTTTGGACCATCAGAACAGGCAACGCTGGTGAGGGAGGTTGCTGCATTGTCGTAGACTTTATCATAGGAGACGGTGACGGCGAGAGAAAAAGCGGGAAGGAGAACGAGGGATGCAAGGATAGAGGTGAACTTCATGGTGGAGAAAGGAGTTTGAACGTGGGGAGTGCTAATGAGGTAGTGTATGAGGCTGACGGTTTTATGCTTCTGGCTGAAGATCCAGTTCCTCTTCAGGTTCCCTTTTTATCCTGAAAAATCAAGTCTTACGACGCACGGATTTGATGCTCCGGGTGTTACAGGGAGAGTACAGATCACACAACGGGAATATGTCCCCGTAAACCTGTCAGTCTTTTAGTTTGTCTAAGGTGGTTTCGAGATATCACAAGGTATCAGATGATGTCAGCTGAGCAGGAAGGAAACGATCGGCAACGACAAGGACGGCATTTCATCAGAATCACTGCCATGGTCGTGGCTCGCAGAAATCACAGAGAAAGCTTAAGAGATACAGATTATGGAGCGGCAAGAAAGGGACAGAGGAAAAAAGCTTGATCTTCGTAAGTCGCAGACCAGAGTTACTCGTGGCTCGAAACCCACCGCGGCGACGCTGCTTGACAATAGGGGTCTTCAAGGCTAGTACATACCATTCCAAAACGTTTGATTCGAAACACGAAAAAACGTTCGGTCGCTGCAAAAAAAAACTTGAACTGGAGCCTCATGAAAGCAACTACTCGTGAGAATTCTCGTTGCCCGAAATCGAGTTTTGATCGTCCAGGAAACTCCGAGATACGTATGGCTAAGTACGACGTGCTCTCAGCAATGGCTTCAATGCCCGACCGGCGTCAAACATCACCCAAGCCTTCTTCTGCCGACGTCATCGCTGCCCAGTTGATCATATGCTCTGCTGTCAGTAACCCGGAGCATAAGGAAGAACTATAGTTGACAGTACGCGCTCAGTTATCCAACGTGTCTCTGCGAGTGCTGAATTTCAGACTCAGCTTGTTAGTTGTTCAAAACCAAAAATCAATCGAAAGCAGGATTGGATGAAGATCTATTAAATTGACCGTTTTTAGACAGTCGACGCACGAGCCTTGAAGACCCCGTTGCGTTGCGCTGACGAAGTGAGTAACAAGTTGATACAGGTCTTTATAGAACACAGAACCAACATGATACACATGGTCAAGAAGTTCTGTTGTAAGAAAAATAATAAAGTCTTTGGCTCGTGAGGATGACATCTCATAAGGGTGAGCAAACATCTAAAAACAAAATCGGATTTATTCCTGCCTCAACCTTCCCGTCCTCTATTTCCATCGGGACCCATTCCTATTGAGGTTATTCAGCTGGGGCTAGAGAGGACTCGCTGTACCCACAAGATTTGCGACCTCGGACACATACATTCTTGCAAGATCTATATCAAATGAGTTATTATCGGGGGAACACAAGTTTAAGCTTGTAACGGCGTGTTTTGAATCCCGGATAACCCAGGTTCAGGAGATTACAGAGTCTGAATCACACTTTCTTCTGTCAGATGTTTCCAAATTATCATATGGAGCTTCCTGGATAATAACGATGCCGTCCTTGGTTATCTCAGTCTTCTCTACGTCAATCGACAGCTCGAGATACCTTGGGATCTTCCAGAACTTGTCCTCAACATGTCAAGTGAATCACATATCTGGCGACATCCTGTTTTGCCATCTATCGTCGTTCTGTAAATCTGGACGTAAGCCCGAGCTACAGATTTATGGGAGGCTCAAAGAGCCACGCATCAGACTTGACCCGGTTACCGAGATATAAACTTGAAGAAGGATATATGAAGTACTCAAATTCCAGTCTTTGTGCGTTGCTTTCACCGTCGCTTTTGCATTCCAATTTTCAGCCTCGATATATTCACAATCAAGTCGACATCTATCGTCGCATCGTTCGTCCTCCTTGCTTTCGCTCTCATAGACACGGTATTTTATGACCAGACGTCGCATAGTAACAATGGTCTCAATGGCTTCATGCCACACTACACAACTTTTAGTTCATCACTCACTTTTCTGCACACTGGCAGTGCTGCTGCAGTCAAGCGGTGGAACTCAGTCAATTCAATTCTGAAACGTGCTGAAACTGACCTACACCAACCGTTGGAGTGTCTTGAAGTCGATCATACGGTCGGGCTTCGATAATTCGTTATTGGAGATGGACGAGTTAACAGGCAATCAACTAATCATGTGGTATTCTTGGGACGTTTTGATGACACAGCCGCCCAGGTGACCGGTAGCCTGTGAGGTCTTACGGAAAGTCATCAGTTTATATAGATCAAATCGTTCTGGGTCTGACAAATAAATTACAGAGCTTGACTTAGGAAGAGTGCATTTGTCAAAGGATTTGTAGCGTTATGTGAAGGAGGAGCATCAGCTTTGTACATACGAAAATGATAAATGCATGATTGTAGTAAGAAAGAAAGATCGTTAAGTCACGGTCTGTTCGACCAGAGTTTCAGTATCCACAGCAAGCTCAAGTTCCAAAACTTCCCATCGATCTATCATAATTAACTGAGTGTTCGGCTCAGCGCTCATGGATCATAAATGACAAATCTAATGTCACATGTAAGGGAAACTCGAACTTCACAATCAACAATCAAGTTGGCATAGCCCATAAGTAATCGATATCTGTGCTAATAAATAATTGCAGGTCTGATGCATGATGCAACGCATAGTATAAAAAGTTCATGATCACACAAGCAATTTCGGAGTCATTAACCCGCAAGCAAGCACAAATTCGCGTGACTCTCATCTGTGGCACATGGTTGAGAACTTGTATATTCAGCGGAAGTTGGACGAGGGAATGATCTATGTAAGAGTGAGACCTTTCAAGCAAAATAACCATCAGGATCTATGGAATGTGTGCATCTTATGTAGGTAGTGAGATTATCCTGTCTCTACTATGTCAGGGATGACAATATCTAATCGGCGAAGGAAAATTTCGTCCTGTACATGCTTCCGTAAGTTAGCACGAGTGCTATTTTGAGCAGGTTCAACATAACTATCAAGACAAGACACAACGCAGACACACCATTTACAGGCCACACTGTGATTTAGCCACCTTCACCTGTGAGACATTGATGCGTCCAAGATAAATAGCTTGACCACCAGTCAATGCGTTCATAGCCTTCGTAGCAACATTCCATCCTGCACTCGCATGGTCTACTGCAAGCACATTGATCGACCTCGTAACACCCTTGCCGTCGGTATATGTAAGCTTCCAGCACGTCCCGCACTGGGGTGAGTTCCACCCAGCGACATTGTCAGTACCGCCAACAAATGGGAATTTAGGCAGATTGCCTAGGGTACTGAACCCGGCGGTCATGAGGCCATTCACACCGTCTGAACAAGCGACCTGGGCGAGGGAGCGCGATGCATTGTCGTATCCAGCATCATACGATAGCGTTACGGCGAGTGCCGAGAGAGACATCAGAAGAAAGGAAGCGAGGAGAGCAGACAGCTTCATGTTGGAAAGCGCAAAGTGGATTGAAAGAATCGAAAATGTCCAAGAACTAGAATGAACTGAATGCTTCCAGTTAAAGCATCCTTTTAAGAGCTTTGGAGGATCCGAGTCCAGCGCGGTAACCATCTTGACATGAAACAAGCCAGGTACGTGTGAAATATTGTAAACGATGATCGAAGTCGCCAAGAACTAGAACCATATACCGAGCTTCTATATGGATATATGTGAGGAAATATGCGCCACTCAACGTATTTGGTTTAAAAATGACCAGGCTGAAGTTTGAGGATGAGTGAACGCTCTGGACTTGACAATGTTACATTCATTTGTTGCAATAGAAAGCTATTTCATTGAAAAGAGCGCCTGACAGAGCTATAGACTGAAGGTCGACATACAGAGAACCAGGTTCTAAGATGGGATCTCCATTGCACCCCACTCTAACACCCGCGAAAGATCTTTGTTGAGAGCGGCGGTACTATCGACACCGACAATAGCTGCCCAGTATGACACATCGTCATACGCTCGTCTGCGTGCCGAAGGCCAAAAGTCAAGATCCTTAACACCTTGAAACAGCATGAAGACACGCGTGATCACATCGGGCTCCGGCTCGATGTCGAGGGGCACAATGCGAGAATATTCGGTTTGTGGCATGAACCGCAATGCAATGTACTTGTGATTCATGAAAGATGGTGACCAGAAACTATGCATAAGGATCGGTAAAGAACGAATAGGCTTTGAAAATGAAACGCATACGTTACGAAGGATGTCCGAGCTTCCTTATGAAGCCCCAGGCAAAAGAGGGCCGCCTGAAGATATCCGGTGATGTCGTTGATAGACAGCACAACAGAATTTGAGTCAGATAGGGTCCAAGTTCCTGGTACTTCGCCTTGCCGGGAACGGGAAAGACTGTTTTCATTGAGGCTTGAAACATTAAGATAAAATTTCAGTCCCTGTCAATGTGTGACCTCGATAAAGGAACCTACTCTGCTTTCCAGAAGAGTGGAGAAAGCCCAAGCCCAGTGTCGCATGCCATTAATGAACCGTCAGGACTAGTATAAACATCCCAGTGTATCTTCTCTCCTTGCGGCTCAAGCTTCTCGATAGGAACGATGGGGTACACTGTTCTGAACTCCATGTCCTTGTCCAGAGTGACTGAAACCGTCACATCGATATCTTTGGGTGAAAAGACATAAATGACCGGCTTCTTCATGCGAGGCCTTTGGCGCTGCTGATGTTTCCCCTTTCTGAAAAGCCGAGATAGAAACCGCTTAAAGCGTCGATACAGAGACTTTTTACGCCTTCTGGGCGGATAAACGGGAATTTGCATCGTTAGGACTGGTTTCTTCTCCATGCCAGTAGACTCTTTCTTGGCAGGGCTGAGAGAATTATCTGAAATTCTACAAACATTGTCAACAGAACAGATAGTTATAAAACTTGATTACTGACCTTTCCGCCATTCTGCTGACGTGGTGGGGTATACCGTTCACCTCAGTACTTTAGCATATATAGGCAAGCATGTGCGCATTCATCAGGAGGCACTGCACAGTTCTGATTCAGACTCAATAAAACAGGTGGAGATTACCATCATGGATGGGCTGTGCAGGATTTCGAACGAGTTTTACTTTGTCACAAATCAATCAACAATATTTGACAGACATCTTGTAAATACAATATGTGCAAACAGGAGTGCCTCGACGTGAACGTCGTTGTGCTCGATACCTTCATATCTGACTTTGCGAAGCCCATGCCTCGGCCATGTATACATGTTCAATGAGACGACGGAAGCTTTACTTATCCTTGTGTCTTGTGGCTCTATGTCTCTTCACTCCTGCTGTTGCTGTATGGCCGTTTCCACCCAAGAGGTTCACCGGCAACTCTTTAATAGATGCGGGGACAATGGGTTTGAACGGTGACGGGCTGGTTGTTGCCTTTGGAGACTTTAATGGAGATCAGTTGTATGTCTGACTCCTGTACGTAACGACCACTAACGTTCCTTCAGCTTGGATGTGCTCTGGTTGGACAAGGATCAACACACGATTTCGGTTCATCATTGGAATCATGGTAATCAATAGACTTCGGTCAAGTTTTTTGTTAATTGGGTATCTGCCAGCCGCGTTCACGTACCAAGAAGCATCGTCATTCCGTCATGCTCAGCGGGTACAAAATATCGTTCCTGGCGATTTCACGCATTCGGGCAAATTAGATATCCTTGTCATGAGTGAATCTCAAAACAAGGGTCAACTGGATATGATACTGTACCCTGCATCTCTCGCCGGAGGCTTCGGTAATTCATTCACTGCTTTACACGTTCGAAAACTGACAATTTACCCGGTAGATATTGATCATCCGTTGAGGGTTCCTTCATCCACACACTCTCAGCCCATACCCATCGACGCGAACGGTGACATGAAAATCGACCTCTTCGCTATGACTCCTGCTTCCAAAGTCGATCCTAAAGCGCCCTTCCAGCTTTGGCAGAATGTATGGAACGGCTCACAACTCGATTCGCCTTTATTCAACATGTGCGTTCCTTGCAGTAATGTTTGACTCATTACAGCCATTTTGATGGAACAACCAGTGTCACGCCCAAATTCCACGGCCCGCAGTGTACACTGGCTAACCCACATAGTAACGCCGTAGTCGACCTTGATGGGGACTGCCTTGCCGGTAGCTCGATTCGATCTTCAAACGCACGAGTTTTCACTAACTCTATGTGTTCAGATGTGTTTCTCGTGTGCGATGACGGTCAGGGCGGCAAATCTTTCCAAATCTGGGTAAATAAGAAAGAAGATGGTTTTTCGTTGGCTCAGGAGGGGAGTCTCCCTTCAGGGCTTCAGACGATATCATTTGCTGACATTGGTGTGATAACTTCTGTATCGTCGCATCCTCATCGCTCATGTTCTTCATTATTCCAGATAGAGATGGTACCATTGACATGGTATATACAACTTGCCGTAGCGTCTCTTCATCTTCAGGGTTGGGCTCCGATTGTTTCATCAATATCGCATACAATCGTCAACTCGGCTTGTGTTCGTCAACGACGGATAGCGGAATTAAGAAGGGAGTCCGGACGTGTCGACCCCACTATGACCTATGCACTGTTGACCCCAATTTCAAGTTCAACCTTAGCGACAGCCCCGACAACGATGTCAGTGAGCATTCACCGTATCCCCTTTCCTCAACTGATCTAATATTCCAGCTACTCGTCCGGTTCCCCCTTTCAGCGCTGTTCCCTGACTCTCCTTCTCTCCTCGCGCTAGATACAACATACACACCGCCGATACCACTTTCTTTAAAGCTTGGAGACGCCAATCTTGATGGTTTCCCTGATATACTCCTTATCACCGGATCTGGAAAGGATCGTGTTCCAAGACTAGTCTTTTCTAAGTCTTGTACAGCTGGTATAGTCGGTTGTTCAGCCAACGGATCGGGTAGAAGAGGGTGGGAACCCGCCAAAAGTGGTGCTGACCCTCTGTCAACTATCAAAGACGCCAGGAGTGTTGCCTTCCTGGATGTCGACGAAGATGTGAATATTTGTGCTGGTTGCGTGATCTCACTTCATCTAATTGATGATTGATATGCAGGGAACATTGGATATTATGGTACAGAGAACAGGAGATGCCGGCCATGGGCATATCATTTTCGTGCAAAACAATTATTACTATGATGCCTTCTTCCTCAAGGCTATCGGTACGTCCTCTGAATGATTACACTCTTTGCGTTTGGCTGAAAGTATATCATCAGTTCTTAATGGTGCTTGTGATAATGGATGGTGTTATTCACCCAATGGCTCGGAACGCTATCATGTTTCTACTTCTTCTGCTTCTTTTGACGATTCTTCTGACGCCTTTCTCGCTTTCAGCCATTCGGAGTCAGCTACTCTGGCGCATCATACAAGTATACGGTACTCGATACTTCTGGACATCGTTCCGCAGCGCAAGGTCCTTCCGATTCCTGATATTCGCATGTGCGCAATTAACCCAATTCTAGTCGGCCAATTGCCACAAACCTCTTATCATGCGCTACAAACTCCATATTCCTTCTTCGGACTAGGGCGAACGAACAATTATATTGAGAACCTATTTGTTGGGTCAACTGTGCACATCGACGAGCACTATATCAACATGGAGGGTGTCATCCCGAATTCCAAGGTCGTTATACTCCCCTCCGCGAATGAGGGTGAGGCCTGGAAACGCGAGCTGTTCCTGAGGCCAGGCCAGTGGATCCCTTGGGTTACCGTCACTGTTGTAGCAGGCACATTAGTGCTCGCTGTCATTGTGTTTGTGCTGCATTTGAATGAAAAGGCATGTTTATCCGCTTTCCCCAACACATTTTGCTCATGTGATTTGCAACGTTCATAGCGTGAAGACGAGTTAGAGCGCAGGAGGGCATCGCATCATATCAACTTCGATGCGTTGTGATACATGGCCTAGTTGAGGTGCTATGTTATTATGGGATTCTGGATGAGAACGTAGAGGTGTACATTAGCGTTCATGCACAAATGTATCATATTAATCTTATGAATAATGGTAGAGGCAGTATATGCTATTTGCTATTTGGGCTTGCGACTGAAATTCATACAATTGAACAAATAAGTCTGTCTTAAAGGGGTTAGTCATGAGAATAGAACTCAGAAAACGTGGCAATTGTCAAGGATACTTCACAAAAAACAAAGCAAGCTGAATGATGGTGGCCTGTCCTCTGTCGTAATGCTATTGTTTTACTCGGCAGATCACCTAGGTGACTAGGTCCTTGTCCCTCATGTTACCGCAACTACTGGCCACACGTTATTTGTTAAAAACTGCATGGGCTCGTAAAGTGAGAGAGAACCATATTCCCTCACGACCTCGAAATCAAGCATTGACTGCTTAACATTGTTCGCCGAAGTATTCATCATCGACAACTTTCCTCTACCCATCACCAAATTTCTAATCAATCATAATCAGTGGGTACAAATCTGATAACTGATATGCTTCCAAGCTGAAGTGTGCCTTCTTCAACAAGTGCTCGACTTCTCTCTTCCGTCTACCTTTATACATACCAATACTGGAAGACATGATGACGATCTACTTGAGCCTCTTCAAGAAGATATCTTGACATTCGATGATGCCCAGCCTACTTGGGAGTGGGACGCGACATCTGGTAAATATGTGGAGGGGCCTCTGGAGTGGTTGTTGTTCGGTGGTCCTCTTAGTGCCCCATTACCGACTACCGTCGGGATCAAGGGGAAAGTTGATGACCCTCTCGCTTGTCCTTCTGGGGGCACGAAATTGGAGCTTACATGGGACGAGGAGGATGATACATGGCTTGAGGACTTCGACGACACCTCCAACGAGATCTTGAGCCCCTTCGATCACAAGAGCGAAAAAGACATCTTTCCTGCTCGACACTCATGGCGCGATAACGATACAATAAAACATCGTAATTGGGATTGTGCTCCCATTGTCCCGAGTTTCTGTCCCCTTATTGGGTTGAAAGAGACTGAGGTGACCAAGCATAGAAGGGTGTCCTTTCGATCCCCAAGCGTCAAAGCATACTAGAGTTTAAGAAACTCTGGGGTACTAGATGTTGCGCCACATCATTGCGATCCCCTCTTGCGGAGCTGTGAGACAGTGCATAATATACGAAAGGACAAGGATGAACGGGAGTGGGCGACGATTTACTACGCAGTCTCTGTATTTTTACTTTGAAATATTTCATAGGACAAAGGTTGCCTATCCAGATAGTCGTGTTCAAAACAGGAGGCGTAGCTAGCCATTGAATAGTATCCCAGTCCTACCTAAGTCTTAATAATATTCCTACTTGCAGCTTGACCTCAACAATTCCTCGATACCAATTGAAACATGTGGGCATACAGTAGATCCAGTTCTATGTCATCGACTGATGTCAGATACGCCAAGAAATGCTTGAAATGGACTCGTATTGGAAATTAACTTTCGACATCACATCAAGTAGTGTGATAGAAAGTTAAGCTTTTGGAGTACGAGTTCTACAGCAAAAGAGGAAGAACGCCTATCATAAAGAATCGATATGCCATACAGGACGCGGGAATGCGTGTCGTCCCGGACCTGTTTGAAGAGACGGCTTCGAGTCAAAATGTCACATTTAAAGGCACAAGGCCCACTTCATGTCGACACGCTGGCCTTTTCGACCCCGACGGGAGGCTGTACACACGTAGCTCGCGGCATTCACCAACACGTCATGGACTCATGGCCCCTTCCCTGATCAGCTCCCGAATTTCCAAATCACGAAATCCCACGCGAACAACGGGCCAGGATGGATGGTTCTGTAGGCCCATTTGTTGAGGCCCCGGGAAGCTCCCGAGAAACCCTTGTCCAGAAATTTTCTACATCTTGGCCTCAAATCCGCAATTTTGGGGAGTTTGCATGATCAGAGGCCTCAAATCCGCAAAGTTGGGACTTAAATTTGTTCAAAATTTCCCCTCAAATCCAGGGGAGTTTGCATGATCAGAGGCCTCAAATCCGCAAAGTTGGGACTTAAATTTGTTCAAAATTTCCCCTCAAATCCACTATTTCGCGGACACGGGAGCTTCCCGGGGCCTATTTGTTGTTGAGCTGTGGACTCCCAATTATTGTGGCCAAATGATGTAGATTTGAGTCTCCGAAGAAATCCGCCGCACAGAGGTCGCAAAAGGATCAAAGGAAAGATATCTGAGTAGTAGAAGTATTATTATGTTTTCGTGGCATGGTCCAATCACAGAAACACCAGGGTTCTGAGGTTATCCAGATGCTAGTTAACTAGATATTGAGTGAGTTCTAGAGACAGCTATGTGTGGCGGAGACTCAAATTTCCATCATGTGATGGATAGACCCGCGATAATTGTGGGCCGGCGATATGAAGATATGGCTTTTGTGCGGCTTTCAGTTTTATATGATTGTTTTGTTAATGGCGATTATCTGGGTTATGTAAGTGTTGCTGTTCGGTTCTATATATAAATCAACCACCCTCACCCATCTTGCTTCCCAACTACACCGTCCCCTCAAGACCTGCTTTTGTGTTCAAACAGCTCATAACCGCTTATCGTGAGTCTATCTCGTTCATATAGCTACTCGACGTCAAAGCTAGCCACAGAATATGTCGCATTCACGTTATGGGGCCTCTTTCTTTCTCCCTCTTGGTCTGAAACGCGCACCTCCACCATTACTCGACTCCATCGACAATATACTCGGACGGCCTCTCCTTTCGTTCTACAACCCGTTACTGGACGACGTACCGGATGTTGATTTTGCGCTGCTCGGGCCACACTACTTCGCCCTCGAAGTGAATGATGCCCCTGTCAATCATAAGCATCTTCCTAGGCGGATTGACGACGACCTCGTTATGCGTATGAAGCGTCCCATTGATTTGCCCGATGAAGACTATCAACCACATTATTCCACTGTCGACTACACTGGGTTGGTTGATGCTAGCTCTGCAATCTCCTTGACCCCTCGCTCCCACCTATCATCTCCACGTGATAAGCACCGTGAGCGTTCCACAGCGCCCGATGCATGTCATGGAAGCGCTCGTTGCGGCGCGGCATATTTCGTGGAGCCACTGGACACTCCTCGCCGTCCACGTTCCTTTGGGCATGCGAGGCACTAGTTCTCCCAGGCCATGGCATGTGCCGCTTTCTTTTTCGAGATATCTCCTCTTGTGTATCTATCCAAGGGCCGACTGACTGTTAGCCCGGTACCTCTATGCAACCCCTCTCAAACTGTGCCTATTGCACTCATCATTCGGATCTCATCATCACCCACTTCTGGCTCATCATGTATTCGACCGCTGTATCTCAAGGTGGATCGACTTCGTCTTGTGGGAAAAAGATTCTCTGGTAGTAACAGCAATCCGAAGAGATCTTATTGGTGAGTTGAAGTAACGCTATGCCCTGCGTGTGGGCGGATTCTTGGTTTCGCTGCTGTGACTTGTCCTCTCATGATCATTTTATGACATAATTAAACTCCTACATCTATCATATCACCTCGCCACTCTATTGTTTTGATTACTGTATTCCTCTGTCTGCTGATCGCCTTCTATTCTGGGTTACGCTTTCCTCTTCCGCCGTTGTGTTTTCGTAACTATGCATACCAATTGGGAACCCATCAATATAACCAATTGGTCTGCAAAGTATCGTAATTACAAAATCAGTAATATGGCAATCGTGGATTTCTGGATGTGATTTGCCTCGTGTGCGCGATTTGTGCGGCAAATTAAGGTCAAACATGTCCTGTACTTGTGCGAAGCCTTTTTTTTTGTATGTGATTACTATTCCTGCTGTTCCACTCCGACGCGCACACGACAGGTGGACACAAGAATCGACCAGGCCCACCGGGCCTCACCACTGATCAAGCCACCGCAAAATCCCCCTACACACACGTCACACCAGGAGGAGTACGCGACGCACCCCAGTCCATCAGACAAGCTGCCAAAGACAATACGAAGAGAGTTCTACATCACAACAATACGATACATGAACGCACATAGACAGACCGCATTTAACACACCAGGAGTAGGATACGAACTAGAACCTACCCCCGCCTATTAGCCCTGCATAGTGGCTTGCCGGCGGTATAATCACAATTCATTCATTCATTCCACTCCGCTCAGCGTTAATTCTGCATGTTTGGTTTGCGCGGATATCTCGGGATAAATCACAGAAAATTGCACAATTAATACCCCGATGACAGCTGACCCTCCATGGTAACGTCGCCTCGTGTGCGCACTTGTCCGACAAAGAAAAAAAAATGAATTTTTAGGTCTCGTGAACCGTTTAGGACCCTTTCCTACTACGACGACCCTTTGTAGCATGACACGCTGCTTTACACGTCCCCGTTCATATGTGTTCCCAATTCTGCTTACCACCCTCAAACCGAGTCACATTAAATACGAGGATTGACTCATTGAGTGGGCCGTCCAGGGCTCTTTCCTTAGGCTCCAACGACCCTTCCTTTCCTTCTGGTCTAATGACAAACCCTCGCTTTGTCGTACGTTTTCGTCGATACTTGTTCGATCCCATTTTCCTCGACGCATAAAACTATTTGGAGACCCCCTTTCTCCGAGAAGCTCAGGGTTTCATGAGGAACCTACCCGAGATTATATTGCTCGGCGGGTTTCTGGGTTTACTATATCTACATATTATGGTTTAGAGCTAGCCGACCAAACAACGCGTGACGTCGTATGATTTTCATCAGTCCATAGGATGACGACATCAAAGATACTTAGGAAGGCTGAATTTTTGAGTCTTTTGCCTTGGACTATACCATAGTATTTGAGACAATCCGTACTATCAGATTCTGTTACGACCTGGTAGGTACGCCACCATAAAGCGTGCCTGATTTCTTCATATCACACTTATACTTTACATATCACATCTGGCCACCCCCATTGTCGTGGTCGGACAAAGGAACATATACTAGAATACGAGTCGGGCCACCCTCAGTCACTTCTATACTGCAGACTGAGAGTGAGCCAAAAATACTTACTACGATGACGAACATTTACTTACAGTACCATAGATAAAGACTTACGAGTCTGTTTATAATCTAGGTCCGGATTCCAACAGATTCTTCTCCTAGACTAGATACATAGATGGATGAATATTGTAATATAGCTCGATTTGCTTGTTTAGACTCCGGCACAACACCTTGCATACCCAGAGCAATTAACGTTCTTGCGTGTCCCAGCAATATCTCAGGTTCCCAAAGCCACCATTGCAAATCCAAGAGGCCGTCCACGAGAATTACGACTGACTACAGTGCAATTGAGGATCACCCGAGAGGGAGTAGAAGGTGCACTGGATGCCGAGAACCGCGTCATACACACGGCTGTGCCACTTCTTGAAACGGTAGTGGATGGTCAGTGGGATGGGATGCACGCGCCTTTGGTTTTACTTTGGATGCCGTTGCTTCCAATGATGTTGCTCTTACATACTTACAAGTCTGCGGAACCTGGCTTTTCAAAAAATCATCTCAAGGAACCCTTGGGTTTTCTGGGCAAGGAAGTTCCAGATAATTTCACCCCTTGATTGTGGCCCTTTTTGATATAGAGAGAGCGATGGTTACGACGTTGCCTCGTGTACAGTAGCATTCCGAAGAGATCAAAAGATCCCAGAAACATTTCCTTTCCATGATGGAAAACCCGAAAGTAGTGGGACGCGTTGACAGATATGTCAATGCGTCGACTGATCGTTTGTGCATCAGAGGCGATGGTCATAGATCAACCATGAAAATGTCTATCTGTCAAAGGCTGGGGAAGTATATGTGGTTTCACAAACGCTTCCCATTTATATTTAGTGGAGACTTATACACTGCCTTGAACATCATTGATTGCTCTTCATCAGTCCAATTGATGAATCTAAGTATCGTTGATATTGTAAAAATGGGTACACAATTAGGCGTGATACTCTGAATGCAAGCCTGGACATGAATTCTATTCGTCGAATGTGGTCATCAATTCATCAAAGAGGGTTGAAAGGATACAACGGCATCGACGGGTCTATTGGACTTTCATTTCTGTAGCACAAAGAAGATGGTCAGATCTTGATGTTTTTTACTCCAAGTAGAAAACCAATCGAACGTACTCTCTACTTTAGGTTGCACATCGAAGAAAGGTTTCCACAAGCCAAAGTTCTTGGCTGTACGACCAAGGAATAAGCCCGAAAGTAACAGTGCACACACCGCGCGTGCAGTTTCCGGATCAACAGCCTCGACAGGTTTAGCACTGGTAGCACCTCCGAGTAGTGTGACGATCAATACATGAAGATCTGCCCAGAAAGGCTGAGCATGTGTCAAGAGCGCGTAGAGGGCGGTAGTAGCCGGGGCGCACCACAGGTCCGCAGTTGTCCAGCCATTAGCTTGAAGTTCTGTCGGCGTGGTCAAGGAGAAAGGCGTGGGTGCGAGCATAGAGAACATGTTTACGAATAGGAAACCAGAGTTCGCCATGAGCTATGTAGCGAGATGGTTATCAATGATCGAAGATAATATATGAAAGGTGCTCACCAACGAGGTGATCAGTAGGGACCAGGGTGAATTGGAAACCACGGGTGACGCATGCATAGTAATTGCTGGCGGAATCAGGTTACACAGGAGGAAGGCACGCGTGAAACCATCGAGGATAGAGAGAGGGAGTTCAAACTGGGCAGTGATGTCGGGAACAACAGGGAGAGCGTCAACCACGGCCTGGATAGCACCAAAGAGCCCCACCACAGCGCCCGAGATCATGTACGACGGCGTGATCCCAAGCATCGGGGCTGTGACACGCCACATAATGAGTACACTCGGCGTTGCATGATTGGGCGCACGCACCAGCCACCGCTTCGCCTCCAAAAACGACAGTGAGGGTTATGGCAAGGCTCTTGACGAAGGAACTCTTCTCGACTCCATTGACGCCATTCTTCGCGACATGTTGGCGGTAGAGCTGTTCCCTAAGTTGTCGAAGGATAAGGCAAAGACGAACAGCACCCAAAACGTCTAATGTGCTGAGCGGGCTGCCGAACCAAGTAAAGGGTGGAATGGGTTGTAGACTCCAACGGAATACTTCTATTGACGGAGAGAGGAGAAAAGACATATATACCAGGAGAAGAGAGAGAGCTGCAAAGAGGCAGAATCGAGGCTGAAAAGAAGGGTACTTAATTTATAATGCTATATAGCTCTGTAATGCCCTGTGGTGTAACGGCTGTAGTGGCCGCAACCCGGGAATGCGAGTGGTTATTCTCATCGGCTAAACCTATCAGTGCGCTGGTTCAAGACTGTCCCCTCCAGAAAACTTGGTTTCCACAGTCCTTCGCCTTGTAAAGGGTGGTTCGGACTTGGAATAATCTGCCCTTGACAGACCAGGGAAGCAATTCCGCAATCTGCAGGGCTTGCCGAGTTAGTCTTCGGAGACCAGGGCATGTCGTCAGTCGCGCAGTGGGTCGTGCCTCTCGCAAACCTTTTCCTTTTCTTTTCGTTAAACGTCCTTAAAGAACCTATGTCTCTGTACAAACCAATTTATAGGGTAAATACTATGACTACAACACAACAATTACGGGATATCATTGTTCAGAGAACTAAAGTAGGAAACGGACAGCATATGGGGTATGTGAGGGCATTATATGATGTCTAAGATGGGCCTCTAACAACAAAAAAGGCAAGCGGTGAATACGGAAATCTATGGGAATCCGTTATGGGCCCTAGTAGAATAGACCACAATCATGGGTCGTCGAGTTGGCAGATGAATGATCAGAAGTAGAATACACACAACCCGATGCTCTTTAACTCAAGGGCACCAAATTTTGACAAGCTAAGCGCCATACATAGTAAGCATGGGAACAAGAAGACGAACAAAAGCAGCTATACCTGGTCTGTGCCTCCTGTAGCAATTACGTTGACGCATTTCTCAGCGTCGTCAGACTTTCCATCTGTGACGGGTGTAGGACCCCAAGACAAACATTGCGTGAAAGGCTTGTGAGCCTCAACTGGATGATGTCGTCAGGATAATAAAGTGATCGCTGCGCGCATTGTTACCTTTCTTAGTACACCGTCCAGTCCTAAGGTCCCAAATACGCATAGTATGGTCATCTCCGACTGACAGCATATGTTTGCCTGAGGGATGGAAAGCCAAAGCTTGCACCCACCCATCGTGTCCCACCTACATATGTCAAAATACCGATCAAAATAGGCATACAATGAGCTGACTCACGAAAGTCCATAAGCAAAGACCTCGTAAAGAGTCCCAAAGCTTGATAGTTTTGTCGCGCGAAGCCGTCATTACGAACGACACGGCAAGCGAGTCCACCCTTGCAGACGAAGCGGATGTCGGCTGAGAGGAAGACATCAGCTGGTTATGGTGCATAGGGTAAGCATCGTACTTGTGCGACAAGTTCTCGGACTGCAGGAATCGAAGCTTTCGGAACAAATATGGCATTCTCTACACGATTATCGTGACCTCGCATCTCCACCTTCATTGTCCCTGATTCAATCTCCGTTATACGAGCGGTCTGAAAGGGTCGTTGGATCGCGGGGCAGCGGAAGGCAGCAAATAACGCCTACATGGTCATCAGAGCATGTCAAAAGTAGGCGCCCATCCAAGCTCGGATTCGCACAACGAATCCATTCATCATGGGCCTTTATGACCTTAATACAGTGACTTGAATAAAATGAGAATCAAAAAGACATAGAATTGTCAAGGTCAAACAAACACACCTGGTCTGAACATCCCAGATCCTGACAGTTTGATCTCGACTTGAGGAGGCAAGACGAGTGTTTCCTGGGATAAATCGTACCGATGATATAGAGTGTTCATGACCACGCAAAGTGGCGAAATTTGTGTAATCTTCAATAACATTCCAAAGTTTAATAAAAAGATCATGCGAACAGGTCGCTATACAGATATGATAGATCGATCATAGCTCGTGAGGTCGTAATAATAAGAGGACACACCAAGCATTTTTCCATCCGAGTTGAAATCACAGTCGGTGACAGACTTCGTATGCCCCTTCAGCGTCTTCTCTAACTCACCCGTTTCCCAGTCCCAGATCTTCACGGTGGCATCGACGGAACCCGAAGCCAGGATTGAGTAATGAGGATGGAAGCTAACTGCGTTGATCTTATCTCGATGTCCGGTAAGATTTCGTTTCGGCGAATCCGTCGGCAGCCAATCTTTATTGGTCCTTTTAGCACCATCTGCTGAGAATGAGCTCAACTCTTCCTGAGCTGCTGAGAGACGCGATTCAAGCTCTAAGATCTGCATAGTTCGTGAGAATGACTGAGAGAAGTTAAACGCCATGACACACAACGCTACCTTCCTCTGCATACGGATGACACTCGTCCATTTCTTAACCAATAGACCGCTGGTGGTTGAAGTAGGATCTGGTACAAAGTTAGTCTCAAAGAAACAGTGAGCACTAATAGAAGAGGATGTTATTCAAGCTATACATACCAAATCAGGAGCTTCTTGTCGCAGCGAGTCGCACGTTTTCGAAAAACCGGCGGTGTGGAGATAATCGAGGATGGATTTATGGCTATAATGAAATCAGACCATGACCGATTTCATGTACGTGTAATGGAACCCACAGATCGCTCTTTTGGCGGTCTGAGAGATGGGCAGCCATCTACCGAGGAGAAACAGAATATGTTATGGTGGTTGAATATCAGAGATTCACGTCATGTTCACGTGTCGCGCGACAAGCTGTGACCAAAGTCGGGTGACTTCGTCGCCATGCTCTCTTAACCAGAGACCACCCTTTCACTATGCGCCTGACACTCTTGAACTTGACGGAGGAAGACATTTCTTGCTGTCTGAATGACGAGCAAAGCAGCGATTTGGACATTACACTCAGCTCTTCCTGCCCTTCGTCGACTGTTGACTTATCGGATGGCGGTAAATCCGTCTCTTTGTTCCCAAGAACCAATCCTTTGAGCTCGAAGGAGAATACTTCTGTGTCTAAGGAGTGGCTCGTCAAGTCCAATGAAGTTGTCATCCCGTTGTCATTGGCTCGGAGTGCACGGTGGCGCATGATACCCCTTCACAATGAGTGTCCATGGAGAGTATACCTCAGCAGAGTCGGTTCAAGTTCTGGCTTGATTATATATTAGACTAAGCTTCTTTAGGTCACCACTGCATACTTTAGATTATACATAATACCTCGACGAGATTTATCCTCATTTCTATCGGGCATGCCCGACACTTTATCGTTGTCATCTCTATGTCTTCCAGGTCAGATATAATCCATGAATCTAATGAATGTTACCTTTAACATCGATGTGTCTATCCCTTTAGGAACACACGATACGTATGTACACCCTTGCTACAGCATTTATAGACATATTTCAATTGCATTTTTGAAGCATGGCTCTGTATGGATGGCCCATTTCGCAATGCCAGGAACTTTCAACGCCCCTTGATACCCAACTTCGTTCGGGAATCCGAGTTTTAGATATTCGACTATCGATCATCGACTCTAGACTCATTTCTTACCATGGAATTTATCCACAGCGCACCTCATTCCAGGAAATACTATCTATTATTCACAATTTTCTTACAGATTCATCTACGTGTCATGAGACGATTGTCATGTCTATAAAGCAGGAAGACTTCATGAAAAATTCCTATCTTAAATTCTCTCACTTAGTTCGCCAAGAAATATTTAATGGCCCGGGAGGTCGAGAAAAGTGGTATCTGGAGAACCGCATACCAACTCTTGGCGAGGTTCGAGGCAAGATCGTCATGTTTAGCCGTTTCGGCGGAAATGGCGAGGGATGGGAGGGTGGCCTGGAAGGCCTTGGCATTCACCCTTCGACTTGGCCTGACAGTAAGAAGTCTGGTTTTACCTGGCAGTGCAAAGATACTCTCGTCAGGACGCACGACTGGTTGGTCTAGATCCATCCATAGATTGACAAGTTCTGTTCATGATTTTCTGTCAGGTACCTTTTACCATCTTTCCTTGAGATCCCAGAGAAGTTTGCTCTTGCATCTGAGATCCTCAAAGCCCCACCCAGAAATTCACCCATGCCTACACTTTCCATATCATTCCTTTCGGCCGCCTCTTTCCCTTTTTCCCTTCCTCCTATCATCGCTAAAGGAGTTGGATGGTCAAAAATCGGCTTTGGGATAGAAGGGATCAATAGTAGATTTGTTCAATGGCTACTGAACAATTTCGCCGAGGACTCGGAGATCCATGCCTCGGGGTCTCTCTTCGACGAAAAACGCGTTGCTGAAACCCACCGTATACGTGGATGGGCCCTTTTAGACTTTTATGACGAACCAGGTTCCGCTCTCACCCCATTGTTAGTAGAATGTAATTATCATGGGAGGCAAAAAGGCGAAGAAGGCTGGTAGTAGCACTTCTGTCGTCTTCTGCCGATTCTTCAAATCTTTTGACCGTATCATAGACTTGGGGGATCATAATAAACTGGAATGTATGTAAATCCCAATCAAATGCGCATCCATATATTTCCACTTAATGAAGGAAGGAATGATTTCATTTGCTTCTTCAAATTCCTAGCTATGCCTCTGATTATCATTTCGTTAGCGCTCCAAGTATCGCGTACATGATCCCAACTTCTGTGAACATACATCAGTAGTTCCCTTTGTCCGGATCATGGGCTCAATTATGTAGACCTCGACCTCTGTGCTTAGATCCATAACTTAATCTTCTAGATACTCCATTTTCTATCACAGCACAGCCCCCCTACTCAAGCTTCTTTCATTCTATCTGCGGGATTTTTGCTTTAATAATGACAAATCGCACTGTATCTCGCCTTCAGAAATGTCGAAAGAACTATAGGAGGCGCATGTTACGGCTTAGAAACAGATACAGATGGGTTCTCCATACTTCATAATGAAGACATCGCGAGATCCGGAATTCCTCGAGCCTGATTGCAGTGGGAGCACGAGAACATGCGCCAAGTCTGCCAAGGGATAACAAGCGGGAGGCAGATCTTGTTCTATATCGAATTTGCGCATAATACACAGCCTCGGCAGAGACTGGGGTCCCAGGTTTATTCATACTTTACCTTGGCTAACCTTGACTTTGGACAAACCTTCGTCTCCAAAGGATCATACATAATCTTCATAAATATACATTATGCTCATGATGTATTGTATTGTAATACATGGCCTAACGGAGAGTGACAAGTTCTAGACCATGTCATAAGCCTTCGTGCTCAAAGGATTCGCGTACTGAGCTTACCTTCCGCAGAGGTAGGGTGAATGGCAACGGTGTCATCCAGATCCTGCTTGGTTGCTACAAAGTGTATCTCGTGAGTAGTGCTAAGACACAAGACACAGGACAAAACAACTAACCTCCCATCTTTACGGCCACGCCAAAGCCTTGCATAACTTCGTCGCTACCGAGACCGATGATGTGAACACCAACGACACGCTCCTCGGGTCCTACAACGATGAGCTTATATACAGTAGGCTCTTTGTGGTGTTCATCAATCATCGAGAAGTAGAGAGAACGGAAAGAAGATTTATCTTGAGGATATTCTCAGTATGTAGATTGAAATGCAGGTGGTGAGGATATTTACAAATCTTAACGGCGTCACCATACTTTTCTCGGGCTTGTTTCTCAGTGAGACCAACGGTACCGATGGTAGGGTGTCTGACAAGAATCAGGATCCAAATCTTCTCTCAAAGCAGCTACGTACGAGAAGACGACTGTTGGAATATTTTTGTAGTCAAGCTTGTCGCTCTTGAACTTCTCCGGACCGAAGAGGCGGTTGGACAGTCTACGTCCTGCAGCAATGGCAACGGGAGTCAAAAGGGCTTTTCCTTGGACATCACCTATGGCGTATACGCCCTTGGCCGAGGTATTCTGGTACTCGTCCACAATAATGTCACCCTTCTCGTTCACCTTGACACCAGCTTCCGCCAAACCCAGATCCTTAGTAAGTGCATGGCGTCCGATCGCCCACAAGACCGTGTCGACTTCAATCTTCTCGCCCTTGTCGGTGAACACAGTCAAAGGCTTGCCCTTTTCGCCCTCCACCTTGACGACATTGCTCTTCTTGTGAATTTTGACTCCGGTCTTCTCCATCCAGGGCGTCAGCGTTTCCTGGATGGTTTGATCGAATGTGCGTAAGACGGTTTCGCCACGGATGATGAGATGAGTCTCGGATCCGAGGGTATGGAAGATACCTGCAAGCTCGACGGCGATGTATCCAGCACCGACGACCGCGACACGTTTGGGCTGCTCTTCAAGGTCGAAGAAGCCGTCTGAATCGATTCCAAGCGATGCTCCGGGGATTTGTTCATCAGAAGGAATGGTCGGTGTACCGCCGACGGTAATAGTGATATGGTCAGCGCGTAAAGTGTATTTTTGTCCATCGGGACGCGTGACTTCGACGGTGTTAGCGGATGAGAGTCGTCCGTAACCATGGTGGTACTCTACGCCCTCTTTTTCAAAGTTATTCGCGTAGATATCGTTCAGCTTTTTGATGTACGCATCGCGTTGGGGCTTGAATGCAGCCCAGTCGAACTTGGGTGCATTGACGCCCTTGAACTTGTAACCCGAGGAATGATGCGCCAACTTGTCTTGCAAGTCTGCGGCATGCCACATAATCTAGGAACCATAAAGTCAGCAGCCATATCTGTCAAACTAGCATGAATCAATAACCTTCTTCGGGACACAACCTGATGGTAGAAGCCTGGTTTAGGGAACAACAAGTGACATCAAGGGAACTACATACCAACATTCACGCAGGTTCCACCAAGATAAGGATCGACCTCTACTACAGCCACTTTCTTCCCATACGAAGCAGCTCGACGCTGTAAGGAATGTCAAACAACTTGGGAATGGACTACTTGTTAGGATCATACGGAAGAGGCAGATCCACCGCTACCTCCTCCGATGAGGACATAGTCGTATTTTTCAACAGTGGGCTTATCGTAGATGGGGGGCATGCTGGAGATGGTGGTGTTTGAAAAAGACCGAGCGATCTTATCAATTACCAAGCACGTCAGTGTGTTTCAAAGAGATTAATCAGAAATTTCTCTGACTTGTAAAAGTCTGGCTGTGGTCCGTTGTGGTGGACTAGCGAGTCTCAAATGTAAAGTTTGCGACAATGAAGTTCGGAGCGCCAGACCTGCTGTTTGAAGGCTCTGGGAGGCCTTTATCCCTTGGAAAATACGCAGTTAACAGGTCCAACCACAAAAATTGGATATGTAATCGTCACAGCTCACGTGATATCTTCTCTCCCATCCTCACTAACTCAACCTTTCCTATGCCAGTTTCAGGCCAAAGCCTCGTTGAACACCTTGACGCTTTCCGAGGACACAACACAACACTTTTCTGGAATTCCCCAGAACTCATGCCGGCGACCAATAATTACGTTACGACTTCTTCCGTCCCCGACGGATACGCATACGATACATCTGTCTCTCCAACATCAATAACGTCATTGTTCTAGGCTTGTTTCATAATTCTCATGATGGTCAGTCAGCCCGTGTCGCCGTGCCGTAACAAACGATGAGCCATGGTGTGGTGTAACCCATGAAGTATGGCAACAGGTAAAATCGTGGGAGGGAGAAAGTCCTTCAGAGAGCCGAGGCTTGGGTTATCTAGATTTCGCCATTCCGTCAGTGGGCTAGAACGTGTGCTCGACCCCGATCGCCCATACCGTGTATGGGGAGCACCCATTTTCGTTTGATACTCAGGTTTCGGGGGGTATACTTTTGCCGAGGACGTCATCTTCAAACATAGACGACACCACACGAGAACAATTTGGTTACTCTAGCAATGATGTTTTCCATCACGATACATACTACAAATAGCTTTTTTTTCAAGCAGCTAAGTAGGCAGCAACCCCACACGACACGTTTAATTAATTTATCCCACCCACGGACCGTTTCGCGGGAGCTTGTTTCCGGGGGACTACTTTCCACGCACCCACGAGTAGAATTCAATGAACCGGTGGGGCCGCAGAAGCCTCTTAATAGTATAGCAGGAGTGGTCCGCACACCTAACGTCACAGACAGATCGGAAAGGATGATCCGTCGTGTGGCATTCAGTATTCAATATTCAGTATTCAGTATTCAGTATCCTGCGGCTTGAATTACATTGCAGATTATAGATCACTTGATTACGCCAACTATACTAAATACTAATATTATAATGGACAAGGGATGAATGAATGAATGAATGAATGAATGTGTAGCTCTCGCGAACCATTCCAGGCTTAATCCTTTCGCCACTAACGAATCGAATCCATATGCATTCGTGTGTGAACCATCAGTACGGGGTTCTCGCCTGGTCAGCGGGGGGTTGCATGCAGTTTCCATATACATACACACGGATACGGAACAGACCACGCACACTTACACGCGCGTATCCCAGTGGCGTAGTCCTCATAGAATTTAGAAAGCGATGATGCAGTGAATCCCATAATCGGTTCCTCCCAACCACGATCTATTCCGGTCGATTGAAATTTGACAGAGAGAGGGTCGTCCATATGTACGTATGTACTTATGTATAGGCGATCACTCCGGTCGAAAGATGAACTCCTTCAAGTCTAGTCAACACGTACCTACCTACCTATCTACGAGGGCTATCCAACAGACATAATCAAAGACCCAAAGTACAGTCAGTACTCCAGAAGCCACTAGAGAAAAAAAAATCAATCTCCACAATCTATTTTTAGCACCCCCGAGGGGAGAAGGAAACCATCCGTCTTTCCTCTCTCCTAGGCCTAGGTATAAAAATAGCACTGTGCATACGTACGGCAGCACGACGCACGTATATAGTGTTACATTGTATAATACGTACAATACGGGGGGTAGGGATACGCCAGATTCAGATTCAGATTCATGAAAGAGTCAGGGTAAGTGTAAGGGCTTACAAGGGTCGTCAGCGGGACTTTTTGATTGAATTTTTTTGACTTCTTATGCTTGATTGATCACATGAGCATAGATAGCATGAGACGAGTTTCGGGGATCTTTCTTTCCCTTTTTGACGGGTGGGTGGCGTTTCCTGAGACGTGCGTGGACGTGGACGTGTTGGTCGGACACCGCACAAGTCAAGAATGAATGATTAATGATTAATGACAATGAGGACCTTCAAGGCAGGAGTCGGCTCCTCACCCTTGTCTTGCCTGGAGTAAGTAGGGAAACGAAAAGGAAAAGGAAAGGAAAGGAAAGGAAAAGGAAAGGAAAGAAATGAAAAGGAAAAGGAAGGAAAGGACCCACACACAGGCACGATCCCCACATCCCTTAAAACACCACCACTCAACGAAAGGAAAAGGAAATTAGCCGAACAAAGTATGTATGTGTGTATGTACATAGGAAGAGCCTTGCCTTGTTCCTTATTTTGACAACGACCGAAATCGAAATCGAAAGAGACAGAGAGACAGAGACAGAGACAGAGAGACAGCTGCAGATACATCGAATCGAATCGAATCGAAAAGAAAGAGAGGGGATCGTTGTTGAATGCACGCGATACCCTGAGAGAAAAGGAAAAGGAAAAGGAAAAGGAGAAAGGAGAAAGGAAGCCTTTGCTTTCCTTTCCTTTGACTGAGGAAGGTAAATCGATGGAGAAGGTAAATCGAAATCGAAACGGAAGTAAAATCGAAATCGAAATCGAAACAGAAAGGGAAAGTGAAATGCGAAAAGCGAAAGGCGAAATGCATCTCCATACGCGCGGGGGTGGGTAGGTCCATTTACAGCGAGGTGTGAGTACGAGCGTGAGTACGAGTGTGAGTGACCGGGGGGCGGGGGACGGCGTACGATGTGGGTCACGGTCATTGTCCATGTCATGTCATGTCATGTCGTTTATTTTCAAGATACTTTGGATTTGGAAATAAAAGAAAGAGACGATTTCAACGGAGGAGGATGGATGGATGTGTCCATCGAAATCGAAATCGAAATGGGGATACTTGACGTCCGTCCGGTTATCTTGACTCGGAGGAGGATTAGAGTGTCGGTGTCGATCGACGGGGGTATCATACATCATGATCATACATCATACAGACAGCAGAGAGCAGGGGATCAAATTCCAAAACTCGTACTTTTGCGAGGGGTTCGCAGTGTTATAAAGTTTATCTTTTTGGGTTTTTCGGTTTTTTTCCGGTATCCCACGGTGCGCTCGTACATGTACATGAAAACACCACATGGTCGGGGTAGGTTAACTCGGAAACTCGAAGGAAGTAAAGGGTAAACGGTAAACGGTAAACGGACACGTTGGCAGTATCAGTCAGTATCAGTAAGTAACCCCTCTGTGGACGCCCCGGGGGTAATCTCATATCTCATCTCGTATCTCTGTGTGTATCTCGAGTCACGAGTCACGAGTCAAAGTCAAAGTCAAAGACTAGGACTAGGTTATTAAAATCCGCAGACAGACCAGACCCGCGTGAGCGTGGGTTGTCGTGCATGTGCAAGAAAAGTAAAAGGTTATTTTCTTTTTTCGAGTCGGACCGGAGATAAGAGGGAGGGGGTCTCTCCAGCGTCTGTGATGTGGTTGCGCGTTGCGTTGCAGGATGAAGAGAGAGAGAGGATGATGATGATGATGATGTCAATCAGCCCTTGTCTGACTAGAATCCAATCCAAAACACTGCTGCGGGTTCATCACCCCTAGGTCGACATGGACATGGACAGGGACACCGACAGCACATGCCACGCAGAGCCACACCCTTTCTTTCACTTTCGTATGAAGCGCGTTGTGACACCACTTTTACTTTTACATTTACATACGGGCGCTTGACCCGGGCCGGGGTGGAGTGAGTGAGTGAGTGACGTGGAAGGCAGTGCGGGATGGAATTAGCAAAGGTGTGCGTGGGATGCGATGCGATGCAATGCGACCTTTGGGATGACGTATCGGTGGTGTGTGTCTGTGTGTGTGTGTGCGACGACGCGTCCTATGTAGCGCAAATGGACCCCCAAGAGGAGGGCTTAAGATGAATATGCCATTTTGTGGATGTCAATTTGACGAGAGGAGATTTAGCCTCAGTACGAGTTGACAAGCAAGCACCATAGGCGCCTTTGTTTCGATCGATCGTGATACGCGTGTGCTTTGCTGCGGGGTACGAGTCACCGCGTGGTGTGTGCTCTGCGGAGGGGTACGAGTCACCGTCGTCTCCGCGAATATCGTCCCTTTGGCTGGGATGGGTGGACCCTGCAGGCCCAGGGAACTATGGTGATGAAACTGCGATGGTACACGAACGTGCCAGTCAGTGTCTAGGCTGGATGGCAAGTTCCGAGGAATGGCTTGGCTTGGATACTTGGCGGGATCTGAGATCTGCACGTGGCCAGCAGGACCCCGGAAGACGAGATATGTACGGAGAATGGGAGATGCAAGTTGCCAGTCAATGCCTCCTCTCCACCAATCAGAATCCGCGTCCTCGTCGTCAGCCTCGTCGTCCAGCAGCTCCCCCGCCCGCCGCATCCGCTTTGCCCCGCTGCCCGATCCCCGAGCCGACCCTGATGACAACAAGCCCGCCGTCCTCGACGTCCTGCCCGACGTCCTCGCCGCTGCCCCACACCGTCCCCGCCCCCTCAGCATCCTGCGCTCCTTGCGCCGCAACCCAGAGACACCCACCCAGTCCACGTCCCCCAAAGAAGAAATATTCACCCTCGGCACCATCAACCTCTTCCGCACATCCTCCAAGTCCTCTGACCCCGGCGGCTGGCGCTTCAACCTCACCCGCTTCTCCTCCCCGCCGTCTCCGCTCTCACGCACACACACCGCCCCGCAGCCCACGACCACGACTCCCGCCGTCCGTCTCGGCGCAGGCGGCGGCAGGACCCCCCGCCGCCCGTCGTTCGTCGACGCCAACGCCAAGTCACCCCTGCGCATCGGCACACGCATGCTCAACGGCCGCGTGTACGGCGCTCGCAAGTCCAGCGCAAACCCGTTTGCGAATGCCCGCGACGAGGACCCCGAGTTCGTCGAGTGGGGCCACGGAGGCATGGGCAGCGTGCGCGGCGCACAGCATGCCGGTGTCGCTGCGAGCGGCCCGGCTCAGCCCCGCTGGGAGAGGCTCCAGAGCGCCGGTGCGGTCCATGATGATGATTTCGATGGCAGTGGTATGGGGTGGGTCAAGAAGCGGAAAGAGGCGAGAGAGCGCGAGGCGAGAGAGCGTGAGGAGAGGGAAAAGGAAAAGGAAAGGGAAAGGGAACCGGATCCGCAGGAGTATAACCTCGCGACTGTCAATGTCCCCCCTCTCGCACGCCACCATTCTCATCGCCGAGACGCAGCCCCTGACTCGTTGACGCCCGAGCATAACCTCACGACTGTCACCGTCCCCCCTCTTGCACGACACCATTCTCAACGCCGAGACGCAGCTCCTGACTCGCTGACGCCCGAGCATAACCTCACAACCGTCAACGTCCCCCATCTCACACGGCACCATTCCCACCGGCGAGAAGCAGTCTCTACATCCACATTCGCATCCAAATCCAAATCCACGTCCACGTCCACGTCCACATCCACAGCGGCGGCGGGCACACAGAGACACCCGTCGTCAGAGACCGAGACCGAAAGCGAGTCTGAAAGCGAGTCATCTAATCCAGAGGAGGAAGACGACGAAGACGAGGACGATCTCGTGGTGCAGAAGAAGCGAAAGACGGCCCTTGGAGCGGGCGTGGAGAAGGTTAGTAGGCATCATGAGTAGTGGGCATGCGGGCATACGCAGGCAGCCACGCGAACACACAGAGAGACAGACACGGACGCAGACGCAGACGCAGACGCAGACGGCGGTATCTTATATTCTTGTAATCCTCAACTCAAGCATTCAAATTCCCTGAAAGTGTAATTTCAAATTCGGGCTCGGCGCGATGACAGACGGGCGAAGACAGACAGACAAGACAGACGGACGGACACGAGAGTTTTTTTTCCTTTCCTTTTTTTCTTTGGGTTACGGGTACCCCCTTGGCATTCATGTATACATACATACGTTATATCTTACTTTGTTTTTTTTACCTCCCTTTCTTTGTTTCTTTGTTTCTTTTTTTATTTACATTTTTCTTTCTCTCGCTTCCGCTCGGTGCTCGGTGCTCGGTGCTCGGTGCTCGGTGCTTGGCCTTGGCGTTCTTGGAGGCTTGGAGGCTTGGAGGCTTAGACTTGGTTGCTTGGATCTGGGCTTGGGTGCTTGGACTGGGCTTGGATTCGCGATCACGATCACGATCCACGGCAGCGGCAGCGGCAGCGGTAGCGGTGTGTGCGGATTTTTGGATTTTTGGACGGCCGACGAACGTTTTTTGTGAGTGAGTGAGTGAGTGAGTGAGTGAGTTTGGAGGATGTCGCGAGTTCGTGCTGATTAGGATTTGGATTAGGATTGTGTAGTGTTCGCGAAGGTTTTGCATCCACCCACTCGTCCTTTGCCCATTCGCCACTCGCGGTCCCTTCGCCCATTCGCGGTCCCTTCGCCCATTCGCCCTCGCCGACTCGCCACGCAAAGCAAATTTCGTTTCTTGATGGCTGTTTCGTGTTTCGTTCTGTGTGCCGTTTTTCGTTTATCGTGTTTTTATGTATCACCATCACCGTCACCATCACCATTACCATCGCGTCCTCTTCGTCTCTGTCTCCCGTATCTGTCTCCGTCCCCATGCCCATGCCCGTCATGCCTTACCCACTCCAGTTCGGTTATCGACTTCGTGTTCGTGTTGTATCCCTGCTCTGGTACCCCACCCATCCCCACTCCACCCCCCGTCTCCTTGACTTGCATTTTTTTTTTGTTTTTGTACGACTTTTGATTTTGTTTTATTGTATTCTATACTATACCCTTTTATTTTTTCATCGAGTGGTAGTCTGGTTTCTTTTTTTTCTCTCTCTTTTTTCGTCACTTTTTTTTCGTCTTTTGCCTCTCTTTTCTTTGATTTTATTTTTTTCCACTTTCGACGACTCCATCTCCATCTCCATCTCCATCCCCAAGCAATTCTGGTACTTTTGCAATGCAGTTTCTCTTTTTTCTTTCTCTTTCTTTTTGATTTATTTTCCTTTTCTACTCTCCTTGACTTTTATGCTGTGTTACACCCTCCCCTCTCCCCGTCGTAATCACGAGAAAAATTTGTCTCATCCCATCCCCGCGCGCACTCCCCATCTCTCCCTTCCTCCGTGTATTATTTAACGTGAACGTGAATGTGAATGTTTGCATGTGTTAGGTAGTTCTAGTTCTAGTTCTGTTTTGTTTTTGTTTTTGGTTTTGGTTTTATTGTATATGAGTGATTTGACCCTCAGAGAGCGAGAGTTTTGAATTGTGAGTTTGAGTTTGTTGTGGGTGTCGTTGTGGGTGTTGTCAGAGTCTTGGATGGAAATGGTATTGATTGGGAGTCGTGATGCGTGTGTGTGTGGTTTATGAACGTGTCGGAATCATTCATAGGAATGATAGATTATATATAGGATATAGGATCATGTGGATATTCAGGAGGGTATTCTTAGGTGATAGTACATAGTGAATTTTCGATTACTTCGATGCCTAGAAAAATAAGAATCGGAGCGTGAAAAAGGGACGTGGAGATGGATGGATGGATGGATGGATGGATTTTGAATTTTGGTGTTGTGGCGCTTGGAGGTGTGCAGGGGAGGTATGCGTTAAGCTGGATATAAATATAAATACATACCGTTCATATTCATGCGCGATCGTTCGTAAGTGCGTATAGACCTGCTCAAAGGATCGGAACCGTTCGAGAGGGGAAGGGCGTCGGTATTTAGCGCGATCGTTCGTAAGTGCGTATAGACCTGCTCAAAGGATCGGAACCGTTCGAGAGGGGAAGGGCGTCGGTATTTACTCACAGTGGCATCAATGTTATCGTGATTTATGGTTTGTGGTGGCGCTCTCCCTCGTTCGCTTCGTCTTTTTTTTTCTTTTTCGTTATCCAATTCTTGCTTTCTTTCTTTGATTTTTTTTTTGGTTGTCTGTGAAGATGACAGGAAACATATCAAATCATGATCTGACGTCCATCAAGGTCTCCAAGGGGGTTTGATTCACCGGTCGGCGGTCGGTGGTCGGCGGGGCTGCGCGGCTGCGGATGAAATCATTTATGTAGAGCCCGCGGCCAAGAGTACTCGGCGTGTCTTGGCAGCTGAACAGGGTACCGTCCGAGTCAAGTTGGGACCGCAGCGAGTGAATTAATTTTTTTCCCTTTTCCTTTTTCTTGTGAGACCTGATGAAGCAGCGGTCTGGCATCAGGGGCCTTTGTGAAACTATTAATTGGCCGTGTGGATATTCATTTATTAGTTAGGAGGTAAGACCTATCTATTATTATCAATCCAACCGTGTCTCCTAGCCAAGGAAGGCGTTACCGTAATTGGGATGAAGAGAACGTGTTTCTATATTTACATCTGGGGAGGCGTAAGCACCCATGTCCGCAGGATGATTACACATCGCACATCACAGCAACTGCCGCTACCCGGGGACTCGTAACCACGCCGGAACCACGCAATCGATCCAACTCGCCATTCCCAACGACACCCTTTACCCTCCACCGCATGGACACCCGCAAGATGGCATGCCGATCGGCGAGAGTCATTGTAACCCGACCGAACCGAGGGGATTCGAAGTTTTTGAGACTGTGTGAAGTATAAAACGTTCTTCTCTCCCACTTTGCGTTCCGCCGCACCTACCGCCAGTCCCAGAGAACTGGAAACTTGCATCCTCGTGTGAATGATGGCGTTGGGCACTGGGGTCCTCGTTCAACGAAGAACCTTCAATGGTCTGTTTTCAACCGCGTGCGCAAAGTTATACGAGAATCGAAGCATCGTCTGAGCTCGAAAGAAACGTAGTTGCGTCTTTTACGAGGTCATTGATTAGAGTTAACGTTGGCATTCGGAGGGACAGAAAGCGCCCTACTTGAGCAAAAAAGGATCGAGAACAAGCTAGTTGCCAAAGACAGCACGACATTCAGTTCCAAAAATAAAGATTACAAAAGTCCGTGACGTGATAAGAAAGACTTTTCTTCTTGATGTCAGCGCTAACGCGTGACAGAGAGATTGGAAAAATGTCAGACCTGTGGCGCGAGGCTCAACCTACTACTGTGTAATGTGCTGCGATCGCAGAACGTCATCGCTTCACTAGGAGATCATTTCCGAGACCCCAGGTGAAGACAAGCGCTCGACTTGCGTTTTTCTATGAAGAACGCATTGACAGAAACCACCTTCGGATGGCATGCGAAATTAGAATACGAATTACGGCTCAGGACTAGTAAGAATAGCCGGTGGGTACATACATTCCAATTTTGGCGTTTAAAAAGATTGGTCTGTTTTTCTCCTTGGCGAAATGTCGTTTCTACCTCCTGATGCGATATTTCTCGTTCTACACGGACAGAATGTGATCACTGAGACTTGGAGTTAAGACACAAGATCCCAGAGGATAAACACTTCTTAGTGACACACGCTTCTGCAGAGCTCATCCTTGCAGTCAAGAACTGACGATGCCTGCCAAGTATTCGGATCCCGACATGAATGTCTTGAGACCTCTGCTTTGAGAAAGTGCTAGAAGTGCGTACCTATCACGTTGGCCTTTGACCAACGCGCCTTGAAACTTAATAAAATCTAGATCCTAGCTCAAATACAAATGCCAGAGATCTGGAAAAGACAGTTGAGGGAATTTCGCCGCAAAAGTGGTCGTGTGTCACTTGCCCAGACGGTTTGTTATGGGAAACATTTCTGATGGCATGACCATCCCCTGAGGTTCAAAATCAATTAGCCAGATCGAAAATGAAGGCCCGGACCTTTGACACCCTCTTCATATTCAAGAAAACGTGGACGATTGATCCGTTCGACAGGTATTCTCATTGCATGATAGGGATGTGACCATCCCCAGTGAAGAAGACGTCTGGATATGGTAACACGTTAGGAAGTCGGGTATCGGTCAAGATCCATCTGTATATTGTGCAGTGCAAGTGTATTTATGTGATTAAACTGGGGCTTGCCATGCATCGGTGCAAAGTAGGCAAATCGTTGTTCTCCACTTGACAAGAGTGGTTATTATGCAGGATGTTTTGCACGTGCCACGAGGGACTGAACTCGACGATACTCAAGCTACGAAGTCGTCCCAGTGCATAGCAACGCTGGTAGAAGAACTACGTCACATAGAAAGGTCTGGTCAATGCATAAGTCGAGGGGTCAGTCATCGTTACCCAATGTCGGATGTTGCCGTCAGTTATTCAAGCTTCAACGTTTCCGTTACCTCTCACCGTGTGTGCATAGAACCGGCAACGCGACCGTCATCTCCCTCGTCCTGGTCAACGCCAATTTTGACGCAGGTAGATCAGTTCTGAAATTCCCTCCTCCCAGGTACCAGCATATCTAAGTAAAGTTACCCACATCTCTTTTCTCAGACCACCGTTCTTTTTTTTTCTTCCCACCTGATTGTCTTGTCGAGGCACGATGATTTCATAAGGATATAATCACAGACGCACCTCTTGGTTGCTGGCTATTCTACCTCTGAAAGTGAACAGGCACCAGCATCTAGAAAAGAGTCCAGATGAGAAATCAGATCCATCATAGCTACCGACTTCATTCTCCGAATTGAAGCTTTTCTCAAATCTCGATAAGATATCGCGTACCGCAGACGGGGAGAAGGAACAACCACAGACTCTCAGCGTCTTTCTGTCTACCTATCCATACATTCACCCATACAAACAGGCGAACTAGTGCGCGCCGAATGTTCTAGAAAATCGCCGGAAATCAATGATTAACAACGCAGTTCATGCAGAGTATTCAAGCCTGGGATGTAGGGGGTAGGGGTAGGTGTTGAGCAGCCTGGGGATTACGAGATGGAACTAACGTATTTATGGATGTGATTTTACGACAACTTGGATGCACCCTTTTTGAGAAACGCGCTATTTGCATCTGCTTGATTTTAGAGGCATTGGCTCTTCAAAGGCCTTACAAAATCTTTCTCTTTACACAATGCCTGGTCCCCTCCGCTCGTTGCCTCCACCAAATAAGAAAAGAAAAATCAAAGACGACCCTCAATCTTTAAAGCTAATTGAGCGACTCGAAGCTGATTTGACTGAGGCCATCTCAACCAATAGTTCCTTGAATCCTTTAGCCGACCTATTGGACCTTGCACTTAAAACCAAGGAGGCCAGTGTGACCGCGAAAGCTATCTATGCTCTCTATAGGGTCTTTGTTCTTCTCATATCTGCGGACAAACTGGGACTTAATGGCGATGAAGCAGCTAAAGTCGTGAAAACGTGGCTTTGGGATCGACTTGGTATCTATGTAGATTTTCTTGGCGGACTTCTGAAAGACCAGGAAAAGACCCTTCGAGTAGGTTTTCAGTGGATTTCCAGTACATGTACTGATTTGACGTAGATATCAGCTTTGCAGATCTTGTTTTCGTTACAGAAACATCTCTCAACATCATACTCAAAGTCCGCTCCATCGAGGCCGCAATTCCACAACTCCCACTTCCGAAAAATCGTTTCATTCCTTCTTCTATGTCCATCATCCTCTCGTCACCTCGCAACGCAAGAAGACACGACAATCGATGCCGATGTACTGCGTCAGTTTAGCGAGACTTGGTTCAGCGTCCATGACGATATACGGTGGTTCTTTCTCCGTGATGCAGCGTATGTTATCACCCGTCCTGCTGCATGCCCACACACATATACCTTTTTAGGACGCTTCTTAACTCCACCTTGCCTTCAGCTGCCCCAAATCTTCCACACAATTTGTTGACAATCCTCGAACGCTTGGATACTTTTCCGACTGAAAAGGGTGAATTGAACTCATGGTGGGTCTCCGAGATGGGGACAAAGCCACCGAAACCTAAAGGAGCGTCCAAGAAAGGCGATGAGGCAGACTCTTCTGGAGATGAAGCCGAGTCTCAAGACGAGGGAGACGAGGATGACTGGCGCAAATTCTTTGATGAGGAACCGGACGCGAAAGACAAGCCACAAGGTCCCGGAGCGCGTCTACACAAACTGACGATACACCAATCTCTTCACGCTCTCGCGTCGCATCGTGCAGTATTTACGCGGGCATGGCTGGCGCTCCTACCACGGCTTTCAGTTACAGGGGATGGAAAAGCTCTCACGATGCGTGTACTTAATGTCATGCACCGTGGAGTGTTACCTCATCTCACACGACCAGTACTAGTGATGGACTGGGTGGGTGCGTCGGTGGACTACGGTTTGTTACGAATCACGTATCTGTCAAATCAGTCATTCACGTCTTTACAGGGGGTACAGTGGGCCTTCTGGCTTTGAACGCGTTGTTTGTGCTCATGAAAGAGTACAACCTGTAAGTCTGTAATGTCCCTTCCATCGAGCCTACACTGAAACCATATAGCGACTATCCTTCATTCTATACTCGCCTCTACGCATTCCTTGATCGCGATGTACTACACCTTAAGCATCGAGCGCGATTTTTCCGCATGGCCGAGCTTTTCCTCAGTTCAACGTACGTTCGTTCTTGTGATGCGTGCAATTCATAACATTGTCCATCCTTATAGACATTTACCCGCCAATCTCCTCGCGTCCTTCATCAAACGTCTCTCCCGTCTCTCCCTCACTGCGCCCCCAGCTGCTATCATAATGGCCGTACCCTTTACATATAACATCCTAAAACGACATCCTGCCTTGATGTCTATGATTCACCGCGCGGATGCAGAAAATCCGTCCAGCGGTAAGCATTAAATCCGGACAGAACTCAATAGTCTAATCACCACTTGTAGATCCTTTTCTTCCGAACCAAGTGGACCCGCTGCATACACAAGCCCATCTCAGCTCGCTTTGGGAACTCCTGTCGCACCGTTCCCATTATCATGCAAGTGTGGCGACACTCGTGAAGATCTTCTCTGAAGCGTTCACAAAACCGAGCTATGCGATGGAAGACTTCTTGGATCATACATATGGAACTGTGAGCCAAATCGCTTGTAATAAATCTGTGAGAAAGTTAACAAATGATTGCAGCTCTTTGAAACAGAGGTGAACAGGAAGATTAAGAAGGATCCCGCACTGTCTTTGGAGATCAAAAAGATGTTTCCTACCACCCCTGAGGATACAATAGAGACGGACGAGGAAGGTGAGGTGCGGATAGACGGAGATGTTGTCAGTGAATTGTGGTCGTTTGCATAAATGTCGAGAATTCTGAGGCAGCACTGGAAAAATGACCACCGGATCTTCCACCGACTTGTCTGTTTGTCGTTCATTCTAATCTACATTCTCTTGGAAAAGCTTGTGTCGCTTGCTTAGATGGTATATCCTTCGATCGAAGCGTATAGAAAGGCGCGATGAACGTTAAAGGCATGCTTAATATAGCTGCACATAGCGGAACTCAGGAAGTCCACGTTGTCATTGGACAGGAAAGGACCGAAGTTGATGAACAAGTAAAAGAGTTGTCAATAAAAGCGTGTTTGGGTGTCTGTATGGAGACATAGCTCTCAGATTTGTATGGATTGTAAACAGAACAGCAGACAGAGAACAATGTAGACGAAGCATCAATCCGTTTCAAACCAGGAGGGCGATCATTTCTCCGGCAAACTATACCCTATTTTGTCAGAAAGAGATCCGCCATCTGTTCAGCCATCATATCCAGCTCTTCGTTTGAATACCGATGGTAAAGTGAGAGTGCATCACGGAAGCCAGAAACCGGGACACGAACGTTGACCTTGACAGGCGCACAGAGTGCAAGAAGAGACGCATCTAGGTGAAACGTCAGATAACGGTCGGGGTGGCATTTATGCTCATGATCCGTGTATTCAGCCGGGATAACATCTGGGTGCCTGGAGTGCCTCAATTGAGATGTGTTGATGATACAGGCAGGGGAAAACTCACTGTTGCTTATAGTGCTTCAAAGAATCTGACCATGAAATGCTCCTCTTACATTCAATGCAAACCCAGCAATTTTCGTGGCACCGTGCACGAGACGCGGGACTCATCCTGACATACTCTAGCATACTCACCAGTACTTTTTCTGTTGGGGTTAGATCCGCCAATTGAATTATCCCAGTGCAGTCTGGGGTGGCAAAATTTATCTGGTGGTGGCTCATAACATGCTCGACCTTGGAATGGATGGAAGGATAAGTGAGTGGAGGTGGAAAGATAGTAGACATGATACGCTCACCACGATAGGCCACGTCATAACCAACCGACCATCCTTACGAGACTTGCACAGGTGACATTCAAAACGGAGACCCTTACTGGTCATTTCGCTCAAAGAGGTAGTCGTCAATGTCTCGGCATCAAATTGGCAATCGTCAAGTATAAGCCTGGCTATTCTAGACGTAAGGTGGTCGTATTGGATAAACGAATCTTTATGATCCAAAGGTTCACAAGGAAAACTTCTGAAAAAATCGTCCGGGTCACCGAACGACCAGGGGTTTGCGACGGAGATACACCGATGAACCAATATACGAGGGTACGAAATCCTATTGCAGCATTTGCCGCAGAGGAAAAACGTTCCCGCTTGTTCCAGTATGATTGAAGTGGTAGTCGTCTGTGTCTTGGGATGATCGTTAATCATCGCGAGTAACGCCTCATTTTTAGAATGTCGCCATTCTGCGACAGTTTGAGGAAAATCCACCATTGCTTGCTGAAAATGAGATTCCGAGACTTCTTCCTCGGGCGGTGTGTCCTCAACAACAGCTTTAAAGGCAGGCAAGCCTACAATGTCGGAAACGGATGGTAATGTAGCATGAAGAGGTTGTGAAGAAGCATATGTCTTCAAAACTTGTTCGAGAACCTTCCCACGACGCTTGATCATTTGCTTGTGGGACCTAACTAGCCGGCGCGCCTTGGCTCCCTCCAGAAAACCGATGAGAGTATCCTTTATGTTGTTCCAGACTATACCTCTGTGAGCGGCTTGCGCAAAAAGAATCCAAAAATCTCACTTCGTTCCGTCAGGACTTTAGGCTGCTTGACAAGTCTATGTTCCGATAGTTCCACTTCGTCGTATATCCAAACAGCTTCTTCTAGATGAGCGATTTCTTCACCCCAACCTACGGAAATACATAGGAAACGTTTGAAACGAAGGACAAGTACGAACCAAGATTTGATAGTCTTTCTTTAATACTACATAAACGAGGGTCCGAATCATTATATCGAACATGGAAGGGGAAAGGGAAGAACGGACGCTTGATATCGCTGCTCGCGGAGGTTATCCAACTCATTTAACCGTTCTGAGTGGCGGCCATTGTTCCAAACTTCGCATCGGGCCGCATGCTGCGCAATCAGATGAGCGCGTGCATGCCAGTGTTCATGCATTTACACACCTGTACTCGGGCCACATGATCAGAGCGTTTCGATGCATACCATTCGTCGAGTGCGGAGCCTCTGAGATCTTTCTTTTCAGCTCGATACTGACGCAGTGTGTCTGCGTTTACATGGATGTCATATATGTTCCCTGTAAAGCACATGAAACAGATCTACAAGCCTGTATGAAGTAACTCACTGTTGTTGAGGGGCAGGGAGCAAGCAGGTATCATGTCTGCTGTGATATCATTATCTCTAAATGAAAGAGATACAAGACTGGCGAACATTTTGAAAAGGTTCTACGAAAGTTATAACACATAATTTCTACGACTTACTTATGAGGGATGCACTGTTTGCAAATTCTTGTTCTCATTTCCCACAAGATTGCCCTCGAACCGACATAGGATTTCAGACAAAACTGGATTAGCATATCAGATAAAGCTGGGAAATCGCATAGGAAATGTCGGACATGGCAATACGGATGGAAAACCAGATTTGCATATTCTGGCTCACTCATATCGCCGGGGCATTCTGGGAGGCCATTATATCGAGCACGAGCTTTCTTCCAAATAGAGATGGAGGAGCGACGCATGAGAATTGCTCGCAGGGGCTTTGAGGTCCGAGAAAGATTCAAAATGTCAATAGGATCCAGTAATGAGAAAATCTAACAACACTGTTGTTACGACAAATCAAGAGCTCGAGAGATCCAGAACAAAATTACCTCAAAGAGTACATCAAGAGGCAGTCGAGAAATTTGTTCTAATTTTCCCCGCCTTCCTCTAACTACTCGTTTTGGTTTAGGCTCGCTAGAATGAGTTAAGGATTTCCTCTTGGCCGTGGTGGCCTTCTCAGACCCGACATCAGGAATGTCGGTGTCACTGTCGAGGTCCACACCGTAGTTGGGCTTCGACGTAGTGCGGAGGCGCTTTGAGCGTCGTTCCATAGAAGACTACACGTGTCGTGGTGATGGTCAAAGAGTGAGTTGTGAACCTAATGTCCGCGTGTGAGACGCGTCAATCATTTTCTTCCGGATATATATCGCAGTTCCGAAGAATCCTTTGGCACGCTATATATAGACACCGAAAGGAGATAAATATGGGGAACAGTAGACAATAGCAATTCATTGAACATCGTCTACTTGACAACTAGCCTAATTAGTCGGCATTGAAATGAGGAAGAACCTGCTTGTTCCCTTTCAACGGCCAGACCTGCTCCATTGTTGACGCGTTCCATATCCGTCCTCCTCGTACCACAAAGCGAATGTCTCGCGTCTTGGCCATATTTTTATTCAGAAGGTCAATGCCAGGAGGATAGACCAACAAATCCGCCAACTTGTTCCTGGAGAGAGTCCCAATTGCTCCAGATAGCCCGAGTGTTTTCGCAGCTGAGGAAGTAGCAGCACGAATGACCTACAAGGTCACCGGTCAAATGTGTTACATAACACGTTTGAGTTAATGTCTAGAAACTCACCTCATAATTGCTCAAACCTCCTTGCTGAGTGAAGAACATTTCTGCATGATAGTTGAGACCTAATGGCGGCTCTCCATGAGCGCCGATATGAGCCAAAAGACCTTTTCCAATCATTTTGGCAATGGAAGAGGAAGTATTGAAGAACTGATAAGCTAGGAATTTCCCATGAGAAGTTGTCTAAAATGCAAATGATCAATGGGAAGATTTACAGTGCGCAGGACGAGCGGTGGATTCAGTCAGTGCCTGGAGCTGATCGTGCCTTGAGAAGCGCCTCAACCTAGAAAACATTCAGAGTTTCAAGCTCTGGTGATGTAATTCACGTCCAAAACGACGTACTTTGGATCATTAGGAACATCTTCAGTCGCCCATACCCATTGTTCTCCCCAGGCTCCTCCATAATTCACGATGTGGGTAGGAGTAGCTCCTGTCCCACTCAGCGCATATAAAGTAAGAATATCGTCGTAAAGAGTGGGAACTGGCAAGGCGTGTTCTACGGTTGTCATCCCTATACATAATGTGAACTGACTTTCAGATGTATTTTGAACTAATCTCATACCATCAATGATGTAAGTCAGATCCCAATCTTGGTTCATGCCTCCCTCGGGCACGCACAGCATGCTAAGATTCCGCGCAGCGAGTAAAAGTCGCTGTCGTGAAGCTCTGCACAGTCACAGCATATCAATCTCTAAGACACTCGGCCATTAATAAAGAGACAGTCGCGTCGCACATACCGAGAAGGCAAGTTGTAATTCTTGTATGAGATACTAGCCGGGCCGCCTTCAGCTTTGATTCTTGCGAGTGCAGAGTGGGCCTCTGCCTCGTCGACAATATCCTGATGGATGCCTGGCTCTCCAGCGCCATATATAATGTCACCTACGGTGAAGATGCGAGGCCCGATCATTTTTCCGCTCTCAATACGACTCCGCTCTATGAACCCCTCGACGTTATTAGCACTAGGGCTGGACCCACGAGATCAACCACACGTAGTGGACAGAAAACAGAAAATTCGCTCACTTGTGGAGGGTTGTCACTCCATATGCCAAGAAAGTCTCCATCTCCCAGGATTTAGCAGGGTATCGGTTCGCAAAACCGCTCCAATGGGCGTGAACGTCTATAAATCCAGGGACAACGAATCCTGATGGCTTTCAGTACACGCGTATTCAACAATACAATATAATGATAATTACCTCCTTGAGCATTGATAACTGTGGACGAGTTACGGAGTATGTCTTCGTCTGGAGACAGAAGTCCGATAGCGGTAATAACTCCTCCGCGAATAGTGATATGGCCATTTTGAATGACATCATATCGTTCTTGGCCGGTCTCCATGGTCAACAAGGTCGCATTATAGATAACCACTTGATCACGACCTTCAGCGTCACGTTTCAAACGTGCGATATCAGTCGAGTGTTCAACAACGATTTCTTGGTAGTTAATCTGGTCCTTGACACAAGAGATACCGAAATTGATAGGGTCCTTCTCGATTGCAGAGGAACATTTCTGCAGCTTTGAAATCTCAAGGGAGTGGAGGTACGGTCCTGATCACAAGGGAAGATTTAGCCGTTGCAAAGCCAATAGGAATGACAAAGGCGTACCCAGCAACCAGAAAATCTTCTTGCCATCTCTAGTAAACGTGACATCATGACCACCGTCCAAGCTCACCCTCGCCAGACCCTTCGTTGCATTGCCCGGCTTAGACCATACTTCATCGCCACTTTTGAGCACGCTACCCGGCACAAAGTAGACATTGAAAAAGTCCACAAACGCGACATTTTTGGCTCTATAACCGGCCTTCGTTGCCGTAGGAGCGACAACAAGCTCCGTCGACATTTTTCCGGCAGAGATGGGATGCGTTTGTACTTTCCAAACTTATCAGGACGGGCCCCGAGGTCGATGATGAATGCATTACTCGACTGCTGTACCAGCAGTTTGTTTTTACCCATGAAACGCATATTGACACGGTCCTCTGTATCAATGTCCGACGGCACAAACCGAATGTTGCGAATCTCGATCGAGCGCGAGGTAGTCAACTCTTCGGACGGCAACGTAATGTCACCAATGTAAAGTCCAACTCCTGCAGTCGCAAGGATGTCACCCGTGAGGAGGTCTCCACCGCTCTTCAAGAAAGCAATCTGTCGCACCACTCCCGGACATTCACAGCAAGGATGTCACCCGTGAGGAGGTCTCCACCGCTCTTCAAGAAAGCAATCTGTCGCACCACTCCCGGACATTCACAGAGGACAGGGGAGAAGTACCGACCAAAGGGCAGCCCAGTCAGCTCGTGCGCGATGTCATTTTGAAGATCCGCAAGTTCAAAAGTAGTGAAATGGGTGTCTGACCACCGGGCATGAAGAACGAGGTGATCCGCACCGTGCACGAACGCGGGTGAGTAGTACGGGGCAGACTCGTGCAGGACAGGGACTTTGGTAATTGATCCTTCGCCCACTTTCTGCACGTAGGTAATACCCGCAGCTTGGAACACGACTTTATCGCCCTTCTCGTCGACGCGCAGTTCTTTGAAGGCACGTACACGTTGCGTATCTTGTGTTTCCAATTTGAGAATATCGAAGTCGTCCCGGCGCGTCTCAGCCAGACGTTGCTTGATGTGTGCGACGAAAGGGATGGGGTAGGGTGGTGTAGAAGACGCGACTTTCTCACCGAACCCATTGGTCGTGAGGGGAACTGTATAAATTTGTCCTGCCGCCCAGATGATGACGGCGTCGTCTGATGGTGTGAATGCAAATGATGGATATGTACCCATGGGAGCTGAGACGATGGTAAGGTCGTAATTGAGCCCGTACCATACGTGATGTATGCTCCCCGTGAATAGATCTCTAGAAATGTATGTGAGTATCTTGGATGTGGTGACGGCACTGTACTGACTTCAGTACGAGAGCTTCCTTGTCACGAACTCGCTGCACGAAAGCAAGCGTACGGCCGTCGCGGGATAATTCAGGGCGACTAGCTCCACCAGGAGAGGCATCAACCAAGGTCATTGTCTGCCCAGTGGTCAGGTTCTTCTGGAAAATGGCATATATGCCCTGGTGGACATCTGCCAGGATCTGAGAAGGACCATTCTTACTACGTGTCGTGTGACGAACCTTTACTATACGTGAAGGTAGATGCGTCCCGGACATTCTTCGAATAAATTACACTATCACCGCCGTACCAGATGTGCTGCTCTGGTCCAATCTGTTGGTCACCATATTGCTCTGAAGACCAACCTGCGGGTAAATCCCGGCTCATGATACGCTTTCCATGTCCAGCAGCGATATTGACACGCTTCCGTTCTTGAAGGTCGGATATGGAGGGGACGCGATACTCCCAACCTTCACCAGCACCGAGACTACGTCCAGAGGTATACCATTTGGTGGCGACGACCTTGTCGCCTGACGGGTGGAAACGCGCATCGGAGACCCATCGATAGGTTTCGTTGGTGACGCGTTGAGCTGGGCGTAATCCGTGAGTATGCTACGTATATGGAGGAGACGTCACACCATACCAATTAGCCGGCCTTCCCTTACAAGCCTATTGTACCGTCTTCGATGATCTTCCTTGATACCACTAGCCAATAAATTTTCCTCAAATTTTTGACTCCTGAGTGCCGTCCTCAGTTCATCGCTGGGCCTGTCCGATCTCAAATCCATAGCCTCACATCCTTTCCAAAGCGTCACCCAGATATTCTCCACACCGAGTTCAGCATCGCTCCTAAACACCAGCCTATCGCCTTCCGGAGAGAAATGTGGATCAGAGTCAAACGGGACACCCAGCAGAATAGGCCGAGCGTTCGTCAGCCCTTTCTTTGCGACCTCCGCCGCAGGAAGACAATACAAGTCTCCGAGCATATCGAAAACAATATCGCCTGACTTGGGGTGGACATTGAGGCGCAGCCACGTCCCCTCTGTCACGTCGTATTCGAGTTCACGGGGGAACGGGAAGTCAGTTGAGATGTCCCATGGAGTTTGCTTGCGCAAAGGCCAGACGTTGTCTTTCCATTCAGACGCGGGGTTTGTAGAGACTTGGCGCAAGAGGACCTGGGAGACGTGGTTATGGGTGTGGAATGCCGACCACGGGCTTGAGAGAATGCTAAAGAGTGTGATGGCGGCGGAACATAATGCAAGGTATTTGAACACGCGGATGAAGGATGTTGATCTCAATGGAGTCGTGATGTTTGGGCTTGCACTGTTGTAGGCAGCCTTGGACTTGGACGCCATGCGACTGGACGTTTCAGTGACAACTCTTATGATACCACGCTAGTTGTTTGGCGCATTCACTCACACATGTATTCATCAACATTTCCATTACTCCCAATTGCAACAAGGTTTAAATAGGATCAAAGAATACCCGAACAGGGCTGGATAGATATAGTACATATTTAAACATCTGCTGAGCACGAGATGCCTCGAGATAATCAATGCCACAACTTGTTTGTTCAGAAGCAAGGATTATTGATCTTCCTTTGATTCACTACTGGATTCTTCCGCAGCGTCTTTCGTTTCACCAGCTGGAACGGGTTTACTGCCAACCACGGTCGCATTGATGCTAAAACGCGCTAGTCAGAGAAATAGCAATTCGGATTTCAAAAAAGCGACGCACGTTAGCATGACCTCAACCTTGTCTGTCTCATCCCCATTTAAACTTGGTAGCTCAACTGTGACCCTCTTGCTTCCTTTCCAGCCAAAGCTTCCTGTCGAGAACGTGCTCGGAGCCAAAATAACGTTCGCGATAGATCCAGGGTCAACCTTGTTTACTTCCATCTCTTCGGCATTCCCGGGCGGTGTATAGGCGAGATTTACAAGCAGAGGGGAGGCGGTTGATTTGAACGTCTCAGCCAGAATAAAGGGCTGCAATATTATTGCAAAGCGGAGAGAAATACTTAGTACATGGTGACATATGACGAGAAGACGTGCCTTTGTCCCTTTCTTCCTCCCTTTCCTGGATGCTTTCTTGGTCGACTGTGAAGCGGAATTCTTTGCAAACTTTGATGGACGGGTGCTGGAGTCGGATCCTGGGGAGGCTCGCTTGATTCCTACTCACGGGAATGAGATCAAATGTGGGATGGACGGCAGGAGACTCACCAGTCATTCTGCAGCTGTGCTCCAGAGCAAGCGAACCGCGCAATCTTTATAGGCCATCCCAAAAAATGTGGCCCATGACGTCACGCGTCGAACAATGGTTATGAACTCACGTGCTTCAGTGCCAACCATCCTTTACCCCACATTGTGCAAGCTCGGCGCCCCTGAGACGGCACTGGCCAAAATTGCTGAAAGCTGGCCTTCCGTCGTGAAACGAAGCTTCCAGTCCCGTTCTATCAACGCCTTCCCTTCAATTCTCTCCAGAAGATTCCGGCTGTCATCGCATGATGGATTCTCCTTTGAAACAGTGACTTCCAACTACAAGTGGACTCCCTGGACGACTTCGCTAATTTTCCCTTCTTTGGCATCCAACGTTCAATGATGAATGCTCGCGAATCGATCTTTGGCCTCCCATTGCTTTATTCATTCGAAAATCCACGCTCCATCCTGAAGGGCCAGCTGTCACTAAAATTTTGAGGGTGAATGGGTAGAGCTTAAGTGGGTTTCAACATATGGTGTACATGTCGGCCCAAGTCCCGAATTCCGGACCTGTTAAGTACGTCAATGTTAATACTAATAGCCTCAAATATTGGACGTACCTGACGCGTGCGATTGAAGTTCGCGTTTTAAAGACCGGGAGGAGGAGATCCTTCACTCCATGACTACAATGCTCACATGGTGACAATATTTATTAAATCCGACGCATATCCTGTGCAAACACACGTCTTGCGGCGCACCGTTAAGCTTCAAACTTCATTGGTAGCTTTCCCGATTAAGGCCGGCGATCTCAATATAAAATACTACCTATCACGCCACCAATTTCAAGGCAACATAGTGCTGACTAACTTACTTTTAGTGAGAACCCCACTAATGTTCCCCATGAAGCCAAAGTATCCGCTGCTATTGTGTGCGACTATCCCTCTGGCCACGCTGTCGCTTCATTGATATCGCGGCCCTGGAAGAGGGAAAATGGCTACCTCAATCTGTCGTTTATACGTTCCGGGACACCCATATCCCATCACGTGGTCGCCTCACCCTTCATAAAGGGGAGGTTGTCGATGCGGACCAACGTTAGGCCGTTCGCTCGTATAAAAGGCTCGCCCTTTTTTCCACTCCCCCTCCAACTTCTCTCAATGCCACCATCAAAATCTGTCAGGCAGGCGGCCGTCCATGTACCTTATCCCGTGCAATTCTCCTCAACTGCAGCCCAGAAGCCACTGCGAGGCCGCCGAGGAAGGCTTACACGGCTTCCTGACCTTCCCCTGGATATTCTATTTGTGGTGAAGTTATTCTAACCCTTTATGTATCCTCACAATATCAACTGACTGTATCAATATAGATATTTGGGTACTTGCATCCGCTCGACCTTTTGCGCCTCGCGCGGTCTTGGAAGCGAATGCGCGCGTTTCTCATCAGCCGCAGTTCCAAATGGATTTGGCAGCGTGCCCTCTCTTGCGTCGAAGATCTCCCGGATTGCCCGTCAAATATGTCGGAGCCCGAGTACGCGAACCTTATGTTCTCCCCGCTATGCCATGTTGGTGCTCTGTCGCATTTCGCTTGTTGACCCGCTCTTGAGTTTGCGCTAGTATTGTGGTACCGAACGGGCCCCGGCAATTATATGGTCCACCAAGAATAGATCGTGCTCAAAGTGTTTTCCTTACCAGTAAGCCAATTTATCAACCCGACGTATCCCGTGGCTGATCACAAGGGCAAGTTTTCAGCGCGCTCAAAAGTTACGCCAAAGCGGCATTTTCTCGTCGCTTCCAATGGAATGTTGGGAGTTCGCCCGCCTGACTGGAAGGATCATCCATAATACCTCATTCGCGCCAATAACCAGCCGAGACACGTGTCAGAATATCGTGAATATCGATATTCTTCAGCAATTATCCGAACAACACGCGATTGTGAAATGTCGGCCACAAGAAGTGGAAATGTGGCTTAACAAAACACGACGTGATCACGCAGCGTGGGCTAGTATTACAGTAAGTGTATTCACCTCAAAACCCCATGGCCTGTTTAGCCAAGTCACGCTTAGGACGGCTTGGCTGCTTGGCATCATAACCAGGTACGAAAGCGTAGCAATGATCTTGCTACTGCTCGCCAAAGACGATTGGACGCGTAGGGCTTTTTCACAACAACGCGTTCAAGTCGGGCTGATTCTTATATCTTCAGGATTATTCGAAACCTGATCTCCAGTGGTACGTCTAGATCCTCCCCTTCATACCTCGGGCTGATTCTTATATCTTCAGGATTATTCGAAACCTGATCTCCAGTGGTACGTCTAGATCCTCCCCTTCATACCTCAGTTTGATTTTCGTTTTGATCTTCGCGTACCACAGGTTATGGAGATGTAATTGAAAGAATGGATTTAGACCTGCTTCGTCACCATAAACTTGTAAGGAAGACGGGGGAACTCACAGAACGTGGTGAGCTTTCCACTCCCGCTTTTCTCCGGTTGAACGTTGCGTCCGGAAGCTGATACATTTCGCGTAGTATGGGCTAACATAAAACCCTCTTTGATCGATTTCATGGGCCAAGTAGAAGCCAAGCTCCGTGAAGACCATCGACTTGAACAGATTACGCGGCGTCGACGGCTTTTCGCGAAATACATTTCCGACCACTGTCCCTCACGTTATTACATGTCCGTTCCGATTTCGGAACTCTCGCAAGCATATCCCATTAAGTCTCTGATTGAGGTTTCCCCAGTGGACCAAATCATTACTTTTGATGAGTTTCCACCTCCCCATGTCATATCTATGCTTTGCTCTATGTGGCACCGCCAAAAGCGGCTGGATCTTGTAGAGATTATGCAGAAATCCGCGTTAATACCATCGGCCGTTAGCATCGCGCATCTGGATCTAGCGACCACTTTTTTCTTCTGCGATGGTTCCGGATACAGGGAGCCTATCGGTCAACAGGATATTTTAATACACCCATCGGCCTTTGCTCGGCGCCATGATCGCGAGTATAACTCGGAACTATTGGCCCGCCTCTTTGATGACTTGCAGCAAGAGTTTTGGAACTTTGGCGGTGACCGAATCTCCTTTCATGAAGGTGCTTACCTTGCCGCCCGGTCCATTGTCGCTGCTGGTGGCTATGATCCGGACACAACGACGGCAGCCACAATGGATGGGTCGTCTTTCCTCTTCGAATGTGAGTCTTGTAGATGTTCGACTGATGGCAGGTTGGTTATGTCGTGGAGACGAGCGGTACTATTTCTCCTTTTTGAATAGGAGGATATCATGTGGCTGACAAGGTCTTGGTAAACTTCAGGTCATGCATGCCATCGATCATATTAGGATTTCCAGACAGCTCCCACCACCAAAGTGGTTTAGACTGGATTCCAAAGATCCATTTTATGCTACTGCTGTAGCTCAAATTGTCAGTGAAGAGCCTTTTTTCCGTTGCCACATTTGCAATCTGTTTGGTAATGCTGCTTTGATAACAAATCACATCAGGGAGAGGTACGTTATTGATGAGGCACATGAAGCATACCGTTGTGACAGAAACGTCTCGTATTTAGGCACACCCTTTATCAAACAGTGACAGTTATGCGGCAGCCACATTCACCAGTTAGGGTACCATGCCCTTTGCCTTTGCCTAAGCCCGGTGACAGATGACTCATGGGTTTCTGATTAATGGCGCTAAGCTTCCTTCCTTTTTTCCAATCCCGTGTATAATGTTCATTGACTGGGTATCTGGTGGATTAGAGGTATTTTGATGTAGACAATAGACACATGTTACAAGTCAAAGTCAAAATCAGAGTCAGAGTCATCACCCTTCGATTTTGAGCCACCCCGTATATTCCTCTGTAACTTGCCGTTAGTTGATGTAGCTTTTGATCGCATACGTGAGGAGGGATCGTCATCGTCACTCTCGCTGACCCTGCGCCGCTGTTCGGGCCGTCGCTCTGGCATGTGGAGTGCGCCTGTGACCAAAAGAATTGCTTCCAGTTCTACACATCACAATAAGTTAAATATGGCTTTCAAAGGGAAAAAATAGTAGATGATACCTTCTATTCGTCTTTCCTGGTCAGCGCCCCAGGCAACAACCTGGTTGCGGATTTCTCCTTTCTTGTAAACAATAATCATGGGCACGCGACTGTCAGGCAAATTCGGTATGCACTTGTCGCCCACAATTGAAACAAATTTCGTTCGCGGGTAGCGCTCGGAGAGTAGTCGGATGTGCTGGAAAGCTCGATCTGACCGAGGGATGCTGTATCATGATAAGCGTAGGGACAGAGATTATAGGTACTCATGAAGGATAGCTCACCCATCTTTGTATAGGAAGCAAACCACACCAGTCCCTGTCTGTTCCTCGTCATCATCTTCACTAATCTTACTTGCTTCCGTGACTTCTCGAGTATAATCGTCCCTTCCGATTGGATATACACGGCCAAAGCGAGCTCTCTTATCTGCCTTGCGATCCTCGGCCAGACGCTGAAGCCTGTACGCAGCAATCGCCCGTTCCGTCTCGTCGTCTTTAGCATCTTCGCTTAACTGTTGCAGTTCAGACGGAGTGAAATCGTTCAGTAGATCATCAAAGGTGGGTGAAGGTGGTGGCGATGGTGATGGAGGAGTTGGTTCTCTAGGCGGTAGGATACCATGCTTGCGAAGGGCATCATTGCTGAGTTTTTTTTTTCGATGAGATCGGAATAGATAATGGAGGCTATAATTCATACAATTCTGTATCTTCGTTGGGGTTAACTGCCATGAAAGCCTAGATTGGGTTTTGAGTTGAAGGTTAGAGGGGAATCGAAGATTTTGCGGAGACGGGTTTCTCTTGTAACTTTTATTGATACAATTTATCACTGCGTGCTGCGGAAGGGGTGCTACGAAGGTACGAAGGTGTCTTTGCTCCGAGAAACCCGTCTGCAAAATCGGGTCACGTGTTCGATTTGCATACGTCATTCATCAGTCGAAGGCCGCACCGAAAAATAAAGTTCTCCAGTATTCATACGATGATCTATATATGTTCGCAGCAAACATGAAAGACGTTTCTAGATTTACAGTAAATGATTTTGTGAACAGAGTGATAATTGATCACCCTGAACAAAGAAGTTCGTTCGACGGTCAGCCACCACACCCGCACCGTTTTTGCCTTTGCCATATGGAACGGAAATTACTATCGTAAATCATGAAAGTTTCAGGTAAAGGGTTGGTGTAAGAAAAAGCTTTGTTCTAATCACTGTATACAGAACGCTAAGGTCCACACAGGTTGAGAAGACTACTTAGCACCCGTAGCCTTTTTTAGACTCGCGAGGATCTTGTCAACTTCGCCAACATATCGATCCGTCAATTTTTGGAACTGCCACAAATATTAAATTCAAGATAAAGAAAACCAAGTCGATGCTGACCTCTTCTAGCTCAATGGAATGTTTAGCGTATTTGCCACGCTTGAGACTCGTCTGGTGCTGCTTTCTGACTTGGACTCGGATCTCTTCTGCCTTGCGTTGTGCCTTAGTATACAGAGCAAGTCTAGCGTCCACGGTTGGCCTAAAGTAGGAGTCAATAGCTTAGTACATATTTCCAAAAGCAATAGCATACTTGGGCATTGGTATCCTGATAGTGCGACTATCCTGTTTTTGAGGTGTTACGCTAGGAATTTTTGCATCATAGATCGCTTGCTCAATGTACTTCAAGGTCTACTAAGGCGCAGGTGAGTTGAAATTAAAATGAAGGAGAAATGATTGTTAACATTTTCTTCGAAAGCAGTAACCAGTAACATTGACGCAGGTGAGTTGAAATTAAAATGAAGGAGAAATGATTGTTAACATTTTCTTCGAAAGCAGTAACCAGTAACATTGAGCCTTCCCTGATGCCGACGGTTGCTACTTCCTCCAGACGCATTTCTGAATCCACATCAGGGAGTTTGACACGAACCGGGGAAAGCAGAGCTGGGGTGACACGTCCACTAGCACGCGATTCGAGCATCGCACAATCCTTTCCGTACCAATCCACGGCGGCTTTCATGGCGGATTCGGCTTTGGAATACTCTTCCTGGGCCGCAGGATCGGTTATGGGTTGCCGGGAGCCAGGGACGAGGTTTGAGGTGGATTTGGCCTGTTTCTTCACAGATGCATAGGTGCGAGTGCCAAAAGGTATTTGGCGGCTGGAAAGCGGCCCATTATGGCGTAGGAGTTGCCGTCGAGCAAAGACGGTCAGGCGAAAAAAAGGCAAAGACATTCTGGACTGGTTCCTTTTTTGTCGGAGGTGGTCTATAATATTGCACGTGATCCTTCTTTGACAGACGCGATATTTGGCTTGGCTCCTTTTGGTTATGTAGGAGTATTTAGTTGCTTCTGGACACGGTCTGCAAGAGTTGCTTTATGATCTGGTTCTATTACCAGTAGCAACCACTGGCATGACTCTAATCCCTAACTTGAGACCATAATTTTACGACTTTCTTTCTTCCGTCTGTAATGGAGTATTCAGAAAAATTGCTACCTCGTCGATATCAGGAAGAAGTGTTTGCAAAGGCTCAAACAGGTGAGGGTGATGTTGTATCTGTATCACCAGTGAAGATTCTTGGCTATAAGGATGCTTAGGGAATATCATCGCTGCGTTGGATACTGGATCTGGCAAGACGTTCATTGGTCTCTTGCTCATTCGCTGGATATCTGCTTTGGAAACTTCAAAGGACAGAGTTGTCATATTTCTCGTTCCCAAAGTTGCTCTGGTAGAACAACAAGGGAATTTTATCGCCCAAAACACTCCTCTACGAGTAATCAAGCTGCATGGAGCCCTTGACATAGATTTAGCGGACAGAGCTCAATGGAAGAAGCGGTTTGACAGCCATGATGTTTTCGTGATGACCGGTACTAATTCTCTTCTCCGATGATCTTGATGCACTGATAGTCCTTTGTAGCCCAGATTTTCCTCAACATTCTGACTCACTCTATCTGGAGCATCGACAGGGTATCCTTACTGATCTTTGATGAATGTCATCATGCCCGGAAAAACCACCCTTATAACGGTATTATGCGCGAATACTTTCAAACACCTGCAACCGCTCGCCGTCCGAAGATTTTCGGGATGACAGCCTCACCTATATGGAACCCCAAGGACCCAATAGGATCTTTGAATACCCTTGAAGCCAATATGGATTGCAAAGTCATCGGTGTTCGTGCCCACCTCGATGAGCTACAAGAACATTCATCAAAACCAGTCGAAGTAGGTCCATCGACATCTTTGGGGTTGAGATTCATTTTTCGCAATAGATAATTAAACAATACCCATCCCCCGAAGATTCATATCCCGATTTTCCTTCACCGACGTTGTGGGACTATCTCCAAGTATTTGAAAGAAATATCTGGGAAGAACTTGAGATACCGTGGAATGTACTAGAGACACGATATTATTCAACCTACTACGACTTAGGGCCATACGCAGCTTCACTCTTTCTGCACGGTGAACTAGAACGCCACATTCCCTATATCCACGATCTATATATGAGCAACGTACAATCAACACAACTTTCTGCCGAGATCGGCCTGCCATCGAAAGAAGTGAAGCCTCTACCTGCTGATTTCTGGCAGATTCAACAAATTTATGTTGGTTTCAAAGAATTGCTCTCAATGGATGCTCTCACGGCCAGCACTGTTCCTCTAACGTGGTGTACTCCGAAAATACGAACCTTGGTGGAGCTGCTTCTTGCTTACCATAAGCCTGGTTTTCAGGGAATTGTATTCGTGGAGCAACGACAGACAGCTACCTATCTGGCTCAGATTCTGCCTATGCTTCCAGGGATCAAGGGCCTTCTTCGTTGTGGTGCACTGATGGGACAGGGCGTCAATAGCGACGGGATTGGAAAACCAACCCCTGCTGGACTCAAGAATTTTGCGGAGTCATTTCGTCGTGGCGATATCGATCTCTGTAAGTTTCTCGCGTGGAAAGACCGCTAATTTTTACAATCATTTCGGAGTCATTTCGTCGTGGCGATATCGATCTCTGTAAGTTTCTCGCGTGGAAAGACCGCTAATTTTTACAATCATTTCTAGTAATTGCAACTTCAGTAGCTGAAGAGGGACTTGACTTTCCGGTATGATATTTTTCGCTCTTCATGCCACTATATGGTATGATTATACTTACTGCGCAGGCATGCGACCTTGTCATACGCTTTGACCCACTGGCCCACATGGTAGGATACGTCCAGTCTCGCGGTCGGACTAGAAACAAAGCCTCAACGTTCATCGTGATGGTACAAAAAGGCGACAACGCAAATATCTCTCGATATCAGATGTTAAAAACTGTTGAACCAGAGATCAACGAAATTTACCGGTCTCGTCATTCATTAGAAGATAACTCACGTGAAGACGATTCTGAGGATGATGACGCTGGACCTGCAGACCTTGCGGAGCGTGAGAGATACGTTGTAAGCTCGACCGGGGCAGTCCTCACCTACGATAACTCCATGTCGCTTCTCAATCGCCTCTTCTCTCTCCTTCCCAAAGATTCCTTTACGCCTCCGAAGTATATAGGTGACTTCGAAACCACACTCGTCTTACCATCCACTATCCCTCTTACACCCAATGATCTCACCTTCAATGGACCACCTCGACGTTCAAAGAAGGAGGCGAGGCGTGCTGCTGCTTTCATGGCCGTCAAGCGATTGCACGAGCTCAACGTTTTTGACGACTTCCTCTTACCTGTCTCTGGTTCCAAAGGGAAAGAAACCGAGGATGCAGACGGTCGTCCTATCACTGATGTCTCGCAGGTTCCCGTCATGTTGGATGTCCTTGTTCATGATCCTTGGACCACAGGACGCAGTCTGTGGCTTCATCCTGTTTATATCGACAATCGACTTGCCGCTGGTCTTGTAACTGGAACCAAGCTACCGCCTGTCATTATTGTCTGCGGTCAGCTTGTAGAGACAAGACAAGGTCGACCAATGGTTTTTGAAAGCGAAGAAGATGAATTGCACAGAAGAAGGCTAATGCTAGAATTCACGAGGTTGGGCATATGGCTACGCGTCACGGCACGACCATTCACCCTTCCCACGAGCCTGTTTCTTGTCCCTCTCGCTGCATCTTGTGAGGTTGACTTTGATGCCATGGAATCACTAGTTGCAGGTCCTCGTGGGTCTTCCGATTGGAGCGTCATCACTGAGGATGACTTTGACAACCTTATAATTATGAATGCAAACCAGTTCGGCAGGCCTTATCTGCTTCACAATATCCGTAATGACCTGACACCCATGTCACAACCACCGCCGGGTTCACGCGAAGCAGGTTATCGAAGCTACTACGAGTATTTTGTCCAGAAATGGACAAGGAGGAAGTGGGTTGCGCGTGTTCCTAAAGATGGCCCATTAGTGGAAGCACATTTGATTCCTCGTTCTCCCAACGGTATATATACTCTTCATCCTGAGACAACAAGCACCGCCAATATGGTGCAAACAGTACCCGACGGCCTCGTTGCGCCACGAGACTCATTTCGGTGGTTCACTATGTCGCCTCATGTCCGTAGAGCCTTCGAAGTCCTTCCCGCTTTATGTTATCGAATCAGTGGCATCTATCGCGCTCACCGCGCTTGCTTTGAACTTGGTCTTCCGCCAATTAGGGAGGACCTCCTTGTCGAAGCTCTCACTCTGCCTTGCGCTGACATGGATTACAGTAATCAGCGACTTGAAACTTTAGGTGATGCTGTTCTCAAGCTATGTACCGCCGTCCATCTATATAATAAGTACCCTCATTGTCATGAAGGCCAATTATCCATCCTTAGGACGAGTTCTATTTCTAACCGTTTCCTGCTTGCTCGTGCGAAGGACATCGGGCTCGAGGCATATGTAACAAGTGAGCACCATAACGTTCGCACATGGAGGTATCTGGAGAGTGTCAACAAGTCGTTGAATCCATCGGCGAACAGGCACGTGTCTCGGCGATATCCTCGTCGAAGTTTACAGGACTGCATGGAGGCCATTCTCGGCTCGAGTTTCTTGACCGGTGGTATCCCCATGGCCCTTCGCACAGGAACATCGCTTCGCCTTTCCTTCGGCGGCCCTACCCCGTGGTCCTTACGATACAGTCGGCCTCCAGTGGCTGGTACAGTCGCACAGTATTTTCTTGATTTAGAAGATCGCCTTGGTTATACCTTCCATCGACCCGAACTTCTGGTAGAAGCTGTAACTCATCCTTCAATTTGTTCAACCTCAGGAGGTCCTCCCTATCAGCGTCTAGAATTTCTTGGCGATGGTGAGTTTTCATTGTAATGATATACCCTCTCGTCGCTTTACTCTCGTCATACCCATACAGCTCTATTGGATCTGGTTGTCCTCGACTATCTCTATAAAAAGTTCCCCAACGCAACTTCTCACCAATTATCATTACCAAAAGCAAAGGCAGTTTGCTCCCCATCGTTGGCATATCTTGCCATTCGACGTTTAAATCTACATCACATCTTGCTTATCAACAGTGTGGACTTGACAGAGGCAATTGATTCATACGTTCCCCTTCTGCAATCTACAACAAGCGAAGAGATTGTTGAACAAGGATGGAAGTATGATCCGCCAAAAGCTCTCAGCGACGGCTTCGAAAGTATAATGGGAGCTGTACTTGTTGATTCTGCCTATAATTATGAAAAAGCCGCTGCCGTCGCTGAAGTTGTAATGGAAGCGATTCTATCTGTTTTATCTCCATCTCTTGTATGGGATCCAGTGTCCACCCTCAAACAATTGATTACCCGCGCAGGCTGTTCAAAACTGACCATTGAGTAAGAGCCGCCTTTCTCTCGACCTAGCACATAATCAACTCATAATTTTTACAGAAAAAAGAAAAGACTCTGTAACGGAATAGAGAGCGATGGTGTTGCAGTACTTGTCCACGGCATCATTATCGCCGGGCCGATCGTGACAGCGAGCCGATCTGTGTCAAAATTCATAGCTTCGGACAGGGCTTTGGCTTTGTTAAAGGATTCAGACCGTATCCAATCAATCCTTCAGTCATGCAATTGCCAGAAGACTAAGCTCGATAAGGATGGCACTCTTACGGATAACGGGGTTACTAAAAATGGGATCGTGGGTTTGCAAGAGAAAGACTTGACAAAAATGAAAGAATTAGGAGATGGTTTGGATGTTATTCCACCAGATTAGGTTCATCTCCTTCCTTCATTACGCACAATAATGATCGCAGTAAATGAATGACGGCACATATCGATATCTGAAACTAGGAGGTCCATATGATGCATGGGAAAACTGAATGAAACAGTATGTCCACAGCACTTGCAATTGATTTTAAAACATCTGCCGTTACACCTTGAGCTTCCAACTTCATACGCAACGCGCGGACAATGGATTTTACCTCCGATACAGATCTCAACCCGGGGCCGCTTACTGCTCATTGCTCAGTTAGCGCTTGTATGACCGGAACGCACGATTTGCATCGCCGTGGGCGCACAGCCACGCCTTCTTAATTTATACTTTGCTTCATCCTGTCATCTTAGGTTACGCTGTCTAGACGCCATTTACGCTTCTCATACGCGCTGGTTAATTGACGTCAACCTCCAAATAGTACACATCTAAAGTTGCCCCAATTCAGAATAACTCAGGTCTGGGTATCCCATCAAAATCACATATTTGCGTAACCAAATGAGCTTTGACCTCACAAGCAGGTTGCCGTCAAATTGTCCAAAGGAGAATTACACTGGTGTGGGTGTGAGTCAAGAAAACTAGGGTCCATATTTTACTCCCGATATATCATTCTACACATGCCATCGTGTTGTGATACTCATTTACTTCCGAATGGGATTTTTATCCTGTGAAAGATGCGGTGGGACCTGAACTGCCAGTGATGGCTTGTCACTATGGTGGTCAAAGTTATTCCAGGGCCTTGACAAACTGCCTCCTCTGGCCTGGCTTGTCTGGCTAACGGCTTGAAGCTTATATCACAACCAGAATTTTATAACTTGCTGGCCGGAGCTACCACAATCAAGTGGAGCAACGAAGGTCCGAAAATCAAGGAATCTTTCATAATTGCAATAACTTGCTGGCCGGAGCTACCACAATCAAGTGGAGCAACGAAGGTCCGAAAATCAAGGAATCTTTCATAATTGCAGTGGATAGATAGCACGCAAGGAAAAGTCTCATATTGTCGAGAGAATAAGTTCTGTCAGAATCGCTTATGTTGAAGCATCAAATGTAAACAACGGTCTAAAGTTTGGATGGCGGCCTGGCTCACACCCAGAAAGGCAACACATTTGAAGCAAGTTTCGATGTACGCATTGTACGGATCGGACATGGTCAACAGCATTTGATGCTCCAGAAGGGGGAGTCATAGACTATACCAATACAATTCCTCTCTTGTTTGACGCCCTTCTCCATTTATTACTGTTTCATTGGCACGAGGTTGAGTCATCGCGGACCAAACATTGTCCAGATAAAAGCCCTGTGTATGAGCCAATTCAGGTCAGAGAAACTCAGATATGTCTGCTCTTGCAACGCCCTCCCTTCTTCGCCACTTGAAATCACTCTATCCTCGAACAAATCTGTCCCGCCGTGAGTCAACTACAAACATTCCATATAATCATGCGTCATGAACCTCACATTACCTGCAGATGCTAATCCATGGTACATTGTCGCCAGCGTAGCATTCTGTGCAAGCAACAGGCCTGAAGAAGTTCCCCGAGTCTTTCAACACGCATTGAACGATCTCAAGAGAGAGAGCAACAACATTGAAGATCACCGTTTGCTGGCCCGGAAAGTTCGGGATGCCCTGTTCAAGGCTGGACTGACTGCTGGATTTGCTAGGGTATGACATTGATTCAGAACAACTGATAACTTACTCACACTATGCAATCTCCTATAGTCAATTAACGGCCTTACTGCCTTGCATGAGGTCATGCCCGAGGAGCTTCGTGACACTAGAATGATGCGGTAAGTCCTTTTGAATGCAGCAATTCGGAAATCTCTGAACAGTGGCTGTTTTGGCCAGGCGTATGGAAACGCCTATTGAAGAGCACGAAAAGATCGGTAAAGCCTTGTTCCGTAGGATTTACGGCGAGACAGCCGATTCGATACAGGAATTGATGAATAACATCTACCCAGACCTGGGTGAGTTCCATGCGCTCTCTTCAAGGTGCATCGCTTACTGAAGAACAGGTTGGTTCAATAAAAGTATCATTTATGGTGTAAATTATGGCTTTACCGAGATCTTGTCACCACTGGAGACATCATATACTATGATCGCGGCCCTCACAGGTAAGGTGTAAATTATGGCTTTACCGAGATCTTGTCACCACTGGAGACATCATATACTATGATCGCGGCCCTCACAGGTAAGAATTGGTCCATGTTATTTCTTTGTTGATCTTCTCAATCCCCTCTCAGCAACCGACAATCCTCGGCAGATCAAATGGCACCTTGACGGCGCTCAACGAGGAGGGGCAACATTGAAAGAAGTACAATCCGTTCGTACGATGTCCATGAAAGTAGCAGCACTCTCGGGAGTCCGATGGAGAAATGAAATTCCCGAAGTCAGAGAATCTTTGGTAACTGCAAGACTTTGAAACAAGAGAAAACTATCATGGACAAGAACGGTAGTAATGACGTAATCTTTAATACGAATTATATAGTCACACCTGTATGCATGTAATTAGAATCTTCTGTAATCACATTCTGGACTCGGACTTGAGTTCGGGTAATCTGTTTTTTCTTTCCTTCTGAAAAGTGCACACCTTCTTTCCTACTTTTTTTAGAAGTCAGAAGTTTTCCGATTTGCATGGACTAAAAAACTCCCTTTCATTGGTCATGTCTCCTGTTCCACTGGATGTTAGATGCATTAGACTAGTTCTCATGATTGCTGGGTGCTCCGTCGAAACGTGCCATGCCTCGCAAAAACATTTTTTCGATTGGGCTCAGTAAAATATCTGAAGCCGGAATTGTCCGAACCTTCGGATGCCGGACACTTCGCATCGCGCTAACATTGTCATTCGTTCTCGGTCTGGTGTCCCCGCTAGCCTGAGGCCTGAATCATCCATCTAACGTTTCTTGCCTGGACTCACATAAAAAGTGTTACGGACATTATCCTATTTGAGTCAGTGTGCTACGTGGTCACATGATCAGTGTTGGATACACGCTCAGACGACACATCATCCTCAGTTGTTCTCTGTCATATCGACACTACACTGAGGATGTACGTATTTCTCTTACTGTATATTGTATTGTCTCTAATGGCGAATAGTCTCTCGACTATCTTCTAGGTATGAATACATAGTTGTTCTCTGTCATATCGACACTACACTGAGGATTCTCTCGACTATCTTCTAGTCATATCGTGGGTTCTCGAGTCTGGTCTGATAGGTTATGGGCTTCCCTCTCTAGGGTTGCCAGCACTCCGAGTTCCTGCCACACGCCATAGTTTCTTTGCCTTGGTGTTCCTGCGCTTGTGTTTTTCGGTCCTCGTCACCTTTGTTTGTCGAGCCACCATTAGTATCTTTGTGGGTTGTCAGCATGTCCGACCCTTTCACCCAGCACGCCCAGTCTGGTCATCCTGCTCCTGCGCCAGAGGATCCGTCGCGGTGGCCTTCTGCGATGGGTTTACCAACTCAATCTGAGTCCTTTTCTCGGGATTTACCCCCGCATTTATCGTCCTCTTCTTCTGCTACGGTTATTTCCGACCCTCCTCCTCGTCCTTTCAAACGCGCACACCGAAATCGGCCGCATATACCTTCCTCGCTTGCTCATTCCTTTGTTCCTCCTTCCTTTACTACACCCACTCCGGCATCGTCTACTGTTCCCTCTAATTTTCTGAATACTCTACATATCCCCACACCTGTTCGTCCTAGTAATCCACAATTTCCCAACTTTCCGTCTGCTTCTTTTCAGAGCCATCAGCATTCGCTTCGTCCTTCGTCTGCCCCTGCCCCGAATTCTTCTTCTTCTCTTCCAAATCCTTCTTTTCCCTTTCCATCTCCTGTGGACGTTCCTCGCTTTACGCCACCTTCCCCTGTTCCTTTGCATTCTGTTCCTTTGTCTCGCCCTCCTTCCGTTTTTCTTCCTGTCCCTTCTCCTCCCACTTCTTCTCCCCCAGCTCCTGCGGGTGGTCCTCATTCCCCTCCTTTTGCGTTTCCTTATCCCTGGTACCCTTATCCTTGTTATTATCCTTCACTTCTTTTCCACATTCTTTTCCTTTTTCGTCCCCACCGGCTGGTGCTCCGCCTCACTCTTTTCCTGTCCATCCACAAACTCCTTCTCCCTCTTCCACTGAGCATGTTTCGGACTCTAAGCTTCCACCACTTTCTACCATACCTCGATTCAATTCTTCTGCGGATTGGGGTTTATGGATAAACCCCGTGATGGCTCTTATCGATCATATGGGTTTAAATGGGCACATTTGTCCCATTCCTTCCCCGGGTTCTCCTTATGATCCCACTTGCAAAGTCGTCGTTGCCCCACCTCCTCCTCCTCACCTTACTCAGGATGATTCTCGGGCATATGAAGTCTTCTGGAAAAACGATAACATTTGCTCGTATATTATTTCTGGCAAGCTTTTCGCGGAGATTTTCAATTCCCTCCCTCCAGCTCGAGGGGGCCCTCACAATTTCCCTATTCGCACTGCTCGGGACCTTCTCAACTTTCTTCGTAAGCGTTTCAGCGTTGGTAGCGCTGCTTCGGCTCAGCGCATCAAAGACTCTGTATTCAATCTTTATTGCGCTCCTAACGCCATTCCTGCATATGTTCAGGCTTGGCGTATTGCCGTCAACCAGCTAGCTCAGACTGCGTGGGACTTTACCCCATATGAGAGAATTCAGAAGTTCATGGATGGTATACCAGACCATCGTGCCTTCACTTTCTTACGTGAAGAGGTTCGACGTTCATGGACAAACAATCCTGAGGGCACTTTCGATTTCTTCATTTTGGCCGACACCATTCTTGACACTGATGTTGACGTTTGCTGTCGCCTTCAGTCTTCCACTCACCATCCCAGTAAGACATCGTCATCTACACCTCCTCGTACCCCTGCGTCGCACGCCACTCCTGCTCCTCACCCTGGCAATTCTGTCTCTACTCCTCCTCAGTGTGCTCCTTTCTCTGATGGTCCTCGAGATTCCTCGACTCGTCTACGAGCCCATGTGGCAATCTCCTCCTCACTAAGTGCCGAGTCTGCGCCTACCGCGCCCATTGTTTCAGATGGTAACGACCTACCCGAAGTATTGCCGGTCGTGCTTGATGAGGACACCAATGACATGGCCTTTCATCTATATGATTTGCCTGCAGACTCAGATACGCCTCCATTCCATGCATTTGTGGGTTCAACTGATTCTGTCACACTGGCTTCAATTTCTTCACGGTTCAATTCTATTCTTGATTCGGGATGCACGACGCACATTATTCGTGATAAACGCTGGTTTTGGACTTACCATGAAGACCTCGCGGTTCCGGTTGGCACTGCCAACTGTGGCAAACTGAATACCCTTGCCCGGGGGTGAAGTTCGTTTCTGTGTGGTTGTTGATGACAAGCCTGTAGTCCTGGTTTTGTCAGACTGTCTTCACGCTCCGGATGTCCCTATTAACCTCTTATCCGTTGGTTCTATGACCGAACGTGATTTGGAACTGTGTTTTGAGAAGGAAGCGACGACTATATACTTTCCGGAATCTTCTCGTCTACGCGGCAAGTCTCTGCAGGCGACGGTTCTAAACCGCTTATCGTTTCTTCATTGCGATTTTATTCTTCCTGGGATCTCCAACAACGTTTCTTTTCCTGCGATTACTTCCTCACCTCTGAATTTCCCCAAGTTACCGGTTACGCACGCTCTCTGGCATCGGAGGTTAGGACATCCTGCTAGGGACACCACGCGGGTCACTTTGACAAAAGGCTGCGCAACTGGGGTTGAGTTTAAGGGTTCTTTCCAGGATGATCACTGTATCCCGTGCATTATTGGCAAACAACCCGCCAGACAGTACGACAATTTTCAACGGCGCGCATCTCACGTCTGTGAACTTGTACACATGGACTCGTGTGGTCCCTTTCTGACTCAGTTTGCAAATGGGCACTCGTCTTATTTTCACTCGATTCTTGATGATTGCTCAAACTACGGCAGTACTGCATTATTGTCGAAAAAGGACCATGCATATAAACACTTCAAGGATTTTCAAGCTCGTCTGGAACTCAAGTCAGGAAACAAGGTCCTGACCGTCCGCTGTGATGGGGCAAGGGAGTTCATTGGGGGGCAATTGAGGAACCATTTGGATACCAGAGGCATCACGGTACAGGCGACAGCGGCGTATGCTCACCAACAAAATGGGAAGGCAGAACGTTACATTCGCACTTTGGAGGACACGGCGCAAACGCTCATGGCCGAAGCTGGCTTGCCTATCTCATTTCTAGGAGACACTATCTTAACGGCGCAATACTTACGGAATCGCTTACCTACTTCCACGCTACCCAATTTCGTCACCCCATACGAGATTGTTGAAGGCCACAAGCCCGATCTCTCCCATCTCCGCGTATGGGGTTGCCAGTGTTTCGTTCTTTATCCAAAGGAAACGCATCAGAAAGGGAATACCAGGCGCTTTGAGGCGGTCTTCGTAGGTTATGAAGAACATCACATTGGATGGCGCGTTCGTGATATGAATGGTCGATACTTCTTTTCCAGGGACGTGGTGTTCAACGAAAACGTCAGGGGCAAACTGCAACCCACGACTGTATTACCCAACGTGCAGATCTCCCGTTCACAATCATCTGTTTCACGCTCAGCAACATCAAATTCTCCACCGCCTGACCAGCCGTTACACGATGAATCACCACTCTTACAACCATCCGACCCAAATCGAATGGATAACGTCACTCGTCCTCGTCGAAAAATCATGATGACTGATGCAGGTCAAGCATTTTTCGAAGATATGCACAAGAAAAACGAACGTCTTGTTAAGCTTTGTGCTGATCGTAAGGCACGACTTATGCCACACCAAGGCCTTGCCGCCATACTGGACCTTAATGCTTTTCAAGAGTTGGCTCAATTTACCACGCTTTCGATGGATACAGGTCATCTTGAGGACGTAACCATTAACGATTACCTTACGCATGCGCTCTTTGGGTCCGATCTTCCTAAACTGAAACCCAATAAACCTTACAACCTCGACAAACCTCCGAACAATTATCATGAAGCGATCAACCGACCGGACGCGAATGTGTGGCACGCAGCGATGGAGAGGGAAATAGCTAGCCTGAATCAACAAAAGGTTTTCACTCCAGCCGACTTACCCCCTGGTCGCAAAGCTATAGGAGTCCGTTGGGTATATGCACATAAGTTTAATGCAGATGGGTCGATAATTAGAGGAATGGAAAAGGCTCGGCTAGTGGCACAAGGTTTCAGTCAACGACCTGAGGATTATGGCACAACATATGCGCCGGTCGCCAAGATGACGAGCATCAGGATCACCTTGGCATATGCGGCTATGTATGACCTGGAACTGTTCACATTCGACGTCAAAACCGCGTTCCTGAATGCTCCACTTTCACAAGAAATATACTGTAAACAGATTCCTGGTTTTCCGAACGCTGAACCATCCAAAGTGAATCGAGTTCTACGTGCACTATACGGCCTTAAACAAGCTTCACACGAATGGTATGAAGTAATCCGAGAAGAACTTGAATCGTATGGTCTAACCAGATGCGGAGTTGATCATGCTGTATTTTACGGTCGTTTCTCTACACCACCCGATGCATCTATTTTGTCAGGTTCTGCTGAGTCGGGGGCTTTCCAGGAAAGCGACGCCCTTACGATGCGGACTTGATCTACGGATACTCGGGTGTCTGGAACTCCGGGGCTAAGGACTCCGGGGTTCAAGACGCCCTTACGATGCGGACTTGATCTACGGATACTCGGGTGTCTGGAACTCCGGGGCTAAGGACTCCGGGGTTCAAGACGAGGACAGGGGGTAATCCCGGGAGAGGGGACTAGAGTCCGGGAGTTTTGGGTTGGGGGTGGCTGAGAGTTAGAGGGGGTCGAGTCGTGAACCGGAGGTTCTAAGACGAGACCAAGTTAGTAACTTAAGAGTCGCGAAGTGCGTACCAAAGCTTAGAGCATGCGAATACTAAGGCGTGCCAGTCGAAGCGTACCAAACAAGGCGTACCAGTCAAGCAAGGGCACGCAATATCCAAGTAAGCAAAGTATGTAATATCAAGACTACCGAATACAACAGGGAGCTACACTATAAGTACTGCGGGGCCGGGTCTCGGGGTTCCGGGATGTCTGGGATGGGTTCCGGGGTTTATTGAGTAGCGGCAGGGGCTGTATACCGGGATCGCGCGTGTGGGGCGCGCGATCAATTGACGCGGATGGAGCCGTGATGCGTGATGCGTGATGGCCGGCACGAGTCGCGTGATCTGATCGTTGATCGGGGCTGGTGACGGCTGATGGCGGTCCTTGATGCACGTGATGGCGGTGTCGGCGGTTGTGATGGCGGGGCGTGTCCTGTGGGGTCGGAGGGAGGGTCCCGGAGGGTGTTCCGGGGGTGTCCCGGGGGGGAGGGGTCGTGACATCACCCCCCTCTCAGCGCCGAGACCCTCCGAGGCGCGCGTAGCCGGTGGTTCGGACCGGGGGTGAGGGGTCGTGACATCACCCCCCTCTCAGCGCCGAGACCCTCCGAGGCGCGCGTAGCCGGTGGTTCGGACCGGGGGTCAACCGTGGGATCCGGCACCTGACCTGCCACGTATCGAAAAAAAAATTTACCGTCAAGTTCAATCATGTCGCGTACGCCGACGCATTCCCCGACGCCCCCGCAAACCAACGAGGTTGCGCCCCTGATGGCCTGGGAGGCCCGGGATGCGCGATACCGGCGCCGCCTCGACCGAGAGCGCATAGCGGCGCTGGCTCAACAGCGTAAGTGTCCCCGTGCCGGTCGCTTACCGCTACTGACCTTCCCCTTTCAGAACAACACAACGTTCCTGCCCCGGAGGCGGGTCCTAGTCGGCTCCCGGAGCCTGTCCCTGGGGGTCCTTCGGGTGCCAGTCGCCCCGCACCCACTTTTGCGCGAATGACCGTGCGTCCCCCTCGTCCCCAGCCCCCTCCCCGCCCGAGGTTGCCTGCCTCTCGCTTTTGCCGCTCCCGGATGGCGGTAGGGACGGTTACGGTGGTCCCCGACGATCGGCGCGTCGCATGGGCGGACGCGTCGCAGGAGGTGTTCGAGGAGGCGCTGGAGAGGCCCCAGGGGTTGCCCTCGCACAACTGGTGCGTGAGCAATGGGCCGGTGATGACGCCCAAAGTTTGGTCAGTAACAAATGTAGCTAAAGTGTTACCGTACCAAGAGTGTGCGTTGGGCGCGCTATAAGTGATATGAGGAGTCCCGGGCAGGTCCCAGAGAACGCGTCTGTGAAAAAGGGTAAAAGTCGGTAACGAAGTCGGCAAGTGTCAAGCGCTAAGGTAAAGCGCCTAAGGAAATGCGGTAAGTGAAGACGGCGAGGGTGAGCGGCAAGAGCACGATAAGCTTAGCGAAGTTCTAAGCGTCGATAATGCCTGCCGTAGTTGCAAGGCGCGAGTATGTCGAGTGTTGGCGAACGTCTGCAACTGCCGATGAGTTTTGACGTTGCCGACCGTAGCGTAAATGAGCTCTTGAGCGTAAGGGAGACTGAGGAAAGGGGAGTAAACTGTGGTCTATTCGTCTGATCTGATGATTCTGTATGTACAAGTCGGTAAGTAATATATATACTACAAGGAGTTCACCGTCGCCAGTGACCAACCATCGCCAAAGTGCGGTAAACTGGAAAATTTCATAGGGGTAGCTCCAACGGTTTCCGATCCCTACCGTCCTTTGAGGACCCTTGGCGCCACCAGGCGGCAGATCGCGGTGCTAAACCATCAATCCATCACCTTTCTGTCTGTCAGAACACCTAAGCGACGTTGGGCGCCAAATCGAGACGGTAAGCGGTGTCAGACGCCAAGGTCAAACGCCAAGCTGTCCGTCAGTTTTTGATAGATCATCAAGCTTCTCGCTAAGCGCTGTCGTCAGTGACTGATGCCATCTGTCAGTTGTCATTCCTGCTGCCGTCGGCGCTATCATTGATTGGATCTGCTTCTTGCCGTGCGCGGCCGTCAGAAATGGCTTAAAATAGGTAGAACGCGCGCGCTAAGTTCAGGACGAGTGCGGCAAGGTTTCCGGAGCCGGTGCCGAGCCTGCCGTTGATGCGCCTAACCTGTATAGGGTCCTATCATCTCCCCCCAACTGAAAAATTGACTGTCCTCAGTCACCAAATAAGGCTACCGTTACCGCTTTTGTGACAGATGGTCCGTGCGTTCTTGAGATTTGGTTTATAGTCCTGGCGCATGAGTTTGGACTTCGTCTCTCCTCCACCTCTTTACCTGGCGCTCTATTAAAAAAATATGTCTTTCCGAATTCCAACTCCGCCTCCAGTTCCATCTCGCGAGGCTCAAGACGCTGCCTCTTCCTACATCGCCAAGGCCAATAATTTCATCAAGCGCATCGAGGGTGTGGGCGCGGAGGCGCCTCCAAACTTGGTTGTTGCCGTGATGAAATTGTTGGAGCGCTGGTACGAAGTTCGCGTCCTTGGCGTCGGCTGGGACAGAGAAATCGAAGTGCGGGAGTGGTGCCGGGCGCGGTACGTGGACAATCGTGGCGCCGACTGGTTAGCGCCCTTTTCTCGCTTTGTAAGTGCTTTTAGTCTTTGCCGTGTCGCTAGCTGATTAGGTTCCTAGGCGCCTCCTCCTGTTCCTACCATTGAGGACGAGTTGGAGGATATCCTCTCTGGCGCCTTGCCGATGACGGTAAGCGCTCCCGCGCCTGAGTAAGTATCTCTGATTTTTGATTTCTGACTTAGCTGTGGTCTGATCTGTCTCCCCATAGCAAACAAGAGGTGTTAGCGCCTCTTGCTAATTTGCAGGTGGACGCTGAGATGGCGGCTATCCGCGAGAGTGTGCTGGAAGAGGCCTCCCGTGACGCCAAGGAGAGGACCAAGGCCTTAGAGGAGCGAGAGGTCGTTGGCGAGACCCTGGTAGCCAGTGAGAGGTCGCCAATTGCAAGGAGGCAGGTGTCTGGTGGGAAGGATTCCCGCGCCGGTAGTGCCCAGAGCCCAGCACTGCCGGCAAGCACATCGGGCTCTCCGGTCAAGCCTGGCAAGACTTTAAAGAAGAAGGTAAGTTTGTGCGTTGTTACCGCTGGCGCTTATCGTTTATCCCATTCTAAGTCTCGCAAGGCTGCCGCCCCTCGTTACACGGTAAGTTCGTTACGCCAAGGTACTTTCCCTGCTAACCAACCAGTTGACAGGCGCCAACGCAAACCTCCTTTAGCGACGCAGAGCTGAAGGGTTTGTTGGTGGCAAGACGAGATGAGGCGGTTTTGGATGGAGGAATGGAGGCGGGGGTGGTCTTGCCGGAGATGAAGGACAAGAAGACGGCAAGCCCAGCGGCAAGGCGGGAGTTCAAGGACTCCCAAGGGGCGGTAAGCACTTTGGCTTTCCTTGCCGTTTTCGTTAACATTCTTGTAGTGCGACAAGTGCTGGGCCGACAACGACCCAGAGGGGTGTTGGTACCCCACTGGTGGCCAGCCCTGCTACCGGTGCGGTACGCTTAAACGGGCCTGCACTCTGGACGGCGCTAAGAGTCGCGAACGCGGTGGAGCTCCCGACGCGGTAGTGGAGCGCACTTTCAAGCGTGCCGTCCTCGTCAAAAGGGCGCGGGAGTTCGTTGAGGGGGAGAGGAAGAAGCAGGCCGCTGGCGACGCGGCGACAATTAGCAAGAGTTCCCTGGCGCTGCCGACGCGTCAAGGGGACGAGTCTTCAACAGTCGGCAACCGTGGCGCCGGAGAGCGCCAAGGGACTACGGTCCCTTCAAAACGACAAGTCCCTTCGCCCGCCAAGGGGAAGGGCAAGGCCAAACGTGCGCGGGTAGAGTCTCCTCCCTCTGCCCCTGAAGACGTGGAGATGGAGGAGTTGGAGAAAGCGCTTGCCGCCAGCCGCCTGCCGCCGAGGGACACTGAAGCCGGGCCTAGCAAGTTACTTTCCCCTATCCACCTGAGGGGGGTTTCTCTGCCTGCTGCCGATGAGGACGACGCGGTAGTGGACCCGCCGCCAAGGGAAGATCCTCAGGAGGTGGAACCCTCGGCAATGGCAGCAAGGGGAGCGGGAAGCCCTATGGCTATGGCTGGTGACGAGGACGCGGAGGGGGAGCCAGACGAGACTTTGGCGACCCAGCGCGTAGGTGACGAGGAAGAGGCCCCCGCCATGGAGGCGGTAGCGGGAGAGGGTGAGGGAGAGGCATCGGCAAGGGAGGTAGTGGCAGAAGTCGAGGGCGCGGCAGGAGTTGCCAGGGAGGAGCCAGAGTGGCACTGGCTACCTCCCTACGGTAACGTTGCCCCCTGGGAAGTCTCAGACCCTGAGGACGTTGCCGGATTGGAGCCGAGGCGCCCCGTGATCGCTAGGGTCGATCCCACTTGGACTCCCCAGCCACAGCCAACGGTTACTGGCGACGCTTTCCAGTGGCTGGGGCAGGACCTCGTTTACCCGGTCATTGCGCTAAATCCTCGCGAGATGCTGGAGCGGTATTCGAGGAGGGCGGCAACGATGGCAACGTCGATGGAACGGGAACGGGAACGGGTGCGGGGACAGCTCATGGCGCTTCGCTTGCGCTACTCCAACTTGGGGCGCAGCCTGCGCGTTCTGCAAGATTACCAGGACGACTGCCAAGCCGCCATGGATTGGCAAACCGCCAACAACATCTTGCCGGGCGACCTTTTACCGCTTCGCGACTCCTCTTTGCCGATTTCCGACGACTCTTTGCCGCTGGAAGATGAGAGCGACTGAGCGGACCTTAGCGTAGAGTGGCCGCTTATGTATATATTTTTCTTTGCCGTCGTTATATATATATCTGTTTTTGCCGCCTCCTTGCAGAGTGGACGGGTAAGCCTAGTAGTCTGATTTAGCGCAACCGCAAAGAGCGAAGCAAGTAAAGTTAAGAGAAAGTAAGCGGCAAGCCTTGTAAGGTAGGTTTTAGTAAGAGGAGTAGTAGGTGAGGGACTTAGACAAATTTCGAGGAAAAGGGAAACGCTCAGTAAATCATCATAGCGAAAAACCCTTGGCGAGAGTTGCGCAATGCGCTAAGCGTTGGCGACACGCTAGCGCTGCGACTTGACTATGTAAAGAATCGTCTGTTGGATATAGTACAGTAAGTATCGGCAAGAGAGATAAGTAAAGTAAGTAATAGAAACAAAGAGAGCTTATCAATATCGTCTTTTCTAATCGTTTTCTTCTTCTTCAATCAGGGTCGGCAAGTCATCATCGTCCACTAATTCTGTTTCTTCAAGTTCTCGTAACTTGGCGGTGTCGATATCTAGCGCTTCCAGCGGCAAGTCGATTTGTTCCCTGGCGAGATACGGTAATAGGCGAAAAGCGGCAACAGGTCGATGTAGCACTGAACCATCTAGTTCACAGAGCACGTAAGCGCCTCCACGGTTACGAGAGATAACTACCAAAGGTCCTAGATAGCGAGGGCGCATTTTCTTATTGTATGAAGTTTCGATTTTGGAGTTGCGCATGAGCACTAGCGCTCCTCTCGGGAAGTCGTAATCTTTGATGGTAGCGCTATGCTCAGTCTCGAATCGTAATGCTGCTTGGCGACGTGCGCTAAAGACTACCTCGTGGAGTCGCTCTAAATCTTCTTTTCTTTGCTGGAGATCAATAGCTCGTCTGGCGATAAGATCGGTAGTCGCTAAGATGCTGTTGGGAGCTGGCTGAAGGTAGGTCGCTGGAGATCAATAGCTCGTCTGGCGATAAGATCGGTAGTCGCTAAGATGCTGTTGGGAGCTGGCTGAAGGTAGGTTGCTTCTATGATGTCGGCAGGGAGTAAAGGATGGGTGCCAGTAGCCGCGTAATAGGGAGAGCAACCCATGCGCTTACGAATAGTAACTCTTTCCGACCAGAACACTGAATAGGTCGCTTCGCTCCAACGAGACTCGTCGCCATCGACTGCCTTGAAGAGTGCTTGCCGAACGTCAAAGTGGGGTCTCTCTACCAGGCCATTGGCGCGCTTGTTATAGCCAGATACTCGAATGTGGTGAATATTGTATTTCTTGGCGAGGTAAGTTAGCGCTTTGATGATGGGCGCACCGTTATCCGTGACGATTTCTCTTAGCGCTCCCCATCGGCAGATGACGTCTTCAAATAGCCACTTAGCGACCGCCTCGGTATTTTCTCTTTGAAGCATGCGAAACTCAGGCCAGTGGATTAGCGAACAACGACCTTGAATGATGTACTTGTAGCGACCAGATTTAGGCATATGCATGGTGTCGACGTAGATTTTGCTGAAGAGGGGAGCTGGCGTTGCAACGGTTGGCGGTATGAGCACTTGGCGTGTCTGTTGAATTTGGCAGAGGTGGCAAGTCCTAATGTACCAGGCGATGTCGGCACTAGCGTGTGGCCACCAGAAGCGTTCTAACAGAGAAGCTCGAGTAGCGTACAGACCTCTATGACCTAGCTCGTCATGCATAGCGCGTAGGACTCGTAAGCGACTTTCTGGCTTGATGATCAGCTTGTGAGCGCCATCTCGATTTCGTCGCCAAAGTCTGTTGTCGGTAAAGAAGAAATGGGTAGCGTAGCGGATAAAGGTCGCGTATTGTTCGTCGGTAAGGTCTGGGGGTCGCTTAAGGTCTTGTATCCATTGCTCGACTACTAACAAGCGACTATCTTCCGCCTTTGCTTTAGCGGATCGGGGGACGGCATCGTAGGTCAGGTTTCTGCTGTCTTCTCTTAGCGACTGGGGTTCTTGTACGACTTTTATTGGAGGCAAGTCTTGTCCAAGGATGCTTGCCGTGTAGAATGTGAGGGGTGCGCTAAAGGTCTCGGGGCGGTAAGGGACAATGGGATGTAGAAGGATGCTGGCAGGCTGTTGCCGTCGTAGTAGGGGAATCGGTTGTTGTATGAGGTGCACGAAACCATGTAGTCTATCGATCCAGTCCTCGAAATCGCTATCAGCCTGTGGGTCCACTGCCGGGTCGCCAGGCTGCCGTGGTCGCCTAGAAAGTCCATCTGGGCCGTGGAAAGAGCTCTTGACGTGTACCAACTCAAAGTGGAACATGAGGATGGCGACTACCCACCGGTTCATGCTAGCGGATGGCTGGATATCGGGATTCTGCAGCATGCCTTTGATGTACCTAGCGTCGACTTCAACAATAAGGTTGCGCACGCCAATCAAATACATCTTTAGCGACCGGAAGGCTTTGAAGAGTCCATAAAGCTCCAGCTTAGGCTGACTGTAGCGAGACTCTCTGTCGTTAAGCGTGATAGACCCAAAGCGGTTGTAGCGTCGCTGTTTTCGATTGTCGCTAAGGCATTGGCACAAGAAGTAGCCAACGGCAATGTACGAGGTATCCACCGCCAAGATGACAGGGTCGGCAGAGGTATAATCGATGGGGACTAGGGGCTTGGCGTCTTGTAGGGCTTTTACTAAGTCGCGTTGTGCAGTGACCTGGTCTGGCCCAAATTCGAAGGGCTCGTTAGCGCGGGTGAGTCGGTTAAGGGCATGTGCGCGATGGGCAAAGTTCTTAACGAATATCCTAAGAACGCCAACGGTGCCAAGAAAGGCGCGAACTTCAGATAAGTCGCGGCAAGGACCCCAGCGCTCCAAGAGTGCTAAGCGAGATTCGTCGGGAACACGACCGTCGGGAGTGCAGATGTGACCAAGTATTTTGAACCTTGGCGCGCAAAGGAGAAGTTTGTGACCGCTAAACGTACCACCGCTATACTTCATACGCTGGAGAACTCGATTGAGCAGCTGGAAAAAGTCCCATAGCGCTAAGCAAATGTTGGAGTTGTCGAGATGGGTTGCCGGTAAGCCGTTTACGAGTCGCCAGTCTTTGGGGCCTTTGACGCCAACGTCGTCGATGAAGCTAAGGACGTTATGCGGTATCTCGGGTTGGAGGATGAAAGTGATGTCGTCGTGGAATATAGGGACTGAGTTTGTCCAGCCCATCGGCAAGGTGACTAGGCGCAGTGCGCCAAACGGAGTTTGAAACGTAGTGAGGTCGCGGGAAGAAGGGTGAATCAAGCGCTCATCGTAGCCAACGTAAAGGTCAAGGGTGGCGCCACAAATGCGCCCGGCAAAGGACTCGGCAAAGTGGTCAGGAAAAGGCGGTACGCCAGAGTGTCGTATAGTAACTCTATTCAGCGGCTCGAGACTGTGGACTATGCGTAGGTTGCCGTTCTTTTTGAGGACGCAGAACCAACGGGAGCGGTAAGAACTATTGGAGGGCTCGTAGACGCCAGCCTGTATCTTGGTCCTAATGATTTGGCAGACCTCGGCTTCAATTCCAGGCGGTAACGGTCGGTTGTGCTCAGTCCACGGCACGTGAGGGATAGTCGGGATGACGACAGGTGGGAAGAAATCTGTACGTAGACTGCCGCGTTCGGAGTCCTCCCAAGCAAAGGCTTTGTCTTGCTTAGCGACAAGATCGGGAAGAAATCTGTACGTAGACTGCCGCGTTCGGAGTCCTCCCAAGCAAAGGCTTTGTCTTGCTTAGCGACAAGATCGGTAAGGACGTTCAACTCATCTTTGGTCAAAAATCCTGTGTCGTGCTCCTTGGCGAACTGCTGCTGGCGTTCTGCGGTAAAACGTCCTGTGGGCTGAAAGGGTGGTGGATTCGGTGATAAGGTCGGCATGTCGGCAAGAGGGTCGCCAATGATCTGGCGCTCGATCTAAACGTCTCGGGAGAGTGCGTAGCGACCGGTTTTGTTTAAGCGCAACTGGCTTATATTTCTTTTTAACTTGAACCTAAACGTCTCGGGAGAGTGCGTAGCGATGGGTTTTGTTTTAAGCGCAACTGGCTTATATTTCTTTTTAACTTGAACCCCTTTCCTTTTGGGAGCGTTAGCTTGGTTATACACAGATGTGGAAAGGGGAACTGTAGCCTGAGGTGCGGCAAGTCCAAGAACGGCAGGAGACGAGGCTCCGGGAAGGGTAGTGAGATACGTATCGGTAGACGCAATATTTTGAAATGATTCTGAAGCGGTAAGATATAAGTACGCTAGAGCTGAGTCGGTAATATCTGGGTTTTTCTGAGAAAGCTCAGCGTCGGTAACGGTAGAGGAAAGCAAAACTTCTTCGTCAAGATAAGCGGTAGATATAATATTTACAAGACCAGTTGAATGGTCATATTCCAGCGTTAGCGCTACATCTCCGTGATCGTCGCCAATCACCTCCTCGATGGTCTGTGAAAACACCGGTGGGGAGGCTCGTTGGCGTGTTGGTCGGTAAACTCCGGGGGCTTAGCGCGGGCGCCTTTTCGTTGTCCCCTAGGGAACGTTGGCACCGTTCGTCGGATTCCGGAATTGGGGTCGCTAATTGTGAGGGTGTTTCCTCGTCGGTAACTGTCTTGACGACTGATCGCGCCAAGACGTCGAAAGGTCTGCCAAGTAGTAGGTCGTAAGCTGGTGAACGTAAGATGTGTATCTGAAGATAAAACGTAATGTCGCCAAGGGTGCACGGCCAAGTAGTAGGTCGTAAGCTGGTGAACGTAAGATGTGTATCTGAAGATAAAACGTAATGTCGCCAAGGGTGCACGGCACATTCTTGGCGAGGCCTAGGGATCTGTCTACCGTACCGTTAGCGCTCTGCATATTTAGTATAACGGTAGGGTCGTAAATGAGGCCTAGATCGTTAGCGACTTCTGCTGCCATAGAAATAATCTGAGACCCGCTATCCACGATTGCCTCTACTTCGTGCTTGTTGTCTACGGTTAGCGCTACCGAGCGGATAGCGTGCGATTCTTGAGCGACGGTAAGAATGGCGGGGTCCTCTCCATGGTCTACAGACCTAAGGTAGGTCTCTACTGGGTCCACCGAGGTGGCGTTAGCGATGGAGTCGGCTGGAGAATCTTCAGCGTCGGGAGAGTCGATGGTAACAGAGAAACCAGGAAGCGCGTCGTCGAGTTCATCAACCTCGGCAACGGCTGTCGCCAAGGGTCGTCGAGGAGTGACTGCCGTCTTGACTTGGTTGCGGACGTCGGGAGCAATACTACAAAGCTCTTCTACTGATAAGGTAACATTGGTTTTCATGATGCGGTTAAAGACGTGGTTGGATTTCTCGATATCGAATATTGGCGCAGTAGGTCGGTAGCCACCCTCAGGACGTTTCTCGGGAGCGGCAAAGTTTCGTTGTGCGGGAGCATGATAACGTCGGGAATCCCTGAATAGGGATGGAGAGGCGGCAAAGGCGGTTCGGGAGCGGTAGCGGACGACGATGGTTCTGAAGGTCGGGAATCCCTGAATAGGGATGGAGAGGCGGCAAAGGCGGTTCGGGAGCGGTAGCGGACGACGATGGTTCTGAAGCAGGAGCAGGGGCAGTGGCAGGAGGTGCGGCAGGAGCAGGTGTCGGTAACTTGCTAGCGGGAGGCATCGGCTTGTATCCTTTAAGAGGTTGTTTAGGCTGCTTAACTTCAACCCCATCAAAGACCTGGTTTTTAGCGAATCTAATTCCTGCTGCAGCTTGGCGATACGCTCTTCCCGCGAAAAAGTAGGGTGGTCGCCAACGCTGTCGAAAGCGAATCTAATTCCTGCTGCAGCTTGGCGATACGCTCTTCCCGCGAAAAAGTAGGGTGGTCGCCAACGCTGTCGAAATGTAGGACCTCGTGAATCATCTGCTGTTGGGTCGCCTGTTCGGGGTCGGGGTTAGCGTTGCCAGATAGCGTGCCGGTAACGATTTGTCCTGGGTTGCGCCTATGCCATTCATCTACCCGCTCCTGGAAGGACTTCTTGTCTGGGTAGTTGGGGATGGTGGCGCCAGTGGTGAGGACTATCTTGCCGTCGATAGCCCTTCGAATTCTACCTTGGCGAACGTAATTCTCGAGGGTAGCGCAGCGTCCTCTAGTCATGGTATGGCCAATTTCCCCACAGAAGTGGCAAGGGCCAGGTGCGGGTACGTTAGCGGGTCGGTTAGCCGTGAGGTTGGTGGTTATCATGGTTTCGATGCGTGTCATAGCGGAAGCGACAGCGGCGGTAATAGCAGCATTGAGTTCTTCTTTCTTAACGAAGTCGGCAGCAGGAGGCGGGATGGGAATGATACCGTTAGTTCGCTCAGGGGGTGGGCTCGTCCTAGCCGCTGCAGTCCAACGCCAGTGTCCGTTCCCTTGAGAACCCATTTACCGGCTTCAAAGACGTCGGCAACGTTATAGGGCGCTGCAGTCCAACGCCAGTGTCCGTTCCCTTGAGAACCCATTTACCGGCTTCAAAGACGTCGGCAACGTTATAGGGCTCGTCTGGGTGATGAGCCTGATGAACTATCTCTAGGCGACGAGCAATACGAGTCCAAAGCGAAGTCGGGATGCCTTGCTGGAACAGGCGACGCTCCTCGTTAATATAGAGCTTGCCGTTCTGCAGAAGCCACCTAGCGATTTTCTGGAACTCGCGGTAATACGTAGAGAACGCGCCAAGCGAAGATGTGCCGTTGTCGAAAGATTCCTGTACTAGTTTCTGCAGCTCGTTTACCGTGTATCGGGTAGCCTCCTCTGCGCCAGGGTACAGCTGGATCACTGCCGTCTTCCAGTCCTCATACGAAGCGCCTTGGGCTGGAACTGGCGGTGCGGCAGGGACAAAGGCGGCAAACTCGGTAAGACCTGTCCACGTTTCTGCCGTGTCATATGATACGTATCTTGCCGCGTACTCCTTCATCTGCGTGTGGTCGGTAATGTTACAATCTCTGAATAAATACTCCAACTCCTTAAAATACTGGGAGAGCTCCCGTGGCTTGGACTCGTCCCATTTCGGTGCCGAGAACTGAATAAATACTCCAACTCCTTAAAATACTGGGAGAGCTCCCGTGGCTTGGACTCGTCCCATTTCGGTGCCGAGAAGTGGTTGCGTGGTGGCATGCGCTGACTTGTTGTTCCATAGCGACTGTGTTAGCGAGTTCGGTTAGCGGTAGTGGGGAAGGGTTCTAGAGATTGGCGACGGGGTAAGAGAGATGAGTTGTGAAAGAGGCGTTAAGCGGAGTAATGGGAGTGATTGACTGTGGTACGGTAAAGGGCGACGCTAAGGGGTCGTCGGCACTATAATCGAGGGAATGCGGGAAGAGATCAGGAAAGCGTCTACAGTGGCGTTCTGTAGTTCCTGGGCTAGAGAGAGACCCGGTAAGGCACCAGGTGGTTGTGGAGTTGAAAAGCGTCTACAGTGGCGTTCTGTAGTTCCTGGGCTAGAGAGAGACCCGGTAAGGCACCAGGTGGTTGTGGAGTTGATGGGTGGGAAGGAGCTATGCCTTCTGCCGACTGGTCTAGCAGGCGGCGCCTACGCTGGAGACGGGTTTCTGGCGGAATTCTGCCCTAGAATCCCTCGCGGTGGGCTCCAATTTGATGACGCCCAAAGTTTGGTCAGTAACAAATGTAGCTAAAGTGTTACCGTACCAAGAGTCGCGGTGGGCTCCAATTTGATGACGCCCAAAGTTTGGTCAGTAACAAATGTAGCTAAAGTGTTACCGTACCAAGAGTGTGCGTTGGGCGCGCTATAAGTGATATGAGGAGTCCCGGGCAGGTCCCAGAGAACGCGTCTGTGAAAAAGGGTAAAAGTCGGTAACGAAGTCGGCAAGTGTCAAGCGCTAAGGTAAAGCGCTAAGGAAATGCGGTAAGTGAAGACGGCGAGGGTGAGCGGCAAGAGCACGATAAGCTTAGCGAAGTTCTAAGCGTCGATAATGCCTGCCGTAGTTGCAAGGCGCGAAGGGTGAGCGGCAAGAGCACGATAAGCTTAGCGAAGTTCTAAGCGTCGATAATGCCTGCCGTAGTTGCAAGGCGCGAGTATGTCGAGTGTTGGCGAACGTCTGCAACTGCCGATGAGTTTTGACGTTGCCGACCGTAGCGTAAATGAGCTCTTGAGCGTAAGGGAGACTGAGGAAAGGGGAGTAAACTGTGGTCTATTCGTCTGATCTGATGATTCTGTATGTACAAGTCGGTAAGTAATATATATACTACAAGGAGTTCACCGTCGCCAGTGACCAACCATCGCCAAAGTGCGGTAAACTGGAAAATTTCATAGGGGTAGCTCCAACGGTTTCCGATCCCTACCGTCCTTTGAGGACCCTTGGCGCCACCAGGCGGCAGATCGCGGTGCTAAACCATCAATCCATCACCCTTCTGTCTGTCAGAACACCTAAGCGACGTTGGGCGCCAAATCGAGACGGTAAGCGGTGTCAGACGCCAAGGTCAAACGCCAAGCTGTCCGTCAGTTTTTGATAGATCATCAAGCTTCTCGCTAAGCGCTGTCGTCAGTGACTGATGCCATCTGTCAGTTGTCATTCCTGCTGCCGTCGGCGCTATCATTGATTGGATCTGCTTCTTGCCGTGCGCGGCCGTCAGAAATGGCTTAAAATAGGTAGAACGCGCGCGCTAAGTTCGGGACGAGTGCGGCAAGGTTTCCGGAGCCGGTGCCGAGCCTGCCGTTGATGCGCCTAACCTGTATAGGGTCCTATCACCGGTGAGTGGGTCATTACCTCGGGTTTCCAGGCTAATTCCGGCCTTACAGTGTCTGCATTGTGCCCGCCGGGTGGTGCCGTGCGATTTCGAGGTCCCGGTTCCGTCGTCCCGCCGAGACACGTCGGTGTGTGAGGCGTGCCGCGCCAACCACGAGCGGTGCTCCGTTTCGGCGTTGTGGAGGGCGCGTTGCGTCGCGCGGGAGCAGGGATGGCCGCTGGAGGGGATCACCCGGAGGATGGGGGTCGAGGAGCGGAACTGGGTGGTGGAGCCGGTGGACGAGGGGTTGGAGCCGGAGGGGGAGGCGCCCGTTGCGCCCGTGCAGTCGTCAAGCGGGGGGTCGGGGGGTCAGGGGGTTGTCCGGGTGGGGGGCTGGGGCCGGCCCGTGGTCCTCATTACTCGCCGGGTGACCCGGGCCGGTACTGGGGGTCACGGGGGTCGAGGGGGGCACCCTGACAAAGGGAAAAGGCGGGCGTCGCCCAGCCCCTCACCGGGTCCGTCTAAGAGGGCGCGCCTGCCCGTGGAGATCCCGCCTCCATCTCTGACCCCTTCAGTGCGCCTGTCCCCGGCGACGTTTTCTCCGTTGTCCGGGCGGCCCCTGAGTGCTGAGGTGAGGGCTTTGCCCCTTCAGTGCGCCTGTCCCCGGCGACGTTTTCTCCGTTGTCCGGGCGGCCCCTGAGTGCTGAGGTGAGGGCTTTGCAGGGGCGGTTGGAGCAGGCCGACCGGGAAAGGGAGGAGCGCGAGGAGGCGGCGCTCCGGCGGGGACTGGAGGAGGATCGGGAGGCGGCCCGCCGGGAGCTGGAGGAGGCGAGGGTGGCCCGGGGGGGAGTCGAGGCCCAGCTGGACGCTATGCGGGCCAGGCTGGAGCAGGGGGTGGGGATCCCGACGCAGGGTCCCTCGGGTCCGGAGTTGGTTGAGGCCCTGCGCCGGGACGTGGTCATCGGGCGCATGGCCTCCCTAAGTGAGCATCTCCCTCTTCTCGATGTTGGGTCGACACTGACCTCTCCAGGCTGGGCTCGGGAGCATCGCCTGCTCCTAGACGGGGCTGCTGCGGCGCTCGCATCCCTACAAGAGGGGCTCCGGTCTGAAGCAGGGGATCCCGGGGTGGAGCAGGGCCTGGACTTGTTGGGGAGGCTGGTGGTCGCGCACCGCCGGAGGAACGTCCCGGCCCCGGGGTCGTGGTTCGAGCGAGTTTTGGACGAGGGCGAGCCACTCCCGTCCTGGGATCAATTGGCCGAGGAGGTGTGGCGGGAGCACGGTCCGGGGGGCGTGGGGGAGAACTTCCGGGGGTGGCCGAGGGGAGGGGGCGGGGAAGGTGGGGAAGGCGGTTCGGGGCCCTCGCTCTAAGGGCCCCTTCGTATGTTTCTTGGTACTGTTCGTCTTCGTGGTCCCGAATCCTGTACTATTTGTAATAGTAGAAAATGTATATACCTGACTTGCCCAGAGTCCGGGGCGCTACTGTAAAAGAAAGTACTAAACGGTAGGTAAGATCTGAAAAAAAGGGGAAAAACAGTAAGTGTTCGTGGGAGTTGAATCCCTGCTGAGCTCAGAGGCGGGGGTTATGCCCACTACTGCCGTCTGTGAGTCCTGCGCCCGGGAAGACCGTTTCCCGGGTGCCGTTGTTGGAAGTTCCGGAGTTTGTCGAGGGCGCCTTCGAGGTTTCGGCGCGGTTCCCAAGTGTCGTCTTCCGGGCCGTATCCCTTCCATCGTACGAGGAAGTGGGGTCGTCCACGAATGTTCCGGGAGTCGAGGATGTCTTCAACCTCGTAGTGGTACTCGTCCTCGACCTCGACCGGGGGAGGGGGCTCGGGGCGTCGTTCAGGGAAGGGATCCGGGGGGTGTCGTTCTAGGAGGCGGACGTGGAATACCGGGTGCAGACCTTTTAGTCCCGGGGGGAGCTCGATCTTGTAGGCGTGGGATGAGACCTTCTTCAATATTTTGAACGGGCCGAGACGCTTGTGATCGAGTTTTGGGGAGGGCCGGCGGGTGCGGATGTGTCGTCGATCTAACCATACCTTTGTCCCGGTGGCCCAGTCGGGGGTGTCTTCCCGTTTCCGGTCGGCGTGTTTCACGTAGGCCCGGTTCGCGGTGTCGATCTCTTCCCGGAGAAACTCGTGAAGGGACTGGAGATCCCGGGCGACCTCGTGGGCGGCGTGCGACGGGATGTCCCGGAGCGAGAGCGTCAGTCGAGGGTGGTATCCCTTGTTGGCAAAGAAGGGTGATACCCCGGTGGCAGAGTGTGGCGTGTTGTTGTAGGTGAACTCGGCCAGGGGGAGCTCGGCGCGCCAGTCGTCCTGCAAGTAGTTGACGTACAGCCGGAGGTACTGCTCGAGGGACTGATTGACCCTTTCGGTTTGGCCGTCGGTTTTGGGGTGGTAGGCGGTAGAGAGGTTAGTCTTTACTTCAAGTGCCTTACACAGGGAAGTCCAAAACTTGGACACGAAGAGGGGGCCACGGTCGGAGACGATGTCGTCCGGGAGTCCATGTTTGGCAAAGACGTGCTCGAGGAACAGCCGGGCGAAATCCAGGGCGGTATCCGTGGTGTGGCAGGGTAGGAAGATGCCCTGTTTGGTCAGCCTGCACACAACGACGAGAATAGCATCGAACCCTTCAGATTCCGGGAGCTCGACGATGTGGTCTAGAGATATGGAGGACCAGGGGCGTCGCCCGACCGGCAGGGGTTTCAGGAGTCCGTATGGTCGGTGTCGGGGGACCTTGGCCCGGAGGCAGGGCTCGCACGATCGAATGTAACAGGTCACGTCCTTCTTCAACCCTGGCCAAAAGTAAGTCCGGGAGATGAGCTGGAGGGTCTTACGTATTCCAGGATGTCCCCGGAGTTTGTGGTCGTGGTGTTGGCGGAGGACGTCGTAGCGAAGTCGGGCGTGATCCGGGACGTAGATGCGGCCGTCCCGGAGAAGGAGTTTCTCGTCGGGGGACAAGGAGAAGGCGGGGTCCTGGTCGGTTCCGTCAGAAGAGTTTCGGGGGTTGTGATCGGTGAAGTACTTGTCTCGGGGAGCACGGCGGATCTGGTTCAGGGTTCCTTCGTCGTTTAAGATCAGTACGGCTGATCGGTGAAGTACTTGTCTCGGGGAGCACGGCGGATCTGGTTCAGGGTTCCTTCGTCGTTTAAGATCAGTACGGCATTCAGATGTTCGGGAGGGATCACCACGCGATGATTGAACGCATTGCGTTCCGCCTCGAACGACTTCTTGGGGTAGACGTCCGGACGACGGGTGAGGGCATCGGGTTTGGCGCCAAGTCGTCCCGGGCGGTACTGGATCGTGAAGTCGTATTCCGAGAGGATCTCGGACCATCGGGCCTGTCGTCGACTAAGCTGTTTGGTCGTGGTGAAGTACTGCAGGTTGTTGTGATCCGAGTAGACCTGAATCCGGTGTCGGGCTCCCTCGAGGTAGGCTCGCCACTGCTTGAAGGCTTTGACGATGGCGAGGAGCTCCTTGTCGTAGATGTCGTAGTTGAGCTCGGCGTCGATCATGGACCGGGTGTAGAAAGCGACTGGCCGGGGCTCCCCACCGTCAGGCTCCATCTGGGAGAGGATCCCGGCGATGGCGTAGTCGGACGCGTCGCATTCCAGGATGATCGGGAGGGCCGGGTCGTAGTGCCGGAGTACCGGGGCGACTGTGAAAGCCTCCTTGAGCAAGTTAAAGACGCTCTGGCACTTACTGTCCCAGTTCCAGGCGATGTCCTTGCGCGTGAGCCGGTTGAGAGGTTTCGTGATCCCGGAGTAGTTGTCTATAAACCTCCGGTAGAAGTTAGCGAAACCCAAGAAAGACTGTACTTCCTTGACGTTCCGGGGCTGCGGCCAGTTGACGATGGCCTCGACCTTGTGGGGGTCCATGCGAACGCCATTCGGGGATACTATGACGCCAAGATACTCAACCTCTTCCGTATGGAATGAACACTTCTCGGGCTTGGCGTGGAGGTTGTGCTCCCGGAGGCGCTCGAGGACTTGCCGGACATGCTTCTGGTGATCCTCCGGTGAGTCGGAATAAATGAGGATGTCGTCCAGGTAGACGATCACGAAGACGTCACTCATGTCGTGGAAGATGTTGTTCATGAAGTATTGGAACGTGGCGGGGGAGTTAGTCATTCCGAAAGGCATCACAAGGTACTCAAACAGACCATACCGCGTGCGGAACGCGGTTTTCCACTCGTGTCCCGGGGCGATGCGGACGTTGTTGTATCTGGAGCGGAGGTCGATCTTCGTATAAACCTTGGCACTGCGGAGTCGATCGACCAGATCGCCAATGAGCAGGAGCGGGTAGCGGTTCTTCTTGGTGATCTTATTGAGTCCCCAGTAGTCGACACAGAGTCGGAGCGAGCCGTCCTTCTTCTTGGCGAATAGAACCGGGGCTCCGGCGGCGGAGGCGGAGGGTCGGATGAATCCCTTACCGAGCATTTCGTTGAGGTAGTCCTTGAGAGCCCGGAGTTCGACCTCCGACATGTTGTAGACCTTGCCGAAAGGGGGGGTGGCTCCTTCCTCGAGGTCGATGGTGTGATCATAGGGGCGGTGAGGGGGGATCTCCTTGGCGTCTCCTTCGGAGAATACGTCAGCGAACTCGTGATACTCCGGGGGAACTACTTCTCGGAGGATTTGCTCCTCGGTTTTCTGTTCCGGGGGAATGGCGTCCCCTCGTAGGTGTTCTTCCGGGAGAGAGGGCGAGGTGTGTAGCTGAAACGCGGGAACTCCATCCCTCATGAGGCGGGCAAAGGGGGTGGCCCCAATGATCCTAATGTCGAGTGCGCTCGGGTCGATCAGGGTCGCGGAAACATCGGCCGGAGCGGGTGTAGTGCGTGTCTGAGACCGGCAGGGGTAGTTCGGCCCTTTGTAATCGGGGTCGCGGAAACATCGGCCGGAGCGGGTGTGGTGCGTGTCTGAGACCGGCAGGGGTAGTTCGGCCCTTTGTACTTGTTCCGAGGAATGTTTGGGGGTCGATCGGGGGCCTTGCGGTCTCGGATGGGCGGGGGTGGTGCATGCGTGGGGGGCGCGGCAGTCGTCCCGGGGGTGTCGGGCGTCGGGTCGCTTCCTAGAGCCCGGAGGTGCACGGCGGTCGAGGGGTGGTCTTCGGGCCCCGGGAAGGTCATGGTGAGCGTCCTCCAATCGATGTCGGGGTTCGTGTCGCGCAGCCAGGGTAGCCCCAGCACCATCGGGGTCGATTCATGAAGTCGCGTGACCAGGAAGTCGGAAGTGAACTCGTAGTTGTTGTCCAGGGTCACAGCACCATCGGGGTCGATTCATGAAGTCGCGTGACCAGGAAGTCGGAAGTGAACTCGTAGTTGTTGTCCAGGGTCACGCGTCCCGAGTGAGACCTTTGGATGGGGCCGGAGGAGGAGGGGGTGCCGTCGAGGCGTTGCAGGCGGAGGGGCTGGTCGAGGGAGTCATGGGGGAGGTCGAGAGCGTCGCTGATGAATACTCCGGTGGCTCCGCTGTCGATGAGGGCCGAGACTGGTTCTGGGGCGCCGTCCAGCCTGGCATTGATGACGAAGGATCGGGATGAACGGGACTGGAGTCCGGGGGGTGATGGGGGTTCGTCCGAGGGGTCCTTCGGGGTTGGGTTTAAGGAGTGGGGGATGTCGAAGGGGAGTTGCTGGTCGTCGGGGGTCGGGTCCCGGGTCAGGCGAAGGGTGAGGTGTCGCCAATCGATGCGGGGGTTAGTGTCCCGGAGCCACGGGAGTCCTAAGACCAGGGGTGCGGAAGGGTGGAGTTTTGTTATCAACATCCGGAGGTTGTGAGTCTGTCCGTTGGCGAAGGTAACGGGCATACGCACGAAATGAGTGATGTCCCCCGCCGTAGAGGCGTCTCCGTCGAAGAGGCAGAGCCGTACCGGGACCGGGAGTCGCTGGGCGGGTTCCGGGGCGAGGGTAGACCATGCTTCATCGATGAAGTTGTCGGTGGCGCCACTGTCGACGAGGGTGTTGAGGGGAGTTCCAGAGGGGGTGATGCGGGTTTTGAGGAGGAGGGAGTGCGAAGAGTGGGAGGGTAGATAAGCCGTGAGGGTGTCCTGTATGAGTGTCGTAGAGCGAAGATGTGAGACCGGGGCGGAGAAGACGTCGGGGTCGATTCCGCGATTTAGGGCGTCTTCCGGGTCTAAATCGCCGGATCGTTTTCCGAATACTCGTAGGTGGCGTCCTCCCCTTCGAAGGTCCAGGTGGCACGTCCCATGACCTGTCGTTTGGGGCACTCGGAGATGAAATGATCTTTCTCACCACAGAGTATGCAGACACCCTCCCTTCTCCGTCGTTCCTGCACATCCGTCGGGACTTCGATCCAGGGTCGTCCCTTCTTCGGAAGCCGGTTGGCTCGGAGGGCCTCCTCGTCCCGTTCGTCGTCGCAGTCGAAGTCTTCGGGGTCTTCCGGGGGTTCCTCGGGGCTTGGCACGTCGCCCGGGTCGTGGGCGGCCACGGCGGCGTTGAGTTGGGCCTGGGGGCGGGTGCCGCTGCCGGGGTTAGCATTGGGCGGGCCGCGACTCACCGGGGGTCGGCCGCCAGGGAACGCGGGGGGACCGGGGTTTCGACCTTGGGGGTTGGGGGTTTCGCCGGAGGGCCAAGGGGGTCCTCCTCTAGGGTTCCAGGGGGGTAGGAATTTGAGTACTCGCTGCGGTCTTCCCAGTAGCGTTGGTCGATCTGCATGACGAGGGCCTTGTATCCGTCGTAGGAGGGTTTGAGTACTCGCTGCGGTCTTCCCAGTAGCGTTGGTCGATCTGCATGACGAGGGCCTTGTATCCGTCGTAGGAGGGTTGTTTCAGGGCGAGTCGGAGGACGTCCTTGATACGTTGTGGGAGGGCGCGGCGGAGGGCGTACCGGAGGGCGCTGTAATTCCAACCTGTCTCATAAGCTTCCTTTTCAAAACGTACGATGAAGGTTGTGAAACGTTCTTCAGAGCGCATCCGGAGATTGAAGAGGTTGTCCTCGGCCTCGGCCACGGTGTCGTAGATTCCGAACTTCCCGGAGAACTCGTCGACGAAGGCCTGCCAGCGAGCGAGTGCCGGATTGTTGGGGTCGAACTGAATGAGGGCCGTGTAGTGATCGAAGGCGATCCCCTGGAGGTACGATGCGGCAAAGGCCACCCGGGAGCTGTCAACCTGAAACGTGAGCGGCTTTGCCTGAAACGTATTGAGACATTGAGTGAGGAAGGTACGCCATTTTCGGGGGTCCCGGCCCGTGAAAGCGTCGGGCTTTTGGATGTCCAGTCGTCCTTCGCGGGCGAGGGCGTCGCGGGCGTCGTCCGGTCCGGCAGCGTTACGGGGAGGGGGGCCAGCATTGTAATAATAGTAGTAATGATTACCCCCCCTCCTTGAGGAGGGAAAGCACCAAGGGCGGGACCCCATCCGCCGGGAGGTCCCCCTCCGGGTGGCTCACCTCCCCCCCTCCTTGAGGAGGAAAAGCACCAAGGGCGGGGCCCCACCCGCCGGGAGGTCCTCCTCCGGGTGGCTCACCTGGGGGTCCACGCCCGGGAGGTCCGTTGTCCCAAGGGGGTTCGTTCCTGCCAGGAGGGGGGCCGGGTCTCCACGCAGGGAGTGGCGGAGGTGGAAGGCCTGGGGGTCGTCCTCGAGGTTCAGCTGGGGGTGGCGGAGGCGGTCGGGAAGGGTTCGGCAGTGTCGGGTCGGGCGGAGGGGGGTTAGGTGCTGGGTCGGGTGCCGGGTTGCGCGGGGGACGTTCAATCCGGGAGGGTCGGGCTTGCATCGCGGAGGGGGGTTAGGTGCTGGGTCGGGTGCCGGGTTGCGCGGGGGACGTTCAATCCGGGAGGGTCGGGCTTGCATCGGGGGTCGCGGGGGGTTCCGTAGGTCGAAGTGGGGTGGCGGATCGCGGCGGAAGTTGCGTTCTGGAAGGGCCGGGGCAGACGTGGGGGGTGGTGCTGGGGCCGGGGCGGGCGCGGGCGCGGGACGTTGTTCGTTGTTGTCGCGTGTGAGCTCGTCAATGTAGCATAGCGTGTTGTCCGTGCTAGGGGTATCCGCGCGGGGTCTACCGGGGTTCGTCGGGGCCAGGGGTCGGGCGTTGTCTGTTCGCGGGAGGGGTTCCAGGGGTCTTTGGGGCTGTCCCCAGGTCTCGAAGGTACTAGGGGGGGTCGGGCGTTGTCTGTTCGCGGGAGGGGTTCCAGGGGTCTTTGGGGCTGTCCCCAGGTCTCGAAGGTACTAGGGACGGAGTTAGCCCTGCGGCGATTTGACAAGCCTACCGTGCGGGCCGCAGGTTGATCGAAGAGGCCTCCAGCCGGGTTGAGGGACCGTAATATGGCTGAGGCGTTCTGCCGTTCTTCCCGTTGTCGTTGCTCCAGAGTGGGGACCGTGGGGGCTGCCGGGACTGCTGGGACCAGTTCCGGGGGTTCCCGTCGAATGTGAATCGAGCGACCTGGGTCCGCGGGGTCGTTGATGGGCCGAGGGGAGGGGGACGTTCCGGGGGTTCCCGTCGAATGTGAATCGAGCGACCTGGGTCCGCGGGGTCGTTGATGGGCCGAGGGGAGGGGGACGCGTGGACTTCATCGAGCAGTTGCTGTAATTCTTCCCGGAGGATCGTGTTGCGCCTATACTTTACCATGGTTTGCTCCGGGAGCTCTCCTCGCGTGAGGCGATCCCCGAATTCAACCAGGCAGTGAGCCCATTCCTCCGGAGTGCCTTCGAAGTCATCGTGTCCGAATTCCACGAGCAGCGTCCTGGTTCGTTGCGCGAAGTCCTCTGGTGAGATCCTGAGGGAGCGGAGTACCTCGTCCCGTTGCCGTTCGTACTCCTCGAGGCGTCGTCGTCCCATTGGCGAGGGAGGGGTTCGAGCGGGTGGAGTGGCGACCGGGTAATGACGGGGGGGTAGTCAGGGTAGGGGGGTCCTCGGGGTTCTCGGGGTTGGGGGACGGGGCGCTGATAACCGTAGTAGGGGGTGGGTGCAAAGGGGGGTAGGGGGGTCCTCGGGGTTCTCGGGGTTGGGGGACGGGGCGCTGATAACCGTAGTAGGGGGTGGGTGCAAAGGGGCCCTCGCTGGGGAGAATCGGGCGAGGTCCACTGGGTACAGGTGGGGTCTCCGGCAGGCCCCCGGGGATGCTCCGGTACGAGGGGACCTCCGAATCGGGCGAGGTCCACTGGGTACAGGTGGGGTCTCCGGCAGGCCCCCGGGGATGCTCCGGTACGAGGGGACCTCCACGGGTCGCGCCATGGCTAAATTGGGCGGAGGGGCCCAGCTGGCTGAGGGCCCCAGGTCGTAGAGGGACGGGTCGGGGGCCCAGTGGCGGTGGAGGTATGGAGGTTCGTACGGGAGAGGTGGGTAGACGGGGCGGGGGGTCTGCGCGGAGTAGTGGTCGGGTACCGGGCGTCCGTAAGGGTCGGTCTGGTACCTGGTGGGGTAGTAAGTGTGAGTATACGTAGCCATCAAGAACGGTGTAAGGAGAGAGTCTTGATATTATGTCAGGTTCCGCTGAGTCGGGGGCTTTCCGGGAAAGCGACGCCCTTACGATGCGGACTTGATCTACGGATACTCGGGTGTCTGGAACTCCGGGGCTAAGGACTCCGGGGTTCAAGACGAGGACAGGGGGTAATCCCGGGAGAGGGGACTAGAGTCCGGGAGTTTTGGGTTGGGGGTGGCTGAGAGTTAGAGGGGGTCGAGTCGTGAACCGGAGGTTCTAAGACGAGACCAAGTTAGTAACTTAAGAGTCGCGAAGTGCGTACCAAAGCTTAGAGCACGCGAATACTAAGGCGTGCCAGTCGAAGCGTACCAAACAAGGCGTACCAGTCAAGCAAGGGCACGCAATATCCAAGTAAGCAAAGTATGTAATATCAAGACTACCGAATACAACAGGGAGCTACACTATAAGTACTGCGGGGCCGGGTCTCGGGGTTCCGGGATGTCTGGGATGGGTTCCGGGGTTTATTGAGTAGCGGCAGGGGCTGTATACCGGGATCGCGCGTGTGGGGCGCGCGATCAATTGGCGCGGATGGAGCCGTGATGCGTGATGCGTGATGGCCGGCACGAGTCGCGTGATCTGATCGTTGATCGGGGCTGGTGACGGCTGATGGCGGTCCTTGATGCGCATGATGGCGGTGTCGGCGGTCGTGATGGCGGGGCGTGTCCTGTGGGGTCGGAGGGAGGGTCCCGGAGGGTGTCCCGGGGGTGTCCCGGGGTGGGCCCGGGGGGGAGGGGTCGTGACATATTTCCCCTCCGAAAGATGGTCAAGACCTTTTCATCATTATATGCCTTCATGTGGACGATGGATTAAACGCAACAAATTCAAAAGCACTCTATGATTGGATTATTCACCGCATGAAACAACGTTTCGAAGTTAAGGATTCTGGCACAACAGATTTATACCTTGGCATACGCATCGACCGGGACCGTTCTCAAAAGAAATTGTGGATATCACAAAAGGGTTACGTTCTTGATCTACTCACAAGCTATCGATTACTTGATGCCACGCCCTTGTCGTTACCGATCGTGGGACAACTTGAAGATTTACCTGATCCTCCTTCAAACGCTCTACCTGAGATAGGTGATGACGACATCACGATTCACTACCAGCGGCTTGTTGGGTCTATCCTATACCTTAGCTTGTGCACTCGACCTGACCTTGCATTCACAGCAATGTCCCTGGGACAATATAACTCTAATCCTTCTTGGAAGCATCTATTAGCGGCGAAAAGAGTACTACGTTATCTATCAGGCACCAGAGACTATGCGATCGAATACAATTTTTCCGACATACTTTCCAATCCTCCGGTACGAATGATTTTTCCGACGGATTTTGGTGCAGTCGATGCCGATTGGGCCTCTGACTCCAAAAATCGTCGGAGTGTATCGGGATACGCCTTCTTCATCTACTCGAGCCTAGTTTCCTGGTCGTCAGTTAAACAACGAACAATTGCACTTTCATCGACGGAAGCTGAGTACATGTCACTTGCCCATGCGATGCGAGAGGCACTTGCCATCCGATACTTCTTGACGTCTTTGGACCTTCCAATTCCACATCCTTTCCCGATTTTCTGCGACAATAAGGGTGCGTTAGACATCGCGAACTCTGATTCCACTGGCACACGTTCGAAACACATCGACATCCGTTATCATTTCATTCGACAACACCTTAAGTCTGGTTCTTTCGTCACGTCTTGGATACCGACAACCGAAATGGTCACGGATATCTTTACGAAGCCATTGGGTAAAGAATCACACTACAAATTTGTTAAAGCTCTGGGTATCGTTACTTTGCCTTGATTTCTCTTTCCTTCAGTTTGTCTTTTCTTCTCGCAACCACTTCGCAACTGATGGGGTTGTGTTACGGACATTATCCTATTTGAGTCAGTGTGCTACGTGGTCACATGATCAGTGTTGGATACACGCTCAGACGACACATCATCCTCAGTTGTTCTCTGTCATATCGACACTACACTGAGGATGTACGTATTTCTCTTACTGTATATTGTATTGTCTCTAATGGCGAATAGTCTCTCGACTATCTTCTAGGTATGAATACATAGTTGTTCTCTGTCATATCGACACTACACTGAGGATTCTCTCGACTATCTTCTAGTCATATCGTGGGTTCTCGAGTCTGGTCTGATAAAAAGGGTACAATCTTTCCATTTCGAACAGTTTCTCCTTGCCTAGCGGGTCACGTATCGTGAGCTTTTGAAAGAGACATATATACGCGTCCGACCAGTAGCCTTGTTGATAAAACAATCAGAAGTTGTTTGTATCAAACAAGTCCTTGGAGTTATCTAACCGAAGTATGGTGAGTCAATGAGTGAGAGTTGTAGTCTAATGGATTGCTACAAAATTGATCACTTGAACGTAATATGGGCACTTCGCCTGATCCTCCTGAGCAAAGTTTAGTATCAACATCTATCTAATGACATGCAAGAAAGCGATAGCATTGATCCTGAAGTATAAAAAAAATACATATGCTGTAATTATATCACCGCCTCCATATCATCATCATCATCACTGTCTTCCTCTTCCTCCGCTGGTATGGCTTCCACTGGGGGTGGCATATCACCGCCTCCATATCATCATCATCATCACTGTCTTCCTCTTCCTCCGCTGGTATGGCTTCCACTGGGGGTGGCAGGGGCGCGGGCGGAGCGGTTGGCATTGGTATCGGAGGTGCATGTTGCTGAGCTGTTTCCAAATCTGCCGGGGTCGTATACAAAGTAGCATACTGAGTTTGTGATTGTGATTGTGATTGTTGGGGTGGTGGCGGAAGTGGGAGTGGGAGTGGGAGTGGGATGCTTGTCATGGGAGGTACAAGAGATGCTGTGACAGGAACAGTAGGTGGAGGTGGGGCGGCGGTTGTCATCCAAGTAGCGGCAGAAGGGGGAGGACCTGAAGGAGACGTGACAACGGGGTAATGTATGACAGGATCGCCTTCATCTTCCTGTGAAAGCTCAGCCAATTGAGCAGCCAGCAGTGCCAGATGCGCCTGAAGCTCTGCCCGACCAGCAGAATAGTCCTCCGTGTCGGTCACTGCGCCGGTGGTGTCCGCTGTGTTGTGTGGTGCGTCCGATGCCGACGGTCCACTGGTAGAGGGTGGAACGGTACTGCTGGGTCCAACGGAAGGCTGATTCGGTTCTACATTGCTTGATTCTTCCTCGGGTAAAGACAATAACGTATCGAAATTGATGGCCTTCAGAATGTTTTGTGCCGCCTCCCACGCATCCTGTACAGAGGTCGCTTGGCTGGCATCGGAAGTTGAAGTCGTGGCCGTGGTGGCTGAGGTAGAGGTCACCGGTGTAGTTTGTGTTTGTCCAGGTCGTGCGTGACCTGGGAAACCCTGCGGCGGTTGTTGGAATGGATAACCATATGGTTGTGTCTGGAACGCGGGAGCCTGAGATGGCTGATTGTGATGGACAAGCGGTGCGTGTGTGAAGGGAGACGGGGGTACAGGGGAAGCTGATGTGGGATTTTGAGTTTGTGGACGTCTTGTCGTCCGTCTTGATGTCTATTCCGAGATAAAAAAAAATTGTTTAATAAAATTCAAAAGAGTAGAACTCACAGCACCCCCTTCCCATGTTGCATTGAGCCTATATTTCCCATTACTACTCTTGATAAACCTCCCTCTCTTGAACGCCTTTTGAAGAGCTTGACTTGCCGATGGACGAAAATTCTGCTGCAAAGGATAACGTGCTGCCATCCAGGTGAACAAGTCTTTCGGCGCACACCCCTCAGGATCCGCGGAATCAGTGAGAGCTTCAGCGATCATCTCTTCATAACTAGGAAGATCGTCAGTGGAAGTAGGGTTAGCGACGAAGACATCGTGAGGCTGTGGCGGCGCATGGGTAGGGTGGGGCAGCGGAGGAGCATAGGGTACAGAAGCAGGTTGAGAAAATGTCGGATGTGGTTGTGGATATTGACCAGGGAGAGGATAAGGATACGGAGAGGGATATGAGGGGTATCCAGGGGGAGCCTGGTAGTACGGTGCGTGAGGATAGGCAGCTTGAGGATGACCATAGCCGTATGGCTGATGAAGATATGGCGGTTGCTGAGGAGCAGCTGCGGCCGCTGTGGCAGGTGTTGAAGGAGAAGGTGCTGTAGTCTGAGATTGTGCGGAAGTTTGGGAGGTGTCTGGCGCGGGCGATGATGGCTTGTCGGGCGGTTGTGCTTCAGCTGGCTGTTCTATTGACTGTACAACCGTAGATGGTGGCTGAGATGATTCCTTCAACGAGTCTGTTGCAGCTTTTTCGCCATTTGAAGTTGAACTCGACGCCACAGGCGTCTCTGTGCATGATTTCTGGATAGCCGCTATAGCAGCATTGATATCTGCGGGCCATATTGTGCTTTTCACGTAGGGTGGGACATGGAGGTCAAAGTTGAGGCAAATGTCAATGATATGCTGAGGCGGTAAGAGCGAAAGGTATTGCTTTTTGAGTTCATGATCTTGTGGCCCTATTACAAAGTCAGGTCTAGAAATAAGTCGATATAACTGGAGACAGACCAGGAAGTACGTGATGATATGGATGATGATAGAGAGGGTGTAGTGGAGGAGAAGCGTACAGGCCACTCGTCTGCATCCTTTCCGGCACCTGCACAGTTTTTCAAACAAGGTTTGCGCGCTTTCAAACTCCTTTTGATCACATCATTTTAGTTTCGAAGTGAGCTACACCGGTTCTCCATCGTCAACGCTTTTATCCTCGTTCATTCTCTTGACCCTTATCGGCAGGTGCGAGGGCAGGTCCTCGGGAATCGTGATCTTGTAATATCTGGGGCCTGAACTCCGACATCGCAAAGTTGTGCACTACTTAAGCTTGGAAGAGAGCTGGGCGAGCTTCATGACAATCATGGACTTGGAAGATGAATGATAATATTATATATACATAGGCATAGCACATCAGTTATCCCTGCTTCTTAGCTCAGCATCGTAGCTTGCCGGCGGATACATTCAAACCATTCATTCATTCAGAGATAAGGAGGCCTTGTGGCAGAACTTCTGACGACACCACGTCGCGTTATTCTTGTGAACATCATGACATAAATTATGATACCCGATCAAACATGGTCACGTGGTCACTCTTCCCTCTACTTATCGTCCATATCGACTTGGGTATGTGTCCCACGGCCCATTGGACAACTTCCATTATAGTCATATGTCTACTGTTTAATAAGTAATACCCCAAATGCCTAAAAGGTTCTGAGTGCTAAATCCTTGACGGGTCTTCTCCACCGATCTATCGCGCCAGCGCCAAGGCATTCTTTATGCTCGTATCGTCTCTGCTGCATTAGAAGTTGTCGATAGTACCATGACTGTTCTTGCAACTGATTCCTTTCTCAGCTACCTAAAATCCCTTTATCCTCAAAAAGACTTGTCAAACCGTGAGGAGACTTTTTATCCATGACATATTCCTTATTACATCCCCCAGTAATCAATCCATGGTACATCATTGCCAGCGTGGCATTTTGCGCGAGCAATAGAACCGAAGAGGTCCCTCGGGTATTTCAATACGCTCTGGAAGAGTTGCAAGCAGAAGACGATGCAGTCGATAATCATCGTTTGTTGGCTCGGAAAATGCGGGATGCCTTATTCAAGGCAGGTATGGTCGCTGGATATGCTCGAGTGGGTTATGCACTCCGTCCGTTGTGACTGAAAATACTGACGAGACCGCGGTTCGTCATGAATACAGATAATCAACGGTCTTATTGCCTTGCATGAGGTGACGCCTGAGGAGCTTCGCGATGCGAAGACCATGAGGTAAAAGTATCGAGACGGCTAACTCACTTGCTCTTTCTCAATCATCGTCAATGTATCATTCAGACGTATGGATACTACGATCGAGATTTGCGAGAGGACTGGCGAAGCTTTATTCCGCAGCATCTACGGCGAAACAGCGGACTCAGTTCAGAACATATTGGACAATATTTATCCAGACATGGGTAAGTCTCTGAGTGTGCTGGTGGTATGTCATCATTGACTTCTAAACAGGTTGGTTCTCGAAAACGATTGCATATGGTATGACGTATGGGTTTACAGACATCTTGTCACCATTGGAGACCTCGTATACTTTGGTTGCAGCCCTTATTGGTCCGTGATTGTCTTTTAACTTTGGGTTTTGGCTCATAGAAATCTCTTATCTAACTTTGGTTCTTAGCGAGCGATAGTCCTCGACAGATCCAGTGGCACCTTGATGGCGCTCGGAGGGGAGGAGCGACATTTGAGGAGATACAAGCTGTTCGCACCATATCAATGGAGGTTGCCGCACTTTCTGGGATCACATGGAGGGATGGGGTTCCAGAAGTGAAGGACATGATCAAATTTGAAAGCAAACGGTAATTTTCGTGGTGAAATTGCATCTAATAATTCTTGTGGTTATGGCCTCACGTTTTGTGAGTGATCACTATCTTGTCCTTGAACTACTTCGGGCCATGTCCAATCATCTTATCTCTGCAGCTTTAAACGAAAACTTGTAACTCGGCGGCCAAAGCAACCAAACCTAGCTAACTCGTCCTTCCACTATGTATATTTGATTCGGCTATGATCATGTGCGGATTTTTGAATCCTGGGTTTTTTTAGGAGGTTATGTTCGACTGAAGTCTAGAGGAGATTCATTCAACGACGTCAGTCAAGTGCTTCTCCAATTGCTGTCCACATCAAAGACAAAGTCATTACAACATGCAACAAAGGTATCAACGAGTCAGTCGGCTGTCAATGTATTAATGCGCAACAAAGTCTGCTGTCAGGTAATCACATCGTAAGTGCTTTTTATGCTGGCTCTCCGGAATTTACGAAGGAAAACCATCAATTACGATCTGAAAAGTCGTACATAATTACTGGAGTGTGAATTTGTACCCCATTAGGTGTGACTCAGCGAGCACGACATTTAGAAAGATCAATGAATTGACTTTAGCCATGGCTAGATACTATTGCCATTGTCAGCCTGACATACCTAGGTCCGGATCCTTTTGTTGACGGTCAGAGCAAGGCCATCATCCTTCACATAACTATCACATCGACAGAAATTATACGGTTTCGTTTTCCTGAGCTCTCCACGTCACGTGTCACTTTTACTTCTGCATTTGAGTTTGTCAACGATGTTTGACTCTCTCAACTCCCAGTTTTGATCGGCGTCAGTGCACTATCGTCCAGTAGCAGGCTATAAAGCCTCTCTGTCAACTACAGTGTCTATATGGACGACTCTAGCGTCTCTGGCGCACATGTCAACAATTTGGGTTCTTCCGTAGCGTCAATATTGGGCATTAAAGGCGGTCTTCGCTTTCGAGCACATGGCTCGACTCAAAAGGCCCATATCATCCTGCGACGCGTCACTGCCACCAATGGCTCATGCGATGATAGTCTAAGCAGCAAAGTCGTGCGCTTCACATTAATTGCACATAAACGAATCGAAGTCAGACCAGGGAAGGAGTTGCTTTTGATGCTCGAGTCAGAAAATGGACCGTTTAAAGACCAGCCTGTCGTAATGGAAGGTGATCTCAGGTCTTCCGAAGACACTTCAGGTGAGGAAGACAATCCACAAGACACTGATAAAGAAGAGTTCTTCGTTCCCCCTGTGAAAGAGGCGATTCCACCAAAGATGCGTAGAGCATGGGCCAAGGTTGATGATATTGCTCTGGTCACTAGTGCGTCTATACCCTTCTTATCATGACTTTACTGCATCAATTCTCGTCTCTAGCACCCGCGAAAAAACCTCCTGTTGTGCTAAAATCCGTTGGCGTTCAGACAGAACTTTCGCATGTCTCAATATCAACACAAACTCAACGGCTTCTCAAAGATCAATCAGCTCAAACTTCTTCATCGTCTAAATCTGTGTCAGTCCAGGTCGATTCACCCTCGTCCAGTCGAGCATCGAGTGTCGTACAAACTGGGATGACACAGGGTTGTGATGTTAGTGGTGCTAATGAGACAGCACGAACTTCTGTCGGGCTGAACAGTAAAGGTACAAATGGTAGCCGATCACTCAACCTCCTCATTGTATGTCCATGCAATCCTGACCCACCTCATAAATTTTCATCCGTACTAGGACGAGAAAAAAGAACGAAGCCTTTCTCCTATGGACCTTGATTCTCCTTCTGACTCTCCCCGACTTTCTCCTGTATCGGGTTCTACACCATCCACATCTGTACCAAATATCCTTCCCTTTTCTCTCCCTTCACCCACATACTCGCCCACCTTGTCAATTGCGTCCAGTTCAGGCGCACAAGACATGCAACTGTCTCCTATTGATGTCCAACCGACTTCGGATCTACCACCTTTGACAAATGGTGTGTTCGCCGATGACTCCAAGGTGGTTATCTCTTCTTCCCACCAGAATACTCCTAGGAAAGCATTAGTCGCGCATCTTCCTTCAACTGCAGACATCGCCACAGGATTTTCTGGACGTTCGACTCAATCGCCAGTGAATAGCCCTTTTGTATCAGGAGGATTTGTGACAGAATTTGGAGTGCCACCTGAGCAAAAAAGCAGAATCAGCCAAGGACCCAAGGTCGAAAACAATGAATTCAAGGTAAGTCGCAAAAATTGCGTGATGTGTTTGCTCTGTTTTATTCATACATCTTGGGGTAAAGTCGTCCACTTCCTCCCTGTCAGAATCTGTACTACAATCCCATCCGGTACCTATCCCTTCTCCTTCTATCGATGCGAAGTCATTTGTTGCCCGTATCCTTCCTATGGTGCAGAATGCTATTGCGTCAAGCAGCAAAATACCATTTCCAAAAGTCCCAACTCAACCGAAAATTGACTTCCGGATCTTAAGTGGTCGAGCTCTTGAAAAATCTCCCGTCAGGGATTCGTCCGAATCTTCGCCTCCTGATACCAAGCCATTACTACACATTCCGTCTGACCCAATACGACCTTCGACCGCTGCTGTGAGCAATATTAGTCGGAGTTCTGCAAGAGTGCCACCCAATGCACATAAAACGTTGTCGACTCCGGCTTCTGTGCCGGTCAAAAAACATTTAGCTGTCGGAAGCGAACGGCGGCCCTTCGTTAAATCAACAAATGGTAATGGACCTGCGGGTGACATTCCTCGTTCTGCACCAGTAACACCGCATGCTCCTTCAAACAAAGCAACTATGACTACCCCATTGACGCCCATTCTGCCATCAGCTGCGCCACCACCTCTTCCTCTTTCTGCGCCGGAAAATAAATGGAAACGCGTGAGTAACACTATACCACCTTCACCAGCTACCACGTCCGCAAGCGTCCCTACTACTCCCTGTCCCCCTGCAAAGATCAATGATAGTAATTACGACAAGAATGGTCGAGCCTCTAGTCGAATACGCGGGTCACCACTCGAGCTGGTACAAGCAAGTAAGTCAATCCGTGCTTGATTCGTAGTACTTTGTTTATTTTTGCAGCTTCATTAAAAGATAGGATAGCACCGTCTTCAGTTAATTCTAATATTTCTACCTCATCCGTCTCCTTAAAAAGCAACAGCCGTGACCTACTTAGCCGAATATCTAATACACCCGCACTGTCATTGCAAACTACGACACCCGTACCCGCTTCTAGCTCAATAATGCTGTCTCCTACTTCAACTCTCGTCTCGCAATCGCCTGGTGAGTTCTGATTGTATAAGTTGTTCAGGTTCATTGTTGTATAACTCATAACCTATCAGCGCCACCTTTCTCGTCATCATCTTTATTATCGCCTGTAGGGCCAAAGAACATATCGCCTTTACTTAATCATCCCCTTCCCCCAAAGCCTACCTTTGCAGGCGTTAAGAGAGAAAGACCTAGATCATCCGAACCCGTTTCGCGGAAGAAACAGAGACGAATATTTCAATGGCCTACGGTTGATAATCATTATTCAACGAAGTTGATAGGTGACGGGCAAGTTGGCATACGGAACATAGCTTTCAGTTCTGATGGAAGTCATTTTGCGTTGGGCTGTAAGTTTCTGTTCACTCTACTTTGTCGAGAGAAATCATGCCGTTTGTTTACAGGTGATGATCGAACCATTCGTGTATGGAACAACCGAACTAGGTTAGAAATTGCAAATCTGTCGCATAATTCTCCGGTTTTGGCAGTGGCTTGGATGGAGGGGGATGCAGGTGTCGTCTCTCTCGGCGAAGATGGTGTTGTCAGCAAATGGACAAGGACTGTAAGTTTTGCTGATGAAAAAATGTCTTTTACAGCTTGAACAATGAAAAAGCAGGGCGTTAATCATTGGCAATGGGCCAAAGTTCTCGACGCTGGCAAGAATGATGGAAGAGGCGACGATGACAAGATATGTTTGGCATACGTTCGTGAACGAATAGCAGTGTCATACCCTCGGATTGGTGTCAAAGTGTGGATCTCGTCAAAAGGTTCCAGGAATTTTGGTGTTGTAATCGTCGTTAGATGGGCTGACAGAAGTTGACTTGCAGGAACTTGGCAGGCTCAAAGGTCCATTTTGCGACCAAATGTAACTGCCCTCATTTTCGTGGATGGAGGGGCCGCTATTATCGGTGGAACACGCGATGGTGTAGTGTAAGTCTCTTACATTAGCTCTTCGTCGCGTCTGTTGAGCAGCTGTCTGGCAGGTGGTATTCTGAGATACCCAACGGCACTTTGCGTGCTTATGCTTTCCTCTCATCCAGGATGTAATTGATAAATTAAGTTATCGTTGTAACTACTGATGGTTGTGTTTGTAGCTATACTTTGGATCTGGCACCCCCAGGTACTCACGTTCTTGTGGGCCTAAGATCTAAAGCCTATGTTATTGCCATACGACAACCAGGCAAACAGGGAGATATTGAGCGGTTGTTTTCTTGTAAAGAACTCGAGAATGATGAATCGCAATCCAGTTCTCTGTTTGATGGCTTTGGTGCAGTGTTTGCGACCGAGGGCCAAGCTGTCTTATTCGGGAGCGTTGATGGGTGTGTCCTGGTCTGGGATCGAAAGAAGGCGACCATCGTGTATGGACTAGAGCACGAGGAGGGTACGTGCTTCACTTCGGCTTGTCGCCTCGTGTGAAAGCTGACGGCATGTCTAGATGACACCATTCAGGCTGTTGCGGTGTGTTCTACCTTTGTCTGTCAGTTCATTCATTCATTCATTTCGTTCATGGATTCAGAGCTTTGATGGACCAACTAATCGTGATGGATACCTGTTAACGGGGACGAAAGCCGGGAAGTTGTCGTGGTGGTTGCAGCCTGTTGCGGCACCACCGTAGGATATATTTCGGTGTATTTTATTTTGATAAATAAATTGAAGCGTGGGAGTATCATGAAACGTGTCTTTGATTTGACATGTTTGGATTCCCGTCCGGACTCGTTACGTTCAATCAAGTCGTTGCTACCAGAACCTCGAGATTGTCAGCGACAGTCACCGCGCTTTTAAATTCCAATTGTCTGCCTCCTTTGACTCTGTGCGTACTATGTCTTGTCATCTCGCTCAGTCAACTAACTTTTCCCATTAGGTTTTCTCCAGGCGTGTACCATCTCCTGATCGCCTTGAACCCGACTTATTTATCGACTTCCCTTGTGCTCCTAGGTCCGCTGCATACTGGTTCCTTAACTTTTGACTGTTCAGAAGATCAGTAAGTTTATTGATCTCTCCTTGTCTCTCCTCTATACAAGCATCCGGCCACGAGGCTCTTCTGCCACGCCAAACTACTGGCCTGGCGTGCCACCAGGCGATAAGAAACTGTTGATTTGGTCATGTTGCGTGTGGATCGCTTACTTATATACCCTTGTTCCTTCTCCGCAGCTGCCACTCTACTTCGACGGATAACCTAGACATCAACCACAATGCAGACGATTAAATGTGTAGTCGTTGGAGATGGTGCGGTCGGAAAGGTGCGTCTGTTCCCGGGCTCGTCAATGCCGTCGTGATTCACCGGAACAATTTTGGCCATCATCAGACTTGTCTGTTAATATCTTATACCACCAACAAGTTCCCTAGTGAATATGTCCCAACGGTACGCACCCCTTGGGTCTGCTGCTCTGCAAGTACATAGGAGACGATGCATTATGCCCAGGTCTTCGACAATTACGCCGTCACGGTCATGATCGGTGATGACCCCTATACGCTCGGACTATTTGATACGGCTGGTACGTGTTCCCCAGACCTCTTCTTCTATCACTAAGACCCTGAATACAAATACCTAATAGGACAGGAGGATTACGACCGTCTCCGACCTCTATCATACCCTCAAACCGATGTCTTCCTAGTCTGTTTCAGTGTCACCTCTCCCGCCTCCTTCGAAAACGTGAAGGAGAAATGGTTCCCGGAGGTGCATCATCATTGTCCAGGCGTGCCATGTCTCATTGTGGGCACCCAAGTTGACTTGCGGGACGACGCTCCGGTGATTGAAAAGCTGGCGAGACAAAAACAGAGACCGGTCACGAATGAGCAGGGCGAAAAGCTTGCTCGGGAGCTCGGGGCGGTCAAGTATGTGGAATGCTCAGCGTTGACGCAGAAGGGTCTCAAGAACGTCTTCGATGAGGTAAGTGAGAGGCGTTCGGCATGCTCTTTCCACGTGGTACTGTGCCTTAAATTGTGCGCCTCATTTAATTTTACAGGCCATCGTCGCGGCCCTCGAACCGCCTGTGGTGAAGAACAAGAAAAGGGCTTGCCTCATCCTCTGAGCCCAGCCTTGGGGTTTTACTTCACCGATACATGTTACGATCCCCTTTACGTCACGATTTGCTTATATATCCTCCTTTTTGGTATTTTCTCTTCCTCCTGAAGACATTCTTTCAGGTCATTTCCTCCTACTAAGATACAATCTCAAGGGTATTATCTTCATTGCCATGAGTTAGTTTGCTCCCGCCGGCTTCTCAAGAGAGTAAGTTTGTAAACGCTAGTCCAAACGCGCAAGTAAAAAAAATGGTAAAGTGGAAACGTCCTCGGAAAGGATGCAAAATAGTCTAGGTTGTAGTAGAAATATCCATCCGTGTTTAAGTAGACCCCAAATGCCGAGGCTTAGAGGGAGGTTTCCATCTCTTTCCACCAGTACTCCGTTGTAGTAGGTTGCCAACTATAATGGAATCAGTACGCTGTCCAAGTCCTGCTTGAACATTATCTTACGGATGAGACGGTTTGGGATGTTTGGGATGATGGTGCTCAGCATTGTCCTGTATGTCCGCGTCACTGTAAAAATTCAAAGATTAGGAGATTATTTAGCACAAATCTTGGTATATACTTCTCGTTCAGCACGTCTCGCTTGACATCTGGACGCCTCATTTTGTACTGCTTCAATGCTCGAGGTACAGGAGCGTTCATGGTGGGAGTTGGAACAGCAACAACAACAGAGATAGAAGCAAGAATAACGAGCGTAGCCGCAAGGACGGTGAAACTGATCCAACGCATGGCTATTGTCCTCGACTGTGAGCGTACAGGGAGAAGCTACATCCTGACGCGCACCAGTCGCGCTTTTTATGTATCCCGGGTAGAGCAGATGCGCCCGATGTAACGACGCATGTGGAAAGGCCACGCTGACAGGGCTGTCGATCAGCCTTTCGTATAGAGTCAGGAGAAATGAGGAAGTTGCGGTAGGCACGGCGATGGCGAAAGAAGAGCGCGGGTCTTGGCCCAAACAGATAACGGACAGACGGCATTGGAAGTGACCCGAGTAACCCAATCTCCCACTGCCAAGAATAGGGACGAAGCGTGGTTCATTGACGTACTCTTAACGGTGCTAACTGGTTTTAAGAGCTTGCAAAGTAAGTTACGTGAGGTTATGTGTGAGTTTGATAGAATTGTCAAAGTTGATCAATCAACCTCTTTTTGGTCACGTCCGTTTCACACTTTCGCCTAAACTACCATGTCCCGTCCTCAAGATGACCGGAATCAAGAGGCCACCGTCTACCTGGTGCGCACATCTGATGAACGTGCGACTCTACTCTCAGTGATACGTACGTAATTCATAGGGAAACTTGGACGAACGGTGTACAGACGCGCTCGTATGGGAGTTGATGCTCCAGGCAGGCCCCGTTGGTACGCTTACCTCACTCGTCGTACCTGATAGTGTTGTTCTGACTTATGTCGGCTCCACCGGACAGTGAATGTACATCTCCCGAAAGACCGTATTTCAATGGCGCACCAGGGTTACGGCTTTTGTGAGTTTTTGACAGAGGAAGACGCGGAATACGCCTGTAAGATCATGAACCAGATTAAATTATGGGGAAAACCCATTCGAGTGAACAAGGTTTGTTCACCGCAAGGTGGCACTCTACCCGTGTTAATCATGTCTATCACTTTCTTTTAGGCTTCATCGGATAAAAAACAACTCGACGTCGGTGCCAACCTATTCATCGGTAATTTGGACGAGAATGTGGACGAACGGCTATTATATGACACTTTCAGTGCGTTCGGGCTTATGGCGACTACAGCAAAGGTGCTTGATAATCTTCTCTCTCCACGGTATCTCAATTCATCCGAGTGTTCTAGATCGCTCGCGACACAGGAACGGGTTTATCAAAAGGCTATGGTTTCGTCTCCTATACAGATTTCGAATCTTCCGACGGTGCTATCGAATCCATGAATGGGCAGTTCCTAATGAACAAGGCCATCAGCGTGCAATATGCATTTAAGAAAGACGGCAAAGGAGAGCGTCACGGTACGTCAGCCGAGCGCCTCTTGGCAGCTCAAGCACGCAAGAATAACGCCTTGCCCGTCTCCTCACGTCCCCCACCTGCACCCATCGCTTTTGGTGCACGCCCACCCATGCCTGGTTACCCCCAACCGTACCAGGGACAGTTTGCGGGCGCCCTCGCACAACCACCGCCTCCTCCTGGTTTTACGCCGCAACAGACAATCATGCCGCCACCAATGGGTATGCCTATGCCTCCGCCTCCTATGGGCGTACCGGCTGTGCCTATGGCCCCGCCCCCAGGTATGCCAGTTTATGGTGGCTTCCCCCCGCCGCCGCCGCCTGGATTTGGAGTGCAATATCCGCCACCACCTGCACAGCAGCCGCAGTTTTGAAAGGTGCTGTGCAGGACGTCGTTGCGTTTTGAGTATAACGAACGTGTAAAATTAAGCTATGTGTCTATAGAGAATTACTTTGATATGCCAAAACACATCTGAGAATGGCTGCATTTCAAGTCTATCAGAATATACTGTACTCGACGGCTATCAGAAAACCTTTCGTTGTTCTAGTCTTATTTTAGAGTCCATTGTGGGCTCGAACAAGTCTCTTATTTCCTCGCCATGACTGCGCGTATCTTACACATCAGCATACAATGATTGCCTTCATCTCATAGTGGAAAGTTCGAACACTTTAGTTTAATGGCTCCCTCGGATACTTCGCCATCGCAGCATCATACTCCTCTTGAGTCTCCAACGTGAACTCGAGAGGGCGCGTAAGCGGCTCAAATGGAACAGCACGGCTCTCGAGTTCCTTGAGACGTGCAGCAGTGGCAGAATGCGTCTTGTTCACGCTGAAAATCTTGATTCTGATGCAAGGTAGGTGAAATTGAAGATGAATTTTTCTCAAGTGACACGTACCGATGGCAGGATGATGTGACGTGGAGATCCCAGCTAATATATTTAATTGTCGTAAAGTGTTGACTGACTGATTTGGGGGCACTCACTTCCAGGCGGAGCGCACGAAAGTTGGCTCCGTGTTATTTGAAGAGTCCCAGGTGCGCACACAGAACTCTAACCAGCCCTCTGCGTCGACAGGAACATCTATCTTCCAAAGGCGCCAGGCATGGTAATGCTAGATAGCATGTTAGTCCGTCGCTATCTAGCATTGATTGATACTACCTTCTCAGTCAAGTTCTCTGGTGGCACCGCGTACCACACACTTCCTCTATTAGCATTATCACGCGGTGAACGGAGAAAGGAGGAAGTCAAAAACAACGTACCCGTCCGGCGAGACCTCGACACGCTCAACCCAATTGCCACCGCCACTGTACGACCATCCACGAAGTGTAATCTTACCCTCATGGATAATGACTTGTTTGTCCTCAGGATAAATGATAGCACTCCTATGGAAAGACCGTGCCGTTAATGGATTTGCAAGGGGGGGACAAACGTGAGCACGAACGATACCGGCATCTGCTGGATTGAGAACCCGTTCGAGAATTTCGCGTTGTGCTTCCCGATCTGCGGACGTTAACTTTATCAGTCCGAAGCTGGCTAGTGTAACTGACCTGGGAGGTATAATACAGATATTCTTGCTGTTGGACCGGTCCCTGACTCGGCTCGGCCAGAGCATTAATTTTGTACACCCATTTTGTGCTACGTGCACCGATGTAGCCGGCAACGACGACACGCAAAGGAGCACCATGGATCTTCGGGAGCGGCTTACCGTTCATCTCCCATGCGAGCAAAACCTCTTCACTTTGCCGAACTTTGCGCCAAGGGACGGAGACAGCATAGTTATAAACATTCTTTTTCCTGGGGGCAAGAGGGGTGGCAGGATATCAGATTATTCCGTCGAGATAGGGCGAGACATACTTAAAGTAAGTGTCAGCTCCAATCAACTCCAGATGCTTGCATTCGGGGAGCACACCACCACATGCAATTTTAAGGACCTTCTTAAGTGAAACGCCGCGATACACCGCAGTACCTCTTAAACCCAAAGTGGATTATTGATTTTTCCCATCATAATACAAGAAGCGCAGGAACAACGCACATGGCTCCTTCCCCTGAAAAACGTCCGTTAGTGTACAGGATTTCCCCGAAAGATAAGCCTTCTAACCCCATGGCGCGTTTATCAGTTCATCACCGTCACCTGGGTATTGCATTATCTGCTCTATGCGACGAGTTCCACTGCATTGTAAGGTGACGGTCACTTGTTCCTGACTACGAACATCAATTGCGAGATCAGCAACTGTGATGAACAAAACTCGTGACAAAGGACCGACGGGAATTTCAGGGGGTCTTTCAGTTCTTGCAAAGTCAATTTGACTTTCTGATGAACAAGACCTCCAATATCAAGCTCATACGCCTGCTCCTCAATGTTCGGGATGCCCCCATGGTTTCGTACACTAGATTGAAACCATCCGTAACGTCCCTGACCAGAAAGATTCCACGGGCTCACAAATGATATTTGTTGTCAGTCAATTTGCCTTCAAGGAGTTGGTCTCGCCTCGTTTCCCCGTTATAAGGGAAATCGAGTAAGTGGATGAGGTCGGGTTTCTCCTGCTGTACAATATTCCAGCTATGCTCGACAATCTCATTCAGGCCGAGGGCATAGTGATATTGCTTCCATCGTTTACCGATGAGGACGGGATTTGTCTTGGGAAGAGGCACTAACTGGAATTCTACCACGAAAATGATTGATAGAACATAGATATATAGGCTAACAGACACTGCGTACCAGGCGGGTGACTGAACTCCTTTGAATCCATAATCTTGGCTGCATCAGCTTTCTTTTCAGGGTGATCTTCCCATTCGATAAAGCTAATATGCATGTATATCAATTCACCGTAGATGAGCAATGAGGCTGTTTACCCGCTCCAGCCAGATCTTTCTTCTGCAAACATCAAAGGCATGGATTGTGAGAGTGTGGGTCAGCTACACAGGGGTGGAAAGGCTATTTATGTTCTGTGGTGACATGAGAAAACATTAAACTTCATTAGAAATCAATTAAGCTCATAGGTGACACTTCGAAAAGACCCTACTGGAAAGATAACAAATCCATAATGCTGCCAAACAACATCTGCAGTTATATATAGTCAAAAACAAAGTGAGACGGATAACACACATCTCCCGCGCTCATTATAAGCTTTTTTGTTGGTCTATGCTTTATGAAGGAACGGAGATTCGAGACACGATAGACGTATGCAAATCCTTTATGTTGGGCAACAGATGGCAGTATGATTTGGCGATACCTTGCCTCGAGTTTGCCATAAGCGCGACCCAACCCGATTTTCTGACTAACGATGCTGACTACCGATGTACGTCACTCGAGAGCACATGTGCGTGTCGATAATGCCCTTGGCATGGGATGCAAGTGTTCAAATGAGATGACTTCTGCCAGCTCGGCAAGCGCGATCCGCAGCCCGTTATCGATATGCACGCTAGTTAGGGGTCAAAGGGAAGGAGGATTCACGTGGCCATGAGGAAATTAGAAGCCAGAAGTCTCGAACAAAGAAAAATCAGTACTTGAGTAGAAGCGGGCGCCTTGGGCCCGAGAGTAAGGTAGTTTCCAAATAGATCTTGATGAGCTTGATTCTCGCGCCAGCGAGGCAGCAAGTAATGAAGCGACAACAAACTCGGGAATCAAGAGATAATCAATTTTATAGCAGACGACGTTCGCACGTGAGACCAGGTTGATGTCAAGAGCATAGATCATTTCAGGACAAACTCCCCAACAAGACAACCGAAAACAAAAAAAAAAAGTCAAGGAAATCACCTGTTACGCCGCGAAGCTCAAACAAAATCCGGCACAAATCCTCAACTAGAGTCGTTTCTGACCGAGGGTCAAGGTCAGAGGCCAAGAGCTTCCGAGTCACAAGTGTGTGAGTTGCGTGATTTCCATAAGTATACTAGATTGTACAACGAAGCTCGAAGGAAGGTCTTCTGAGCATGCCGACGAAGATGAATTTGAGGTGGCAATATTAGCCCGATTGATGACTGGGTGATGACCGTATTATCCCAAGCTTAAGCCGCGTGGGTAGTGCACATCTTTGCGATGTCGGAGTTCAGGCCCCGGATATTACAAGATCACGGATTCCCGAGGACCTGCGCTCGCACCTGCCAATAGGGGGAAGAGAATAAACAAGGATAAAAGCGTTGACGATGGAGAACCGGTGTAGCTTACTTCGAAACCAAAAATGTATGCTGCTTGACAGTACGTACTTCACAGCAAGATTTACGCACCTAGCAGGCTGTGCATTTAGTCATCGGACATCACACTGAGTCGGTGGTGCAAGTATATTTTTACCTAGGAGAAGAAAAATCAGCATGCCCGAGTCATCCATATGACTTTATACAAGTTTACAGTGGAGGATTAACTTACGACTCAGTGGACCGATAAAGTATTCCATCTCATATCCGAGTAAGTTACCAGTAATCGGCGAGAGTTCAGCCATTTATAACAACTGCTAGGACGGTTTTCAATTCAATGAGAAGAAAAGTCAAAGATCACTGACGTATGAGTTATCATAAGGTTATCTCAAATTTAGTTACTTCCAAGCAGTAATTATCCTTGTTTGAAGGCTCCAATGAAGACGCATAGGAGTCGCGATCAGATCGTGTGCTGCAACACTACTAGAGTATTGCATCTTCCGAAGTATCCCTATGGCTGATCTTGACGTGCACAATGTTTTTTCCTCCTGCCCCTGACAACATAATGCTAAACCGTAAATATCTCGTGTATATCTGAAACAACCTGTTTCCTTTTTTCCTTTCATTTTCCATTCTTTAGTTTGACATATATATCGTTACGCTTATGCTTGAATTTGTGCATCAATCACGATAGTGTCTAGTAAGAACAGGCCATTCTTCAGGGATAAGATTTACCGGATGCGAAAACCGTATATATTGATTGCCGCGCGCAAACCCACCGAGAGCTGAAGACACTGAAAGTAGGACCTTGTCACAGTATTCCAGAACTCGTTACTATGAATATCGACCGGGCTTTTACCTCCATTTTCAATTTGTTGAAGCATATCGACCTTATCCGAAATCAAACGTGATCGGAAAGGCGCCACGGCCACTGAGATGTCGTAGAGATCGTAGTTCGTCTACGGTTATATCGGGGGTTTCACGATACCCTGGCTAAGTCTATAATAGACAATAGAGGCATCTTCGGAAGTAACAGCTAGATAGACTTCTGTTGGGTTACTCAGGATTGCAAACGCATCTTGCAACCTGTCACCAATTAGATAAGACCACATAGACTTGGACATGATTATAGCATTGGCTTAAGTCTACACACCATCCAAATGATATGGTTTCTGAGAGCGTGCAAGGCAGCACGTGTAGATCTTCTTCCTATATTGAAAGCGTTCAAGCCGTTAAAAGGAATGTAGAAGGTAGGGACTACGATGTACACGCACGGTATTGAGTTTACGGCCCTTTATTGCCGCACGTTGGCATGCTGGGAGCTCTATAACCTCGACGTTGGTCCACTGTTGAGCTATTGAATATTCGTGTATTAGTGGGCATTTCGAGGAATGATATGGGAAACTTCACCAAAGACGACATCATTGTATGCCTGAAACAATGAGCTTGCTGCGCGAGGGTACTTTGAGAGGATTGGTGCGAGAGTCTTATACTATTGGAAGAGTCAAGGCGAGCCATGGTTAAACATTAAATCGAGATCGTACGGAAGGATGAGACTCCATTAATTATCCTCGATTCCAAATGCTAAGGAAATCTCAGATAATCCGCTTTATTTGAAGAGAGTTCCATACATCCTCACAACCTCAATGTTATGAAATGCAGTGATTTAAGAGTAAAGAGGGTAAGAGGGGAACACAAGACCAAAAACATGTCCGATATCCGACGTACTGTTTCTAGCTATAGGTGCCTTCGGCATTGTCGTGTCATATCTACATGTCATGGACTATGCATCCTTAGAATCTTCATCCAAGTCTGTACTTTCTCGACGTAATACTTACAACACTTACACTGAGAGTAGATGGCGCAACCTTCCGCCCCCACCCGGCTTTTCCAAGTCAAATGCGTCGTCTGTATGTTTACACGTCGATAGCTACGAGGGTTAACTGAATCAACATCTATTTCATCCAGTCTAAAGCTCCTGTGAAGGGCGGCAGCTCTACTGCAAGTTACGACGAACTCAAAGTGAAACGTGCATGGGATGCAGCATTGGCGCCTGTGAAGGCACTCCCAATGCAGGCATTCATGCTATACATGTCCGGTGGTGGTGTGCAGATCTTCAGCATGGGTATCGTCTTTATGCTTCTCCTCACGCCTTTTAAGAATCTTGCTGGGATGAATGAATGTGCGCGTGCTATGTCTCCGCCTGACACGCAAATTAACCAAGTCTCAACAGCGTTTGCCCAGTTCGCGCCAACAAACTCCAAGGACCCTAAAGCATTGTTAACGCTCCCGCTGCAAAAGCTTGTGTTCATTGCATGCAATCTCTTGACACTTGGCGTTGGTCTATGGAAGTGCAGGTCAATGGGTCTCCTACCAACTGGCTCCGGAGATTGGTTAGCATTCGAGACAAGAGGCAAGGTATGTTTTGAGCCTTCTCTCTGTAGCACCGGAGCTTACCTCTGTATCTTCTGCATTTCTTAGGTCTCTGAAATATCTCTATATTGATACGATAGTTCAGACTACCCTACCAAACTTGAATTTCTTCTATTAAACAGGATGGATAGAGCGTGTTCGAAGATTGAATTACCATACCCAATGTCCCTGCCAAACTGGCTAAACAAGAAATCAACCCTGCTACTTTGTTCGCAAGGTCCCGTATATCATCCTTTGGTATGAACCAATAGAAATGTCGGTAGTGTAAACAGCCCAAGTTTTGGACTAAGAAGACTTGGCCAATGACGTGCAGAGCACCCTTGTCCAATATGAGGCGTCAGCGAAGTTTACTAATACGATTCGTTCGATGCATGTGTTCTCCAAGTAGGCTTTGCTTAATGCATAACTTCGGCCTCAAATCAGGGTTGAAGCGTGAGGTGTGTGAATGCGGGGAACTATGTAACCGATAGGGTACCCTAAGTCAACGACGAGCCCGAGACGCTTAAGCATGTGCAGGGAAGGTTTAGCTATGGATGCGAGGGGCAATGTTCATGTGGCATCTCCGGAGGCCTAATACAAGTGAGCCTGACTACGTCTCCTCGGCGGTTTTATCAGAGTTCTCCACGGAAATTGTAGGATATTGAGCTTCAACGAATCAATGGGAGCGTCGGACGTGAGCATCTCAGTAAAGTTCAAGGACATGAGTCTTCTCTATATTACATTGGTACAATCCTAGGTGATAGGGGCATTCTCCACGTTGCAGGTTCCTTGTTTGGTACACGGATGTACTCGGAGAAGAAAGACGGCAAATGCCTCAAATCAAATTATACTGGAGCTTACTCAGGGGAGACTTTGTGATGCATGGTGGCGGTGGGAGACACAGAGTGAAGTTCGTGATAGATGATGCGCTCCGCCTCACCAAGTCTGGATTTCGTAGTTATCATAGCCAGGCGCAAAGCGAAATGAGATATCCTGCTGCCTCAAGGACGAGATTGATAGGTAGGGGACAGATCGTTGAACAGCCATGGAGAGGCAGGTGCTGGATCTGGTTCGTACAGGAACAATTATGCATGCCAGTGGCTGAGGATGTGTAATTCCTGACCAAACGACGTACCGCGCGGCAAAAGTATGTATTCGAATCTAGAGCTCTGTCAGTAAAACCCTCACGGATCAATATTATCCACTCTTACAAAGTACTGATCATACTAGTCCCCGATTTGGAAACTATCAGTTCGCCGCAGGGACTTCCTGAGTCTACTCTTACTCGATATATTCACTGTTCCATTCACAACAGCATGCTCAGACGATCCATGTCTATTGTTCTGTCGTCCACAGTGTAAAAAGACGGAACATGGGGTTCTAAACTAATTGGAAGCTATATGCTATATGGTTAGAGTACAGAAACAAGAGCAGAAGCAGAGAAAAGTCAAGTACAGGTAGATCGAACACACACCCCCACATTATAATGATACATATCATGAGCGACAGAAATAAAAGATCCCTATTGTATTACCAAAGCCAGCGAGGGCATGCGTTGGAGCTGCAAGAACGGGAGAAACTCTCGTAAATGGTAATCGTGGGATATGATCACCAGAAACTGGCGATGATGACGAGGATGTCGACGAGAACGACGTTCGCTCGCAATTGGGTCGTGGTTGAAGATTAACCAACAAAGAGCTCTGCAGACGTGAGGAAGCTGGGTCAAAAGTCCATAGTTCCCACCGTTCAAGAGTTGCAGGTGTCAGTCCTTGTGCCTGTGCTGCTTTTAATGGCGTCATTGTCCCTCCCTGAGCTCTGCCTTGAGGCCGGGGTTTACGTCTGACACCAATGACGCGCCCTCCATTAACACCCCAGCCTCCCCTTTCACATGGAACGTCAATTTCACGGACGAGAACAGCGTCGTGCCAAGAAGAGCTGACGAATGATCTCGTGTCGGAGTCAAATTCCTCCCCAGGGAATGGAACAGCGAGAGTATCCGTTGAACGCCTCCCTGTCTCCTTCTCAGAGGTTCTCCTGGAGTGTACCCCATGCGCAGAAACCGGGAATTGTGTTGTTTCGAAGGTCGTTGCTAGCCTCGCTCTTGGTATTGAGGGCGAAACTGACCCCGGCTGAGACGTCTGGGAAGTAATGCTGTTACTTCGTGATCGTCTTCCTATACTGTCGCGCGAAACATTGCGTAACGGTTGCCGAGTGCAAGAACATCGTCTTGTCTCATCGTTGATGTAAAGCCTGAAAAAGCGCACGATATGGTCCACGGAAAAGGCGATAGAGACACTTTCGAGTGGCAGCTGGCCACAGAAATGACAAGTTCCACATTGAACTGGAGTCACGCAGAGGTGGTTGATACGCCCGTACACCTCATCAAAGACAGATATACATTCACCTGTCGAGCCATCCCATAAAGTCACCAAGCCCGTTTCGGTTGCAGCAGCAATTATCAGTCGGATGGTACCACCTAGCTCTGCTTGGCAAGCATAAACTTTGCTTGTTGTGTTGATTGAATCGCCTGCTTGGACACAGAAATTCTGCATGATCAGGGGACCTCCTACCTGTGTTTCAACCACTTCCAGAGTTCCATCGCCAAGACTGAATGTGACGAGGTAACGTTCTAGGGGATGAACACGGGTGAGGGAAGTTTTGACAACTTGCGCACATCGAGATGGCGAGAAAAATGTCACAGTCGAGTCGCTTTCCAATGACCACTTCGCAGCCACACCGTTCTCATAGGTTGCAAGAAGACAGAGACCGGCTCCCGATAGCAATGTGATATGGACCTCTGTCACAGCTGCAGAAATGTTGTCTAGGGACAAGAGAGGCAGGGGGCGGATATCGTCTGTCTCGCAAACCCAGACTGCAATGACACCGGCCCCTGTTCCTACCGCACAATAGCGTCCATCGTTGTCAACAGCTAAGCTGGTAAAAGTCGATACGGCGGAGGAGGTACTTGCCGTCCCAAGCAGTACATCGGCGGCATCGATGGATGAGTATGTTTCCTTATCCACACGCCAAATAGTGATCTCGTTGTACAAGCCGACCGAAACAACGACATTGCCATCCTTGCTTGCTGCGATGAGCTCTATGTCACTCGCAAATGCCCTTGGAAGTGTTGAAAAGGAAACCTGACCCTCCAACAATTTCGAATTCTCTTGTGGGTCTTGCGAATCTGGTTCACCTCGATTTTGTTGAGCCTCTAATAGCTCAGCATTTTTTAGAAGATATAGAAGTAGACCCCAAAGAGCGGTAGTAGTCGTGAGAATAGGGAAAACCATTATCTTGAGCAACCAGAGAACCGACCGGAATGTCCGCATGGAGAAACGAGACCGATATTTCTTTGAAAGCTTAAAGGCATCTACTGGCATCTGATCCGACCGGAATGACACGATATTGGGCACTTCGACGCGGAGATAGAGTAGAGAAGACTGGGTGGGGTTGAGGGTCTTCCAAGTGTACCAAGCACTGAGTTCCTTGCTTGAGCTTGCGTCGGCTGCTCGGGAGAATGGCCGTGGATGATCACGCAATGGCGCGAAAATCATTTGATCATCAGTGGATATTGATGCATAGGTGGTGTAATACAGCGTTCCAGTCATCGCGAGGAGCTGGCATAGGCGTTCAAAGGCGGAGCGATAGAGCCAAGTATGGGCTCACCATGACGAGGCTAAGATTGGTAGCAGCACGGCCTTTAAGAAGGGTCTTAACCGTGAATACAAGCTTCTGCAATGCTGAACGAGGCTTCTTGAATTGACTCTCTTTAGTCATTCGAGGAACGGAAGGGGCACTAGTGCCGTGTCGTAATAATTCGTCCAGCTGATGGCATACGCTATCGGTCAAATCTAGTGAGATGACGGAAAGGACATACCGTTAGGCGCTGGAGGTCAATTGACAATACAGCGAGGAAAAATGTGTGCGCGAGGAACCAATGCGCAACTAGAACGACAATCGCAAAAGAACAAAATTGGCGAATGGCGCCAACCGAAAATAACGCAATAATTCCCAGGATAGTATTATAGGAGACAACCTTGAGCGTGTTGGATGTTCCTGCCCGGCTTAATCCCTCGGCTATTCGCTGCTTCACGGAAAGAGACACGGAAGTTTTACCGACCGCATCCACCTATCGATCTTTTAGATTCATTTCTTGCCTTGTGAAGAAGGCATACCAGGTTGAACATGTTCTCTGCACCTACAAAGACAATGACGATAGGAAGCAACTCCCTTGGAACAAAAGTCAATAGCACAGTCGTTTGTTAACAAACTTAATACACACCATGGTACCATCGTGACTTTAAAACCTATGAGGGCACATACACTGAGACTGGTGATCGTACTGACTGCGATTTCGACAAGTGCAGTCAACGTAATACCAAGACGTGAGTGCACTGCGGTCATCTTTCCCGCGGACCATGCGACGTATAAGAAGAAGCACATATAGGCCGCATATAGAAAAGTTGTCAATGCAGACCAGCCTTCGGACTTTAGTTTGTTCCTTTCATACTGCAAAATGTATTTAGCAACCAACAACGGCGATAAATATAACGGTTAATTATACCTCCAGACCAAACACAGATGGTTCTAGAACCTCTAAAACTGGTTCTTGATGTTCAGCACGAGCTCGGTGAACAGCGTGCAACCAAGATGCGTGCTCAGAATTACCAAGACAGTCTGACTCAGGGAAAAAATATGTGACAGCAAGAAAAGTCGCAAAGTCAAAGTCCGATTGCGTAGTAGGTGGATCGTGCAGTTCTCGACGTGCCAATACCATTTGGGGAGTGACCATGATACCACCAAGAGAGATATTTTTAGATGAACTGAGGGTATCCAGAACGTTGGTATCAGAAAGCAATGTTTCCCTGTCGTGGTTCCAAAATAGTAGTGGAGAGATAACAAAACACTTTCCATCCGCGCGCTTAAGGCATGGAGTATCTCCACTGGATATAAACTTCTCAAGACGACTTTCGAGTTCTAGGGTCGATAGAAGAGTTTGTCTGTTGAGCGCTCCCTCATCATCATTGTCGTGTCCTTGTACAAGAAGACGTTCAACCCGCAAAGCACGACCGACGCCACATTTAGCGCGAGTAACAGCATCGTCGTGTATCCGGAAACGATGGCCTTTCGACCAGAGGTCGTCCAGATCCTTTTGTGCATCAAACGCCGATATGGTCGTGCGTGATATGAAGTTGTCAATGATTGATAGCGCTTTGTGCTGAGAGGACGTGTATATAGCAAGAGCCGGGTAGAAAAGCGAAGTGATAACAACGCAAGAAACAAGAATTATCCGGATTTGGTGTGTTGCGCAATGGCTATCATAATGTAAGCGTAAATATCCGGAAGTCAAATAATAGCGTACAGTCCAAATTGGTGAAAAAGTCTTTGCCCATGTGTCCTGGACCATTGTACCACGTTGCCTACATGGTGGAACATGGCCCCAAGTTTGGTAGGCTCTACCGTAGGCTATCGCTGAAGTGAGAGTATACTTGGAAGAGAGAGCGAGTTGAATCAAGAAAATAAATAGGGAGTCGGACAATGAGGGGAGATCTTGGGAGCTGTGGCAGCTCTCTGAGCCTGTCCTGCGTTTCTGCACTTGCTGGCGGTCTCTCGGGCAGCGTCAATTACGAAAATTTGCTGACTAAGCAGGTCTTCATAGTGTCCCGTGACCACTTGTTACTAAACTTGACGTCGAAGCAACGTTAACCGTCGATTGAGAAACTTTAGAATGGCGTCCGCTAAAGCTATGAATGGTTTTCTGCGACGCGGACTGTGCTCATCTCAAAGTGGTAGAAGATGTGTGTGTTCCCGCCAGTCGCAAGCGTACCTTTATTGATTATATTTTCTCAGTATTGCACCATTCCAACATTCGTTATGCAATTACGAACCTTGAGATGCCTGCTATGTCACCAACCATGACTGAGGGTGAAATTTCAAGCTGGAAGAAGCGGGAAGGGGAGGCGTTCTCAACAGGGGATGTTTTGCTTGAGATTGTACGTGTCTTGTTGGAGAAAGTGAAAGTTATAGAACACATGGTCACGTTGGTTCTTTACATCTCAGGAAACTGACAAGGCAACAATAGACGTTGAAGCTCAAGACGATGGTGTGATGGGTAAGATTCTGGTAAGCAACCTCTAACACGTACCTGGTCGACGCTTACTGAGATTTCTAGCTACCAGATGGAACAAAAGGCATACCCGTTGGAAAAGTCATTGCATTACTTGCTGAGGAAGGTGACGATATCTCCAAACTCGAAGCACCTCAGCAGGAGGAACTAGCACTGAGACCGCAGACCTCAGCACCAGCTCCAACACCGCCTAAGCCCGTCAAAGCAACATCATCACCACCATCGTCATCACCAACTACCCCGCAGACTCACGCATCCCATTCTATATCCCATTCGCGTCCCGTATTCCCTTCCGTGCATCGTCTTCTTGTAGAATTCGGCATCACGAAACCGGAGGATATTAAGGGAACTGGTGTCCGAGGGATGCTCACAAAAGGCGACATCTTAACATACCTCGGGAAGGCTTCGGGCCCAACTGGAACGTTTAAAGAATCTGCTTCCCGTCTTGCGGCTGAAGCAACACAAACTTTGAAACAGGAAGAGGACAAGGTATGTACAACTGTAGCATGCTAATTTGATATAAGTTAACGAGCCACTCCAGGCGTTTGACGGTGCGGCAATCAGACGTCTCATTGTTTCGACTATGCTTGAAAAATCGATTGCCGCAAGGAACGCAAGACCTGGTCAGTCCTCTATTCATTCTACTTCTAGTGATACTGACCTCCATAACAGCTACTGAAAATGATGTGGACTTTGACTCAATTATCGCAGACTATTTACCTAGAATTGTGGCCACTCCAAAGGCTTCAACTCCTTCTCAAATTGGCCCTAATCCTTCTATAGATTACCTTGATGGATTATACTAGTTGTACATGATATAGATTTCGCCTTTTTATGACGAGTATTAGATCATCGCTAATTTCAGAAAAAGTTATCGACATTGCTCGTTTCGTTTTTTCACTTCCAAGGCCAGCTTGCTGGATTGTCACATCGTGACATCCTTGATGGTGGATGCGTTTAATGTTCTACGTTATTATATTGATGTCTACCTACGCAAAGATACACTAAGGCCGTACCATAGAGAATACGCATCGGTAAACCTAGTACATACGCTGAAACTCGACGAGGTACCAAAAATAGGTTTCACGCGTATGTCACAGATGGTAACGTCACAAACAAACCTCCTTATGGAAAAGTGAACATTGCCTCCTTCAACATCTCACCTCGTTTACCAGTGTTCCAAGTTTACATTTCCTGCCTGCATTGCCAAGCTCAGCAAAACTGCAGTAGTACTTGAAAAGAAACTATTCAGGACCATATAAAGGCTCTGGCTGAGCTGCTCATTCCCCACAATGCGGTTCAGGGCGCCACGATCTGTTTCCCCCTCGCCTGTCAGACTGTACGCTGTATCCGGTCATCTTTAAACAAGTAAATGTCTGATTTTACCAGAAGGAAGCCGAGGCACAGATCTACTTTTGGACTCGAGTCAGACTCGGATGAGTACTCAGATAATGGCTCAGAGTTGGACTATTCAGATTCTGACTCGGATGAGAGCATTGTGTCATCATCTTCCGACTCGTTTTGCTATGCGTCCGAATCAGAAGTGCCGAAACCACAACAGTTAGTCGATTATCTCTTCTCCTGACCACGCTGAAGCTCGTTTCAGGAGACCTGCACAAGACACGCGAAATCTTGAGGAACGCAGGAAGGTAGAAGAGACTGTTGCGGCTATCCGACTACGCACGCGACATCATGACCCTTACGAGGACTGGGAACGCCAAACACGCCTCGATGCATTTGTACGTGTAACCTTCTCCCCGACGCGTCGAGTCTATGACATTCCTCTTTCCTAGCATACTGCTCGAAAAGAGTTGAACCTGGACCAGAAACGTCTACACGACGCGCAAGACAGAGGTCGGACTGCGGAGATGGAGCGTCGTGCAGCTCGGTATGCACACCAGATGCAAGAGATTGAGGCACACTTTGAGAGACTTCGTTTGAAGGCGAAGCAAGAAGAGGATCAGCTCATGAGGGATTTAAAAGTGCGGCAGACGAAGATATGGGAAGGCATCGAGGGTGTGATTAAGATAGAGGAAGAGAAACTCCGAGCGAAGTTGGCGGAAGAGGCAAGACAGAGGGAGGAGGAAGAGAGAAGACAGCAGCAGAAAAGAAAAGAGGAGGAGGAGGCACAAAGGGTGAAGGAAGAGAAGGAAGCAGCAGAAAAGAAAACAAGAGAAGAGGAAGCTAGAAAAGCGGAGGAAGAGAAGCGGAAACAAAAGGAGAAGGAGGAAGAGGCTGCTCAATTGAAACGGCTTCAAGAACTGGAAGAAGCGCAACAGCAGGAGATTCGGCGCAGTGTTGGAATATCAACACCGGAAGCGGATTGGAAACTATATCATGCTAATATCGAGGTAATATTATCTAGGCCTCGCATTTTTTTGTGCTCAATCTTTGATAGGCTACAAAAAGAGATACCGTGAAGAAAGTCAAAGAGGATAAAGGAGCGAGATCTCTGTGGTCCCAAGGGCGCCGAGAGATAACTCCCAAACTTGGGCAACTCACGAACGATCCTGGCGAAATCAATAGAATAGTACGTCTCTTAGCCGTTGCTCTATTTCTGTCACCTCATTCCAGCGACTAGTCCTTGAACATTTACTACATTCTCAATCCACGTAACAACCCTCTTCACCCTCCCATCATATACAAAGCTCTGCTTTACTCTCTCTCTAAAGCCATCATATTGCAAGCAGAAACCGAGGTGACGGCAGAGAAAAGTAGTGCCAAGCCTCTAGCGACAGTTGCGTTCAATCTGCTGGAGACCGTTGAAGGCTTTGGCGAGGTTTTTTTCTCAAAATTGGTGCAACGAGCAGGCGGATGGCCAGTGCCTTATCTGGTGCCTTCAGATGACTATTCTGGTCCTGACCAGACACGTCACAAGGCTGCGCAGAGAGCACGAAAACTGGCTATGGGGTACAGAGAGGACGGCGACTCGGAAATGGAGACGTTGGACGCGTATATCACACGAATCTCCGGGATCATGAGGATCTACTTCAATATCCTTAAGTTCACGCCCAATCAACAACCTCTCTACGCCGCGTTTCAGTTGCCGCGCTTTTGGATGTGGCTTACCCGACTCCTTAGGAACAAGCAAATGTTGGAGCTGCCAATAACACCAAATCTCATCTATAGTGTGTATTATTTTATCGCTTCGCTTCCTTCAGTACTTAGATTGGATTTCACAGCGGCATTGGATGTTATGGACATTGATGGACGAAAGATATGGGGTCGACAGTATAACAAGCTCCTACAGATCATCTACGAGGGTGTTACGATGGGTTATGAACCCGGAAAGCTGATCGGCGGAACTAGTCCCGAGGCTGTCTCAGCCCGTTCGCGGGTGAAGATGACAGTGGAGAGGGTTTTATCGGGATAGAACTATCTATTACATCAATTGCGGTTTTAACAAACTACTTCTATCATCTGCTTGTGTATGTACCACCTACATGTAAAATTGGTCTTTCAGTTCCCATGTGCCGGATTTTTGGATTTTCGATCACTTGCTGCCACCCGACAGTACTTGGAAAATACTGGAAAAGAAACAGGTTATTCCAATATACTAAATTCCAATGGAAGAAGTCTTTAAACAAAGGAGAGTGTCTTTTTTTACAGCAAAAGGCTGGCCAAGGAACAGATTTGACCCCAGGAACAGGTTCTGGCCTCAGTAGTGAATGTGATTGTTTATAAGCCGGCCTCGGAGGCCAAACCTGTTTTTGATACGTGACACTCCGAACGCGTCTTCACCAGAACCTATCAGTGATCACATCTCTTCCTCATACTAATCGCAATGGCTCGTCAATTCTTCGTCGGCGGAAACTTCAAGATGAATCCTAACACACATCAGCAAAGTCTTGCTCTTGTGAAGACTTTGAACGATGCTGAGTTAGACCCAGCGACAGGTCGGCTCGATTGAACCATGTGTTGCTGATCGCAATCTTATCTGCCATCCAGAGGTTGTCATCGCACCGCCTGCGCTTTACCTCATCTCCTTGAAAGCTGAACTGAGGAAGGATGTTCAACTTTCTGCCCAGAATGCCTACTTCAAGCCGTCGGGAGCGTTCACAGGAGAGATCAGGCAAGTAACCTCACATTCTATGTCCACGAAATTTGGACCAACTATATCGAACAGCCCTGCGCAACTCGTAGACGCTCAAATACCCTACGTTATCCTAGGTACGAAGATGATTTGTGAGAAGCCTCTTTGGGTCTAAGCGACATCTACAGGCCACTCCGAGCGTCGTACCCTCTTCCATGAAACTTCTGAGCTTGTGGCTCAAAAGACACGTGCTGCTCTTGATGCCCCTCTCAAAGTCATCCTTTGCATAGGAGAGACTCTGAATGAACGCGAAGATGGAAAGACTGCCGAAGTCTGCCAAAAGCAACTTCAGGCTGTTGTCGCCGTCCTGAAGGAGGCTGATTGGAGGCGAGCCTTCTAGTTTGTCTCAACATGAAACTTATTGAACTGATCTTTGCTTTTGTTAGCAATGTTGTCATTGCCTACGAGCCTGTCTGGGCTATTGGTACGGGCAAAGTCGCAACCTCTGCGCAGGCCCAGGAAACCCATGCTGACATCCGGTCTTACTTGTCCAAGGCCGTCTCGTCTAACGTTGCTAGCTCCACAAGGATTATCTACGGTGGTAGCGTAAACGCCGCCAATTGTAAGGAACTTGGTGAGTCATGGTTTCGCATTGATTCTCATATCCCAAATTTATCTATCCTTTTAGCGACACAACCCGATGTCGATGGCTTCCTTGTTGGTGGCGCATCACTCAAACCTGAATTCATCAATATTATCAATGCTAAGAAGCAGTAGGTCGAAGTAGATTATTTATGTCAACACAAGGATTGATCGTGCTCATAATTTGTACAGTGATCGTCAACGCCTATAAAAGTCGCAATATGCTGAATTGAATCGGGACGCTTGCAAAACTTTGTAAATAAAATTAGAGACTGTCTTGTATTGTACAGCAGGTTTAGTGTTCGCTCAATATCGCAAAATTTCCTGATGCCTAGTCAGGTAAAACAGAATTAGGTGAAATCAGACCATCATGCCCTTAATCGGGCCTGATTACAAATTATCTCAATACTGCAGAAGATAGATTCCCTTCTGTAATGATTGGCAGTTTTGAATTTATTTCTTTGCAAATAGACAGCATGGGATGAAGATGTAGAGGAGTCACTCAAGTTCCTTTGGCAGTGAGCCTCAGGCAGGCTTGAGTGCAGTAGGGCAGTGTTTGTTTTTAACGACTTTCCGTTAGAATGAGACTGTGCTCAATCCCGGATGTGGTGAGACTTAGGATCTATGACCATAGTGATGGCCCTCATTGATTTTGACTTCTTGTGATAAACAGTGTCCACATGGATGGCTGTCATGGTAGCTTGGCATCTTAAATATCACTATATAGAGTGGTTGCTGTTCAGAAAATGTGTAAGTCTGCTCTTCAAGTCTGAGACTAGCACAGAACCACATTATCTTGTTTAATAAACGTGCACAAAATAGGGAAATCAGGGACTCCTAAGTGAGTTGCATGCTACTATAAATGTAGTTCCATCTAAATATGCGGCTATAATAATGTGTGCATCAAAGAAGGAATGAATAGAAGGCAGCATTCCAAACTAATTGTGGACTATTTGAGCTTTTGATAAAAATCCAAAGAGACAAAGTTTGGAGATTCCTCAAGCCATGTGAGCTTCTGGAGCTTTGAAAGTATGAGAAACAATTGTACAGACAACCAAAATATAAAATCACCAAAAATGAAATAAAACTTCAGACATTACCCAAACATAAACACTACTTAAGACTCAACTTTTGATCCTGTAACACCCTTTCACTAGAGTATTCATTAAATACTGTTTATACACGAGTAATGATGTCCCATATTCTGCTTCCTATAAATACTGTGATTCCAACTATCCATTTGCCTTTCTCCCATAATGCTGCAACATACTGCAAATGCTGATGAACACTTGGGAAACAGACTTCTCATATTAGCACGTGAAGAACCACTTGAGGCCTGCTGATGCCTACCTTGCTGCTGTAAAACACAGCCATGATGAATCAGTTCTGTCAGAATTCTGTTTCATGTGTACCGGAATGCTCACAATGTTTTTCTTCCTAAAGGCAAGGTGGACGTGTCGGCTTGTGCCAGCTTTGCAAAGACTTCAAGTTACTCAAGTCCAAACTCTCCGATCTCCACAAGACCAGCGGGATGAGCCTTATGTCACCAAAAACCATGGTAAAAGGACATACTCAACAGCCATTGTGAGCTTTTGCTCTAAGCTTGCATAATCCCTGTATGGAGGTAAATCAATCGTATTGGGGCTGGTATGACTCTTTGGAAGTTGTGATGGGTCACCCAGTTTGTTAATGGTGAAATGCCGCGGTCCACCAGAGCCTGACAGATCCCTGAATCCATTGACTGGGATACGAGACGTGCCGGTCACAAACCGGAGGAGGCGGGATTTACGCTCGGGCGGCCAGCTCCGCACACATTTCCAGAACCATTGAATGACTTGGTCATTTACCCCATAGCCACGATAATCGGTGAACTGGGCCCAATCATCGCTGTCAAAGGTCACGAATAAGGGAATGAACGAACAACGAGTGGTTGCAACCACTTACACATCAATCTCTGACACACCACCGATGAGTAATTTTAGTTCGAGTTCGTCAAAGACTTTGAAGAGGTCCAGAGGAATAAACTCGGTGAAACCTGACATGAATGCCTCAAACTGATCTTTAACGCGTTTGAAGATATGATAGTCAACGATGAGGTCAACATATTCCTTCTTGTTTTCCTCAGTTACCGGGATATCGGCACCTCCGGCCTTAAGCTCAATGGTAACCATCTCACCGAAACGCTCCTCTACGGTGGTGAAAGTTTCGTTGATGACGCCGGTTATATCATTTTCACTGTTGGGGAAGTTAAAAACAAATGAGAGGATTGCATAGATAAGAAATGCAAACATACAGCATCCAGGTCATACTCCGATGTAACTCAGCATCAACGCTCTCCAAGTCGGCCAGCGTAAGTTTCTTTCTCAAAATCATCTTGTAAAAGCCAACGTTAAAATCGGCAGCCACGAATCGGCGATTGAAAACGCTCAAACCCAAAGAACGACCGATGAATTTGAAATAATTAAGATGTTCCGGATTCACGCCTGATGCGGGATTTATCTGTAGGGTATAGTTGTCGTGGGCAGAGTATTCAAAGAGGCAATAGAAGGGATTAAACATTTCGTGCGAGAGCAGGAAGAAAAACTCTCTGGGGTTCAACGTCAGAGTCATCATCGAAAAGAAACAAACAACGAATCGGCAAACCGTACCGTGACAAACGACCATAATCCAAGCCATCTTCGCCATCGAACTTAATCATCAGTCGTTTTTTCAGGTCATTCGGCGTTTGCCTCATAATTTCCGCGTAACTATCTTCAAAAATGTGGTTCCTTCTGATTTTGATTTGGCAGTTCCCGTGCTGCGCGCGCATAGCGGGTTGACTCCTGAAGTAGATGAGCTTCCTCCTGAAGTCGCGCTTGTACTGTGGTACATTAGCATCAGGAGTAGACGGTAATCTGGGGTCGTCCCAAGTCGTAGTCTTTGTATTGTGATCCACAAAATAAAGTCGTCCTGACAACGTAAGGCACGCTTCCCATCCAGAAGGCAAAGGATCAAGCTGAGAGATGGTTTGCAGTTGGAGATTGGACCCTTGCCCCTGTGTGCGCATGACACGGGTGATGATTTGTCCTCGGGGGTCAAACCAAGTTGTTGTACGTGTGTTGTGATCAACATAATAAGGACAGCCTTGCGGTGTGTAACGTTCCTCCCATCCATTGGGAAGGGCACCGCTTCCAGCCGTTGTATTCCCAGTAGAGATCGTTGTGGTTGCTGTAGCTGGTTGTGATGTTGATGTAGACGTTGAAGATGACTGAGGATCGGGATTACTGGCCACAAGGAGGTCATCCGCTGGGATGCGACGGGAGTGTTGATCACTGGAGGCATTAGTTTCATTGTCCTGGGCATTGTTGTTCAAGGCGACATCTGAACAAGGACGGTTCCAGGTTGTGTTGCGCGTATTGTTGTCCACATAATACGTTCTGCCAAGAGAATCGAAACGAAGCTCCCAACCTGGAGGCAATGGTCCATATTTGTCGACACTGGGGTTCAAATTGCGCATCTGAGAAGTTTGCGCAGCAGATCCGGAAGAGGTGGTGCCACTAGTTGAATTGGACATCGTGGCAGTGGCAGAGGAAGAGGCGGGAGTTTGAGAAGTCTAGGAACCTAAGCTCGTTGGGCGGGATGGAGAGGATGTTTGCTCTGTTTCTGTCGTGGCAGTTGGAGACACACTCCAAAAAAGCATGACCGGACTCATGCTCTCAGTTGCTGTGGCATGGGAACTTGAGCCAGGGAAGGGGGCGGTGTTTGAAGCAAAATTAGAGGTATTGGCTGCAGGTGATTGATTGAGTCCCCAGTCTGTACTTAAATGCAGTTGTTAGATCATTGACCTGCGACGATACAGGATTAGGTATCGGCGAAACATGTTAAGCAAGGGCCTGTTGCGAGAGGAACGGAGTGACGGGTAGGCTGCAAGACTGCAAAACAAAAGTAGACTACGAGATATTAGTAAGTACGTCGATTAGACAGTATTGGGATCAACGTTCCGTGAACAGGAAGCACTTCTGTCTGGGAGATAAGAGTGCATCTCCGATAGCCGAAATCTGTCACGTCGTGTGTGGGAAGACAAGAAACGGAATAACGACGATCTATCAACGACATTAAGACACTAGTGCACCATGCCACAAGTCTCGAAACAGGTATCAAATACACCAATTTGTCGACGTATGTCTGATGCAGCGAAAATCGACTGACTACTACGATCAAGATCCTGAAAGCTTCCGTGCACGATGTTCGGTACTTTGCAGCATTGCTACGTGCAGTCAATTTCGCCAATGTAAGCTTAGAGGCTCGCTTGAAGACAAATTGAGCTTAATTCACAAGCGCGCAACCTTTACAGTGACCGCAAGGGGTCTTACAATCACTGTAGAAGAGGCTCGTACTCTCCTCGGTGAGTTTTTCATGATCTTGGAGGGACCTGAGACCATTAATTCAGCTGTCTAGGCACCGCATTCATATTTTCTGATATCTTTGACGAATACACATACCATTCAGATGCGGTCCAATCGTCACAAGAGTCTGACGCCGCCGAGGACAATGTTGGATTTGAAATCCCACTCAGCACTCTGATCGAATGTCTGAACATATTTGGTACTGCTGGTGCTCCCTCTAATGCAGGTGCAAAATACAAAAAGTGGAAAAAAACTGGAAATGACTCTGAACACGACGGCGATGGTGATCGGGGAGGGCGAGGAAGAATTGGGGCTCGAGGACTTGACACTTATTTCTCTGGTTCTGATCGGAAGACAGGGATGAGATTGACCTATGCCGGCCCGGGAGATCCTCTCACCTTAATACTGTGAGCGTCTTCCTTATGACTGATATATTGTTTTCTGAGTAAGATCAAGCGCAGAAGACGCGACAGGACCAACGACTACGTGTGAGATAGCCACATTCGAGTTTGAGCCCCATCTTGAGCTTCCTTTCGATGCTAATCGCACGTGAGTCTGACTCACTGAAGTTAGGAATGCTAGCTCATATCATTTAGTGTCTTGAAAGTGATCTTGAAGGTATGATGTATATTAGGCACCCATATCAAGCTAACATCAACCAGTCATCATGGCTTCGCGATGCGCTTTCAGAACTTGATCCTTCATTTGACAAACTAACCTTCATTGGAAGTCCACCTCCAGAGATAGAAACTTCAACCTCACGCGAAAGACAAAAGCTACGCGTCATTGAAAAACCGATGCTCCGCATTCAAGCAGCAGGAACGTTCGGTAGTACTGAAGTGTGATATCTCTCTTCTGTTGTGTTTACAGTCCTGAACTCGACCTCTCAGATGGACTACCCAAATGACAGAGAAGTGCTAGAAACCTTCGAATGCAGAGAAAATGTTCGTGTTAGGTACGCGAAAATGACGCCGCTTTGTTTTGGCTCTCTCTAATATTTCCGGAACATCAGCTATAGATTTGGGCATATAACAAAGACGCTCAGGGCATTGCAAAGTTCCACCAAAACTTCATTGCGTATCGACGAGGATGGATTGCTGAGCCTCCAGTTTTTGATGCCGTCGCCAAGAAGTGGTGGTTCAGATGCGTTTATTGAATTCCGAGTGAGTCTTGTTGCCCATTGATTCTATCTATCTCTTGTTCACTTTGGACTTGGACAAAGTGTCTGGCACTGGACGATGAGATTTGACTCACCATGTGCCACAATTGTAACAATGATATGGTTCGTGAATTTACCTGGTAAACTAGCATGTGTGGCGCATCACTGTTTCTACTAATATACGTGACAAAAGTATTTGTCAGTCCGAGTAAATGCATATCGTCTATCAGAGTGGCCTTTAAGGTCAAATTTATTGTGTCGAGGAGAGATCTGATGCTAACACTATGGGTGATGTTAGCATACCCAAAAAGATCCAATTCGAGTCTACAGAATACCATCAAAGTGACTAACGGCATCCATATCTGCTGCTGGCATATGGCGCACTAAAGCAGCTGCAGCACACAATCAACAAAACACCGAAATCACAAGGAGAAACTAGTCACCCAGACAAAGAGGTCCGTACAAGCAGCTGCAGCACACAATCAACAAAACACCGAAATCACAAGGAGAAACTAGTCACCCAGACAAAGAGGTCCGTACGAGGTTCAAACGGAACGCCCGTCAAATAGTCCCACTGTCCACTGGGCCACCTATTCTTACCGGTAAGTATCTTTCCAAGGTTTCAGCTTCAATGGCTTCAACGTTAGACAATGTCGGACTCCTAGATAAAAAATCTTAGTCCCCAGAGAAAAACATGAAACGCGCGTCGAAGTAACATGTCTCCGCCCTCTTCTTCCGACGCGTTGATAGTACCACTTGTCATAAAAGGAAACACAAAATGCATAATGATAGCGTTACTCAACAGCGTCTGATATACTATCGCCACTGCGTCTCCTAAATGCGGACAGCCTCTGTACAGTCGCCGTCAACAGAGGGCTACGCATAGACAAGCGAGAAATAGATCTCAAGTTCAAGGCTAGGGATATAGACCAGCGACGTGGATGACGCCATCTTCGAAACATTCCAGATTTGTGGAGACCTCAACCACAGATCTAGAGTGATAAAGCTGGGAATTTAGGCCTTAGGGTCTGATAACCCAATAACAATAACCCAGTAACAGTAACTAGTTAACCCTCTTCAAACCAGTCAATCTATGCCGAGACCGAAACCCACCGTTCTCCAGTGAGGCGGTGTTGTGTTCTCGGATGAACGGCTGAAATAATAATATAGTGTGCGCACTTACTTCCATCCAATGCAGGACACGAAGTACATAATAAGTTCTTTCCAAACATACATAGCAGAGACAACGTAGAGCGACAATCCAAGGTTGGATCAAAACCGATACTTCATTCTGTAATTCGTTAGTACGTATAAAGAAAGAAAGAAACAGAACATACCATATAAAATTTTTAACGTTTCGAAAGGGCACACACAGGTGCTATCTTCATATGACCAGAAACCCTATCACTACCATCAAACACCATCACATCATCAGACTGTTGCGATCCGGGATTGGGATCACCGTGATTATGGGCCGCGGAGGCGCACAGGCCGGTGAAAGTACAAAGGACTCAGGGCCACACTCGGGCTTGGCCCCTCTTTGTCCTCAGACAATGGACAGAAAACATATTTATATAGTACACTACGATGCAGACACCCTCAGTCGATTAACCAGAAACTGAGGGTGAGTCGAGATACATACCATACGACCGAGCAACTACGTACAGACTTACGGATAACCGTGTCGTATAGGTATGGACTTAATGCAGTCGATTAACCAGAGACTGAGGACTTACGGATAACCGTGTCGTATAGGTTTGATCTTCTAACACAGACGACCTCTCCAATTTTGACACAGACCAACAGACTAAAATCTCCACTACAACTTCACTCTGAAAGCAAAGAATATTATGCAAATTGGGGACTGCAATGCCCTTGCTACCTTTCAGAGGTTAATGACCTCTATATTTTGAGATGTGATAGAACACTTTATGCATGTCTACCTAGATGACATATTCATTTTCAGAGGTTAATGACCTCTATATTTTGAGATGTGATAGAACACTTTATGCATGTCTACCTAGATGACATATTCATTTATTCTGATTCCATTGAGGAGTATGAACAGCATCTCAGAGTCATGTTTGAATGACTATGCAAGTACAAGCTGTACTTGAAATAGAACAAATTTGAGCTCTATGCTCAAAGTGTAGACTGCCTAGGGCATGTCATCAATGAGCAGGGTATTCACTTAGATCAAAACAAGCTTGACCACATTCAAGAATGGTGCATGCCATAAAACTACAATAACATTCAATGCTTCATTGGCCTTGTTAATTACATATTGAGCTTTCTGCCTGATGTTACAGCCTACACAGGGCCACTCATAGCCATGACACAGAATAGGTCACCATTCAGTTGGCAGCCACTTCATCAGCAGTGCTTTGAGATGGTCAAGTGGATCTGTACAAAGACCCTGATTATTCGACTGATTGACCTAAGATGGGATGAGCCAATCTGGCTCATATGTGACATGTCAAAGACAGGCAGTTAGGGCCATGTATGGCCAAGAAAGCAGCTGGCAGACATGCTGCCCAGCAGGGTTTATGTCAAAGAAGTTTATGACCACCCAGCAAAACTATGCTGTGCATGAGCTAGAGACCCTAGCAATACTTGAGGCTCTCCTCAAGTGGGAGGATAAGCTGATGGGATACTGTAACGAAGTTACAGGGATTGTGAGAGCTTAATGTTCACACTGCACAGAATCAGACCAGTCTGGTCTATTTACTATGTAGTACAAAACAAAAATAAGCTGCTTTGTAAGCAGCTGGTATAACTATATATATAATAATGTAAATAATATTATATTATAATAAATATAATATAATATTAACTACTACTGTAAGTATAAGCTATGTGGTCAATGCCACATAGCGGACTACGCTACACACCCCCCAATCAGACTGAGCTACGGTCTCAAGATAATACGACGGTCAGGCCGTCGATAAGTCAGAGACGGGGGCAATGGGAGAGTCCCCAGGCTCCCAGAATGGATCGGCAGTTGCATCGTCCATGTCGTAGTTGAGGAGTTCATCCTCGGGTGCAGGCTCATAGGAAGTGCCCGAGGGCCCTGCTACTGGCAGGGAGTCGTCATAGTCCCAGAGGAGGGACAGTGTGAGAGTGGGGTCAATGATCGACTCTGAGATAGGTGGTTGGGGATCAGGAAGATCCCCAGTGTCGGACGGGTACTGGCACGTCCAGATCTTGTGGGCATGAATGTCTTGCCCGATGAGGAGGTACATCTCCTTGGTGAGCGCGTCGTGTACTGGCACGTCCAGATCTTGTGGGCATGAATGTCTTGCCCGATGAGGAGGTACATCTCCTTGGTGAGCGCGTCGTCGTAAGCACGACAACTGTCCTGCTGCTGGAGCATCAGGCATTGTCGATTGCCAATGGTGGCCTCGTGCCACCCATCCCACTGAGCAATGGACTGGGGTGTATCGTAATGGTCGAGGCGTTGCAACCTCTCGTCGTCGATAGTGGCCGCCTCATTGTAGAGCCGGCTGTCGCTGAAGAAGAGGTGGGCCAAGTAGGTGACCCCATAGGTATATGCATGGTCAGCCCAGCTGACCGGAATTTAATTGTGAAGAAGGATGCGTAACGCGTCTGAAGTGGTGAACACGGAAGCTGATGCTTCCGGGATGTCCACAGCCTGAGCCTCGAAGTTAGGGTTGTCAGCGTGGAGGGGCACAAAGACTTGCCCCGTAGCTGCCTTGTACTCAGCCACGGCCTCTTTGTAGAGGCTTGGCCTTGCAAAGACATAGGCCAGGTATTTGTGTACCGTGGTCTTGGAGGGGTGGCTGGCGCTAAGGGCGTGTACAAGCGCAAACCCAAAAAGGCTGCACCAATGAATGCGCATGGCACGGTCCATGGCCAGACCGGTCCATACGTTGGACGTCCCAGGACATCCATAGAGGAGGGCATATGAGCCCAGGTAGTCCAAAGCAAACAGTTGCTTTGGATCAGGGGGAGTAAGGCCGACGAAGGCAATTCTCCCTCTCTTTTTGCGGCGATAGATCCACGTTGGCACAATCATTCGCAGGATGTTCTCCTGCTCCTCTGGACTCGTGAAGGATACTGCAATGGTCTTATATGGAACCTCGTCAAGTAAGTGAGACATGGCTCTGTCTCGGGCAGTAGGGTGGCAGTTTAGCGCCACCCGCTTGAATTCGTTGAGCAATAGATAGCCCAACTGAAACTGATGAATCAGCGTAAACTGGTTGTTCACCAGTGAATGAAGCCTGCAGACTTCTCAAGGACTGCGGGGAAATCCGCGAGGTGCCACTTGGTACACCTTACTGTTGTGGGGCGTCGACGCGGCGTTGCCCTCTTTATTGGCCTTGAAGGACCTGGCTGCACGGGCTTCTTGTCCAACAAAGATAGTATTGGTCACTGGCGACCAATAGAACTGAGGAGATAACCCTGCACCAAAAAATGAGTTCTGGCGCTCAACAGTGTGATCATGGTAGATCACAACACTGAGTGCATCAGGGATGCACCTGGTTTTGTCCTTGAGGAGGGCAGCTCCTCGTTTGGCGCTATCCTGCGCCCAACGGTCCATCTTGGCCCGTCAATTGCTGTTGCGCTGTTTGCGTGCCATACGTTGTGCTGCCGTCTCATGCGGCACAGGGGATTCCATGTGAGCCTCTTCAGGCTCCTCATACCAATCATCATTGGAGAGCGGGGATGGCAGCCTCGGTGGAAACCACAGATAATGGTCATGAAGATGCAACCTCAGACACACCGCTGACGAGGCGCTGGATAAGCTAGGGGGCGGCTGGAGCAGGGGCATCTTCATAGAGAAGAATGTCCCATCCTAGTCCGGCCTCCCAGCCAGGGGCGACAATGCTCGACTGAATCAAGCGGGAGGGCATGTCCTTTACTCCTTGCTGACGTGCCCTTTTGCTGGAGTCAGTGTCCTGACTCAGGGGTGTAGTCTGCCACTTATGAGCGGCCGATAAGGCAAGAAGATCAGTTTTGCATTGGGCACGCATATGATCCATGTCGTCCATCATCTGGCTGATGAGGACGACCGCCTCCGCATCACAGAGGTATGATGACTCTGCGGGTACATTGTACCCGTTGTCTTCCAGGCGTTGGAGAAGGGTAGCCAGGACTAAGTCCTGGTTGAGACTGGGCTCGACAGCCCGTGCTTTTTCTTTGTTGCATCGAGGACGTGACTCTTCTTCCGAGCTGGGCTCAGATTGGTGCGGCATCTCCAGCTGCTGTAGCAAGGAGAGCTTGGCCAGGCTCTCCATCGGCGCATCAGCTGATGAACTGATGCTTCATTCTGTATTGAGAGTTTCTGTACTCTCAATGGCCGCGGTGGCCTGCATGAGGGGTGCTTGGCGTCTCTCTAGATTGTCGACTAGTACTGTGGTCAACAGGGAAGCCGACCTGCCTCCCTTGGCTGTCGCCTCATACAAGGCATTGTACTGGGGCATTGTGCCCCACGCCCCCATCCAAGCCAAGGGGTACGGCATCATTATGGGCACACCACCCATGCCAGGGTAGTGCGCCGGGGCGGTAAACTGGGGCAAAGGATGTGCACCCATAGCCCCTCTCGCCATAGCAGGGGCAAACTGCCCCCATCCTGGCGCTGCTTGGGGGCTGACTAGCCCCCCGTAGGCCTGTTGTTGGGATTGGCCCTCAGTGTGATGTGGCACATAAGCGCCCGCTACTGGTTGTTGGGGCTGATAGCCGCCCACAGGTGCGTTCTGGGGCATGAAGTTGCCCTGCATGAGTTGGTGTGGGCTACTGGTTGTTGGGGCTGATAGCCGCCCACAGGTGCGTTCTGGGGCATGAAGTTGCCCTGCATGAGTTGGTGTGGTGGATAGCCACTGATCACCAGCTGCTGCAGCAGGTAGCCTGCTGCTGGTTGTTGCTGCTGCTGTGGGAAGCCCACAGCCTGTTGCAATTGTCCCCACTGGGGCACATTTTGGGTCAGCGGGGGAGCCATCTGCCCCCCCCTTCAGCCGACGGTAAGACCGACGGCGTACTCTCAAACTGCTGCTGCTGTAGCTGCTGCTGCTGCTGGTCACTCAAGTCCACGGGCATGCTGTCCATGGTTGGGGAAAAAAGCGAAAAAGAAATTTCGCCTTTTAAGACGTGTTTCAGCCACAGCTGCTGACCAACTCAGCCAAGCCGCGATCAGCACTGCCGATCAAATTAAGCGCTGGCACGCTTACTTAATTGATGTGGGCGCTTAATGCCCTTCAACTCCAAATAATGGTCAAGTGCTGCCAACTTGGAGCAATGGGAGTGTGGCTCCCATGTTGTGGCTTAATGCCCTTCAACTCCAAATAATGGTCAAGTGCTGCCAACTTGGAGCAATGGGAGTGTGGCTCCCATGTTGTGTCCCTGAGGGACCAGCGCACCTCAAACTCAAGCGTATTACGCTCAGTCCACCGGTGCCCAATGATGCACTCAACGAACCATTTATCATTGTCTTGAGCCCCAAAATCATAGGGGCCCGGGGTCACCCTGTTAGGGAATAGCGCATCGTCAGATGCGCTATATGGTCGCAACAGCGACACGTGAAACTTTGGAACAATGCGTCGTTCCTGTAATGCCAGAGGCAGCTCCAACACGTAGTTGGAGGTACTTGACTCTGCGTCTAGAACATGGTATGGGCCTACCTATTTCGGGCAGAGTTTACTTGCCCAACCCTTTGGGAGTCTCAGGTTACGCGCTGACAGGTAAACCAATGCTCCTACTGCTATTGGCGGTTCTGCTCGCCTACGGTGATTGGTGTTTTTCACCTGAAAGACTCGCATCTCTATGATGGCGTCATGCGCTGCCGCAATGTTCTCCAGGGCCTGCCTGGCGAACTCGACAACTCCTCGGTGGGCCACCGTATCAGCACAAACTTTGTGCAGCATGGAGGGCAAGTACCCTCCGTTGAGCTCAAAGGGCGCATACCCTGTCGTATCTGAGATACTCGCGTTAATCATGAACTCAGTGAGTGGACACCAGTCCACCTAGTCCCGTTGGTCAGGGTGAACAACTGCCCTCAGAATCTGGCCTATACTGTGGTTAGCCCGCTCTGTTTGCCCATCTGTTTGAGGATGGAAAGACGTCGACATGAGGAGTCGTGCTCCTAACAGTTTGTGGAGTTTCCTCCACCATTGAGACGTGAACTTTGAGTCATGATCGCTCACAATGGTACTAGGCAGCCCATGCAGCCTAACGATCTCCCTAAGGTAGATCCATGACAGCTCCTTAGCCGTCAGCATAGTTCGCACCGGTATGAGGTGCACCATGCTCGTCATGCGGCATATTACCACCCAGAGGTAATCGAACTCTCTGGACTTGGGAAAGGGACCTACAAAGTCCATTCCAATGGAATCCCAAGGTTTCACCAGCACAGGTAGCTGGTGTAGCTTCCTGGGAGGGGATCCAGGAGGCAACTTTGCCCTCTAACACGCTGCACATGAGGCACAGAACTTAGTCACTTCTTGGGCCATACATGGCCACCAATATCATCTCCGGATGTAGCCCAATGTCCTGGTGGCACCAAAGTGCCCCACCAGTGCATGGGCCTGGTCCAAGATCCACGTAACAATGGTTTGCGTATGGGGGAGGCAGACCACTGCCACCCCTTGATGGTTCTCCGTCGTGATCAGTCCACCAGGCTCATGCCTGAACCAAGGATGGTTGTCAGGATTGGCAATTATAGCCCAATGTCCTGGTGGCACCAAAGTGCCCCACCAGTGCATGGGCCTGGTCCAAGATCCACGTAACAATGGTTTGCGTATGGGGGAGGCAGACCACTGCCACCCCTTGATGGTTCTCCGGGCCTGGTCCAAGATCCACGTAACAATGGTTTGCGTATGGGGGAGGCAGACCACTGCCACCCCTTGATGGTTCTCCATCGTGATCAGTCCACCAGGCTCATGCCTGAACCAAGGATGGTCGTCAGGATTGGCAATTATCTTGGCGAAGAGAGAATCATCACCATAGTCCTGCACCACTTCCATCTGAAAGTCGTCGCTGACCAGGCTAGGGGGCTGAGATGAAGGCAATTTGCCTTTGAGCATCTCCACCAGCATAATGGGTATATTGGGGCGCTCGTGCTCCCCAGGTGACGCTGGGTCCATGACTTCATGCTCCTTGAGCAACTGGGTGGCTATGTCCCGCTCTTTATGCTGCTCCCTGAGGCGAGTGCTTTGCCTCTGTTCATTGTCACACATAGCGTATACTTCCAGGACATGCTCCCTGAGCTCCTGGTATTGGTGGAGAGGTAAATCCTCTCCATCTGGGTCTATGCGGCAGTCTGCCTGCACATACTCATGAGGCTCGTGAGCCTCCCCAACTACATCACTCTCAAAGTAGCGCGACAAGCAGTCTGCCACTTTGTTGAGTTCACCTTTAACATAGGTGATGTCGAACTGGTATCTCGACATGTAGTCTATCCAACGTCGCTGACACGGTGACAAGTTCACCTGAGTTTTGAAGAACTCAAGTGCCTTGTGGTCCGTTATGATGTGGATGGGATATCCCATCAGCTTATCCTCCCACTTGAGGAGGGCCTCGAGTATGGCAAGAGTCTCCAGCTTGTGCACCGCATAGTTTTGCTGGGCTGTCGTGAACTTCTTTGACATGAACCCTGCTGGGCAGCAAGTCTGCCAGCTGCTTCCCTGACTGTACATGGCTCCGACGCCTGTCTTGGACACGTCGCAAATGAGCCATATCGGCTCATCCCATCTAGGATTGATTGGTCGAATCACCGGAGTCTTCGTACAGATCTGTTTGACCATCTCAAAGCACCGCTGGTGCAACGGCCTCCAATTGAACGGTGACCTGTTCTGCATCATGGCCATAAGTGGCCCAGTATAGGCCATGACATCGGGCAAGAAGCTTGATATATAGTTGACAAGGCCAACAAATCGTTGGATGTCATTGTAGTTTTGGGGTGTGCGCCACTCCCGAATGCGATCGAGCTTGTCCTGATCGGGGTGGATACCCCGCTCATCTATGACATGCCCTAGGCAGTCTATACTCTGAGCGTAAAGCTCACATTTCTTCCACTTCAAGTACAACTTGTACTTGCATAGTCGTTCAAATACGACTCTGAGGTGATGCTCATGCTCCTCCATAGAATCCGAGTAGATGAATATATCATCTAAGTAGACGTGCATAAACCGTCCTATTACGTCTCGAAAAATAGAGGTCATTAGCCTCTGGAAGGTTGCAGGAGCATTACAGTCTCCAATCTGCATTATGTTGCTCATGAACGTGCTCATGATTGATGCAAATACGGTCTTGGGTACGTCTTCGGTGCAAATGCGCACCTGCTCGTAAGCGTCAGTAAGGTCAATCTTTGAGTGATACTTCGCCTGAGCCACGTCTTCCCGGATCACCTCCTGATCTGGTAAAGGAGTTACATCCTTTATAGTGTTGTCATTGCGCTGACGTGCATCAAGAGCTGTTTGAAGGGATCCATCCTTCTTTGGGATGCACAATAATGGTGCAGCTTGAGCAGTGGTGCATGGGGACCACCATTGAGCATTCAAATAGCGATTAGTTTTATCGCGTAGTTGCTCCTGGAGTGCGCGCAGGCAGCGTGGCAAGTGGTACTTATATTGCTTGCTCTCGTCTATGAGATTGATCTCATGGTTCACCTCCTGCCATGGCGGGAGCTCCTCCTTGGTCCCATTGACCATGTCGGCAAATTCTTCTTGCCATTGCTGATGCAACCGAGGTATATCTTCCTCACGAAGGCTTGTCGCCTTCTGCTTCCCCTTCATACGCACCGGGGGAAGTACTTCCACCATCTCTGAGGGTGACCGAGACGGCGGTGCATATTGCTCATGCATTGCAAGCACCCAATTGACACTGTCATTGGGTATATGTAGTCTCAGCGGAGAACCCACTGCCGCTGCCTTATAAGCCACGAGGCTTTTCCCCTCACGTACAAGTGAGTACGCTACGGAAACCTCGTCAGAGGCTGGCTGGCAATACGCTGGTTTGATGGTCATCCATCTCTGGTGCGCGTTTTGTGCACACGTGGCTGCCACCAGCTCGTTCCACTCCTGCGGCATTTGGGAGTTGTATGCCCAGTCGTACTCCGGCAGGGGTGCTGGTCGTTCCCATAGGGACCGTGTGTCCCCCTCACCTGAGGCTTCCGCCTCTCAGATGCTGTCTCTCAAGTCATCCAACTTGACTCGTGAGGATGTAGGTGGGCATACATCTACTGAGTCCTCCCGTTGTCTCGCCTTTCGATGGCACTTGTCTGGAGGCTTTGCGCCTCGAATATCAGGAGCAATTATTCGCTCGTCGCTCCTCTTGGAGGCTTGATACTCCTCCTCGCTCATCATCACCACGTTGTGGTCTGCGCTCAGTCCAGGCATAGCCTGCACTTCCTCCTCCACATCCTCCACCGCCGGCCAAGTTATGGAGACTCCTTGCGTTTCTCCGTAGTGCGATGACATTGCAGATGATTATCAGTGTTGTCTGCTGTAGCTCGTTTGGCTGGGATCACTTTCCCATTCACTAGTACCTGACAGTGGTCAAAGTCTAATATGACTTTGTTACGCCACATGAATGGCGTTTCCAGTATTATATTATAGCGATCAAAGTTCGCTACATCCATGTATTCCCGGCTATGTGAGCCCAGTGTTTGGACAGTCACATTCGTCCCATACTGCACCATGGCTTGGCTCCCTATGGTGCCCAGCTATAACGCCAATGGCATATCCAACTCCTGCATGGATATTCCGTACACATGGGCAAACTAAGGCGTTATGCCCGATGTAGTACTCCCAGAGTCCCATAAGGTCTATGCCTTGTGGCCATCTACGTCCACATACGAGACCAGGCACTCCTTGTCTGCCCGTTTCAATGTAGGGCACTTCAAAGTGCCCTCTGCATGACGAAGAGTCACCTTCTTCATCTGAACCACGTTATTCTTTTTGGGATCATTTGTAGACGGCCAATCTGTCATCGCCGCTAGGCACTCAGAGTCGCTGTCATGACTGTAGTACTTGTTGATGTAGACGTCATCATATACGTTGACTGTGACGTACTCCTCCCCCTCCACGACCACACTCTCGGGCTCGGCACCCAATGCCTCTTCTGGGGGCTCCTGGTCATTTGTGGGGTGCTCTGCCTCAGACTTGGCAGACATGTCTCCATCACTCCCACTCATGGCTGCAGTATGTGCAGCTCGAAGGTGGGCACGGGGTGTATACCCCTTCCTTGGGGCTCCCGGCTTTGCAGGGCAGTTGGTAGCGTAGTGGCCTGGTTGGCCACACACGAAACAAGTCCCCGTCTGACCTGGTAGGTTGGCCGGCTTGAAGTCCGGCCTTGGTTTAAGATGTTCTCCATCCGGCACCTGCTCTGGGCATGGGCAGCTCCATCCTCAGTTCGCAGCAGGGGTTCTGCGTACCACAAACCGCATGTTGCAGTCACGATCCAAATCAGCCTTTTTGGCCAAGAAGGTCCCCACATGCTGACCCTGTGAGGGTGTCCCAGCAGGCAGTAGTCACCTGGTTCCCCCTTTGTGTCCACTCCGATGTTCGTAGTGGTTAGCAGTCTTCAGGGACTGCTCATACCTGATGGCATATGCCACAAACTCTTCCACATCGTTGACTTCTGGGGACAGTCCATTCTCACATATCAGATAGCAGTGCATGTCTGCTGGAATGCTATCCAAGAATGTTTCGAGCATTGTATACCCATCCAGGTATACTGCCATATTCTGGGCATGGTCGTTAAGGGTATCATAGAACCCTTGCACTCCCAACTTCTCGGTGTACTTGGTGGACTGGAAATCCCGCCTTGCATCCTGGAGCATTGAGGGGTGCACAAATCGATTGTACAGTCCTGTAAGGACTTCTTTGAACGTCCAGTCATACTGGACACGGTTGATGTGCAGTACTGCCCATTGAAACCACCCCATGGCCTCTCTGGCCAAGAACTCAGGAAGAACGAAGATCTGTTCTCGTTCCATATGGTCACCTCCGTATAAGCACATGGCAAGATGGGTGCATACATCCATTGCCCAATCCTCCAAGTCGCTGAACTTAGACACGCCTGTATAGGCACGAATATGCCTACTGTCTGCTTTATGCAGCTTCACCCCATCTGGTAACCATAAGGTTACACCCAGGGCATTATTGACTACTCAATGCAGGCGATTATGCATGGCTTCACAATGCATTCAAATGGCCTCCCGCTGACTCAGGGATCTAGTCGCCAAATCAGCAGCCTGGGGAAGTGACTTCCCTCATCCACCCTGCAGAGGACATCCCGAGCCTCCTTGACTGTGGGCATAATTGCCCTCATCTTGAGGAGTCGACCTAGGGCCGTCATCCTGGCCATTACCAGGGGCATCACATCTCGTGGTGCCATCTCAATCGAGGAAGTCTCCTCGATCATGATCGTTGCGCCATCCTGGGACTGGAGAAGCTTGATTCTCCTGACCCTGCATGACAAATTGACGATGCATCTTGTCAATGGGCTTAGTGCCCTCGAATACAATGCCCTGATTGTTGATAAGGAACTGTCCCTTAGTCCTGAGGTCGCCATTGCGCATACGTTGATATGCGACTCTGTTGCTCAATGTTTCTGCCATGGGCACGCGCGGCATCACAGATGCCTCGCTCTCCACCTTGAGCATGGTACTATTGTGCCCATCTGGACCTGACATATCTGTCCTAAGGTTTTGGTTACGCATGTGTGGGGGCTCCTCACGCCACCTTTGTCCTGCTGGAGTATAGAAAGTACTCACCAGTCTTACTTCGGGCACTTCCTGTGCCTGTGCTAGTGCCTCCACTAGCTCAATTCCAACGTCTTGATTGCGCCGTGCTGAGCATTCCTTGAACATGTGGCTCCAGGAGGTCGAGGCCCCCAATTGCCGTGTGGCCTTCCACTGCACATACATTTGCAGCTCAATAGTGAGCACTCTCATCATCAAATCAGTATATTTTGTACTGAATACATTGGGCACTTCGTGCCCTTGTCGCCTAAGTGCTACTATATGTGCTGATGCGTAGTGCTCAAGTCGTGCTTGGGTGGTGTATTTCATCACCTCTGGGTGCAAGTCCCAGAACACCTGCAAGCGCACAGTGTATGCAGTTTTCAGCCGCTGCTCCTCTGCTCCGGCATCGTTATCACTTGACGACTCAATCACCTCCTCTGGAAGCTCTACAACCTCCAGAGCTTCCTCCACTGCTGGTGTGCACGGGAATTGGTTTTCCACGCAGGATACTTCAGGACTTGCAGCCTCCTCCGGTACCTCTTTTATGCAGGCTTCCGCTATCTTAGAAGGCATTGAGCCTGCTGTGCACCGCCTGGTCCCACTACTCTGGCTTGGAGGGATAGCTCTCCTAGTCCATACTGACGACTTGGTATCTCCTGGGGCGCCATAGGTGCCTGTTGACTGTTGGCCATCCTCAGGGGGCCCTTTTGAAGCTAATCGGCTAGACCGTCGCAGTCTTCCTGGCAACTGCATAACTGGGGGAGTTAATCCCCCTGGCATCTTGTCCTGGAGACATTGCTGACCATCCTGCTGTGAGCTTTCAGCTCTCCGGGCCTTGCTTTCATTCCCGGCCAGGTCGGTGCTCCGACCTTGGTCTTGCCTGACCTGCATTGGACGCTGACGTGTCCTGGGTGTCTGCTGGGTCTCCCCGTAGGTCGTGGGCATTCCGCCCGCCGTCAGTGGAAACTGCAGGTATGGGATTACTCATTGATTCCCTGTTTGAAATTTGCACGGTGTGGCTGTGCAAGAAGCTCAAGAAGCTGATAGAGTTCTGTCAACGAACTCAGCGACTGACATTGGGTGCTAGGCAATAGATCCTAGCTGGCGGATTCAAAAAAATGTAACGAAGTTACAGGGATTGTGAGAGCTTAATGTTCACACTGCACAGAATCAGACCAGTCTGGTCTATTTACTATGTAGTACAAAACAAAAATAAGCTGCTTTGTAAGCAGCTGGTATAACTATATATATAATAATGTAAATAATATTATATTATAATAAATATAATATAATATTAACTACTACTGTAAGTATAAGCTATGTGGTCAACGCCATATAGCGGACTATGCTACAGATACCCCATCTATATTATCACTGACCACAAGACACTTGAGTTCTTTAAAACTCAGGTGAACTTGTCACTGTGTCAGCAGCAATGGATCGACTATATATCAAGATACCAGTTCAACATCACCTATGTGAAAAGAGAACTCAACAAAGGTAGCAGACTGCTTGTCTTGCTACTTTGAGAGTGATGTAGGCAGGGAGGTGCATGAGCCTCACAAGTATGTGCAGGCAGACTGTTGCATTGACCCAGATAGAGAGGACTTACCACTCCATTGGTACTAGGAGCTTAAGGAGCATGTCCTGGATATATGTGCGATGCATGATGATAAATGGAGGCAAAGTACTTGCCTCAGAGAGCAGTGTGAAGAGCAGGACATAGCTGCGAAGCTGCTAAGAGAGAACAAGGCCAGGGAACCAGCCTTGCCTGGGGAACCTGAGTGTCCTGACCAACCCTTTACTCTGGCTGAAATGCTAGAAGATGAATTGCCTTTGTCCTAGCCACCTAGCCTGGGGAAGGATGACTTCCATAAAGAAGTAGTGTGGGAGTACAAACATGACTCTCTATTTGTCAAGGTGATCAGCAACCTCAATGACTATCTGCGGTTCAGGCAAGGGCCCAACAGTATAATCATGATGGAAAACCATCAAGGAGTGGCAGTGACCTGCATTCCCCAAGTGCAAACTATTGTGACGTGCATATTTGACTAGGCACATGCTCTGGTGGGGCACTTCAGTGCTGCACAGACATTGGGATACATCTGTAGATGGTATTAGTGGCCATGTATGGCCCAGGAGGTCACCAAGTTCTGTGCCTCATATGCAGCATGTCAAAGGGCAAAACTGCCCCCTAGACTTCCTGCTGGGAAACTGCACCAGCTACCAGTGCCGATGAAGCTTTGGGACTCGATTGGAATGGACTTTATAGGTTCCTTCCCTGAGTCAAGAGAGTTTGACTACCTCTGGGTGGTGATATGCTGCATGATGAGCACGGTGCACTTTATATTAGTGATGACACCAACTGTGGTTGGGTGCACTGGACGATTCACAGTATAACACCATCTCCAGTGCCTGGCATGCATAGTTGTGAGGAGTTCTGACAGAGTCCTGGTGTGCTTGAGCAAATGTGATAAGACAACATGCTAAATGATAGCACTTCTAACGCTACCTAGCAAACTGTAAGTGCCATAGTCTAGACAAGGATATTGAAAAGAGAAAGAATAGTAAAACACTGATAGGACTCCATACAGGATCAGCGCATCAATGGCAGGCTACAGCAACATGGCACTGGCTTGGGATACCTTAGTGCACACTAATTAACCAATTTTGGCGATATTTGATGGCCATGCACAGCAAGAAGCAGATCTGATCAATGATAGCGTCAATGGCAGACAGAATGACAACTGACAGATGACATCAGTCACTGACAACAGTGCTTAGTGAGAAGACTAATGATCTATCAAAAACTGATGGACAGCTTGGCATTTGACCTTGGCATCTGACATTGCTTAGCGCCTCGATTTGGCGCTTGACGTTGCTTAGTATATTGGACAGATAAAAGATTGATGAATTGATGGTTTAGCGTCATGATCTGCTGCCTGATGTTGCCAAGTGTCTTGAATGGACAGTAGAGATCTGAAACCATTGGAGCCACCCCTATAAAATTTTCTAGTTTGCTGCACTTTGGCGTTATTAGTCACCTTGGTGACAGTGAACTCTTTGGAGTATAAAAGTACTTACCAACTTGTACATACACATCAGAACAGAGTTTCCTGCCCCACTTACTCCAGTCTTCCTTACGGTCTAAATCTCATTTATAGTCGGCAACGTCGAAGTCATCAGCAGTTGCAGACTATCGCTAGCCCACAATATACTCATGCCTTGCAGCTACGGCAGGCATTAACAATGCTTAGACTTCACTAAGCTTACCGTGTTCTTGCCACTTACATTGCCATGTTCACTTATCGCTTCTTCTATAGGCGCTTTTACCTTAGCGCTTGACACTTGCTGACCCCTTTCTGACTTTACATTATTTTCATAGGCACATTCTCTGGGACCTGCCTGGGACTCCCCCCCATCACTTTTAGCATGCCCAATGCAAGTTTTTGGCATGGTAACACTATTACTACATTTGTTACTGACCAAACTTTGGGTGTCATCAATGCAATATGCTCATAGGTGGCACTATAAAAGATGACAACAATAAAGACAAGGCTAGCACTCAACCAGATGACAAAGTTGGGCCAAGCTAGCACAATTTGAATGCTGAGTGTAACTGGGAGCTCAAAGGGTTATGATTCGTTCTCATGTCATGTAAAGTAGCTATTTTTTATACTATGCACTATTGTATTTTTGAAATAAGTCTATTTGCAGCACTACCAATTAGCGCCTCTCCTTGTAGTTACATTTAACAGCAACCTGTCAATGGTGACCAGCATACATAGGTGATGGCAACCAATAGTGTTATAGCCCATTGGCCACAGTGACTCTAAACTGACTTAGAATTGTCTGAGTCTGCTCACTTTTTAGTGTAATTCTGATTGGCCAGGCCTCTCTAGGGTATAGTCAGAAAATCCTCGACAGATGCCATGAGTTCTAATGTCAGTGCTAAACATTGTATCAGTTCTTAATAGGTAAAATGTCAGGTTAGAATATATCCTGTTCCATCATTGTTAGTTCTTTAGACTTCTGATTGAGGTGCCTCATCAAATAGCAGCACCTAATGCTAACCTCTTTTTGGAACTGATCAGGATTTGGTCAGAGTTATCTCTCTGCCATACTAGCACTATGAGTCCTGGACCTCCTAAATATTTGAAGTCAATAGATAGTGTATGCTGAAAGACTAATAGTGGTGGTTGAGACTGATAAGTAACACCTGTAGAAGAGCACCAAGGCCAGAGGTGTCCTGTGTCCAAGAGAATCACTAGAGTCTCCAGTATATCAAGTGTCAGTAGGCTTATAGTGCCCCTTGATATGCTCAGCCTGAGTAGAAGTCTATTACTGGTGTGAACAATGCTGACAGCTAAAGAGCTGTTGTGGATCTACCTTAGAAAGATTGTTAGACTGCATGGGCTGCCTAGTACCATTGGGAGCAACTATGACTCCAAATTCATGTCGCAATGGTAGAGGGAACTCCACAAGCTATTAGGAGCTAGATTTCTCATGTTAACATCATTTTATCCACAGATGGATGGTCAGACTGAGTGGACAAACCACAGTATAGGACAGATCCTATGGACAGTTGTCTGCCCTAATCAACAAGACTGGGTGAACTGGTGCCTACTTACTGAGTTCATGATTAACATGGGTATCTGAGGCCACAGGATATGCACCCTTTGAGCTTAATGGAGGGTACATGCCCTCCATGCTGCACAAGATTTGTGCAGATGTAGCTGCTCACTGTGGGGTAGTCAAGTTTGCCAGGCAGGCCCTGGAAAATATTGCATCTGCACACAATGCTATTATTGATACACAAGTCTTTCAGGCAAAGAATGCCAATCATCACAAGCAGAAGGACCCACTTATAGCAGTGGAAGTGTTGGTCTACTTGTCAACACTAAAGGACAGACAGGTAAACTCTGCCTGAAATGGGTGGGCCCATACCATGTGCTTGATGCAGAACCTAGTACCTCCAACTATGTGCTGGAGCTGCCACAGGCATTACAGGAACGACATATTATTCTGAAGTTTCATGTGCTGCTGCTGTGACCATATGACACATCTGATGACATGTTGTTCCTTAACAGGGCAACCCCAGGCTCCTATGACTTTGGGGTACAGGACAACAACAAATGGTTTGTCGAGTGCATTATTGGACACTGATAGACTGAGCAGAATATGCTTGAGTTTGAGGTACATTGGTCTCTCAGAGACACAACATGGGAGCTATACTCCCATTGCTCCAAGCTAGCAGCACTTGACTGCTATTTGGAGTTGAAGGGCATTAAGCACCCACATCAGTTAAGTAAGTGTGTGAGTGCCTAATTTGATTGGCAGTGCTAATCACAGCTTGGCTGAGTTGGTCAGCAACTGTAGCTGAGACACGTTTTAAATTCAAAATTTCTTTTTTTCCCTTTCTTTCCTTAACTATGGACAATATGCTTGTAGACCAGAATGAGCAGCAGCAGCAGCATGCATTGGAGTTTTCACTGTTGGACATACCATTGGCTGAAGGGAGGCAGATGGCTCCTCCACTTACCTAAAATGTGCCTCCAGTAGGGACAATCACAACAGGCTGTGGGCTTCCCACAGCAGCAGCAACAACCAGTGGCAGGCTACCTGCCACAGCAGCTGGTAATCAGTGGCTATCAGCCACAACAACTCATGCAGAGCAACTTCTTGCCCTAAAACGTACTCATTGGCAGTTTTCTGCCTCATCAGACAGTAGTGGGCACTTATGTGCCACATCACGCTGAGGGCCAATTCTAGCAAGTTTTGTACAGGGGGCTATTTAGGCTCCAAGCGATGTCAGGATGGGGGCAAACCCCAGTAATGGTAAAGAGAACAATGGGACTGTCATCCCTGCCCCCGTTTATGATCCCAACACACTACCCAGACATGGCTGGTGTGCCAGCAATGATGCCGTACTCCCTGGCTTGGATGAGAGCTTGGGGCACAATACCCCAGTATGGTGCTTTATATGAGGCACCTACCAAGGGAGGCAAATCAGCCTTCCAGTTGGCCACAATGCTGGCTGACAGTCTAGAGGGATGCAAATCATCTCTCATGCTGGCAACAATAGCCAGTGATAGCACAGAAGCTCTCAATACAGAACCAAGTAGCAAGTTTTTGGCTGATGCACCAATAGAGAGCCTGGCCAGGCTCTCTCTGTTATAGTAGCTAGACATGCTGCACCAACCTGAGCCCAGCTTGAAAGAAGAGTTGTGTTCTCAACACAACAAAGAAAAAGCATGGGCTGTCAAGCCTACTCACAACCAGGACTTTGTCCTGGCTTCTCTCCTCCAACATCTGGGAGACAATGGGTATGATGTACCTGCAGACTTGTTATTCCTCTGCAATGCAGAGGCTGTCATCCTCATCTGCTGGATAATGGACAATATGGATCACATGTATGCGCAGCACAAGACTGATCTCCTTGCCCTATTGGCTGCTTATAAGTGGCAAACTACACCTCCAAGTTGGGACACTGACTCTACCAAAAGAGTGTGTCAGCAAGGAGTGGAGGATGTGCCCTCCTGCTTGACTCAATTGAGCATTTCCATTTCTAGCTGGAAGACCAGCTTAGGACAGGACATCCTCCCCTATGATAATGTCCCTGCCCCAGCTGCTCCCTGGCTGATCCAGCACCTTGCCAGTGGCACATCTGAGGTCATATCTTCATGACCATTATCTGTGATATCCACCATGCACTCTAGGAAGCAGAGTTCCAGAGGCATCAGTGCATGCCCCACTAAGGCTAAAGCCTCTCAACCTCAAAAAGATCATTGGGGTAAGCAACTGGAGGAGCATACATACGTCAACATGCACTTCCCCAAAGATGCTCCAAAAGGGGCCCCAGGGGCTAACATGTTCTTTTTACCAGCAGTGTTGGTGGAGGGCCCCCCAGCCTGATATCCTTGTTTTGTGTGGGTAATGGACTCATGGTCAGAGAGTTCTGTTCTGGAGGGGCTGCCATCACCACCCTCCAATAATGACTAGTATGAGGAGCCTAAAAAGGCTCGTATGGAATTCCTGGTGCCACATAAGACTGTGGCACAATGTATGGCACACGAACAGCACAATAGTAATCAATGGGCTAAGATAGACCATCAGGTGCAGAAAAGTGCCAAATGAGGAGCTGCCCTCCTTGAAGAAGAAATTGGGTACATCCTCAATGCACTCAGTGTTTTAATTTACCATGATCACACTATTGAGCACCAGAACTCATTCTTTGGCATGGGGTTGGCACCCCAATTCTATTGGTTGCAAGCAACCAACACTATCTTTGTTGGGCAAGAAGCCTGCATAGCCAGGGCCTTCGAGGCCAACAAACCAGGCAATGTTGTGCAGATGCCCCACAACAGCAAGAGGTATCAAATTGCACCTTGGAGATTCCTTCATAACCCTTGGGAGCTTTGCCAGCTCCATGCACTGGTTAACAACCAGTTTATGCCAATTTGTCAGTATCAGTTGGGCTATCTTCTGCTTAATAAGTTCATGCAGGTGACTCTCAACTGTCACTCTACTGCCTGGGACAGGACAATGACCCAACTACTTGGTGATGTCCAATATTGGACAATTGCAGTACTCTTTATAAGTGCTGAGAAGCAGAAGCAAGTCCTACATATGATTGTTCCTTTGCAGATTTATCACCACAAGGAAAATGGGAGACTGGTCTTTGTGGGCCTGAACTCCCCTGACCTAAAGCAGCCATTTGCTTTGGACTACCTGGGCTCTTACACCCTACTATATGGGCATCCTGGGACACCCAACATGTGGACTGGTCTGGCTATAGATCGTGCCATGCACATTCATTGGTGCAGCCTTTTCAGGTTTGTGCTTGTACATGCTATTTGCACCAGCCACCCATCTAATTCTATGGTGTATAGGCACCTGGCATACATATTTGTGCAGCCTGGCCTTTACAAGGAGGCCATCACCAACTATGAGGTGATTATGAGGCAGCCATTTGAGCCCCTTGATTCCTGAGCCCCAACTTTTGAGGCTCAACCTGTCAACATTCTGGAGGCATTTTCCTCCATCTTCACCACTTCAGACATGATACATGTCTGAATTCATAACCAGATTCCAGTCAGCTGGGCTGACCATGCATACATTTATGGGGTCACCTTCTTGGCCCACATATTCTTTGCCAACCACCAGCTTCAGCAGGAAGCCATGGCAATTGACAGTGAGAGGCTTCAACACCTTGATCATTATGGGACTCCCTAGTCCCTCGCTGAGTGGGATGGGTGATGTGAGGCCACCATTGGCAATTGTCAATGTCTAATGCTCCAGCAGCGGAACAATTGCTGTGCCTTTGACAACGCATTCTGAAATGGAATGTACCTCTACATTGGGCAGGACTATGCCCATGAACTTTGGATGTGCCACTACCTGTCTGTTGATGGAGCTCTTCCTGAGCCCAAAGAACCAACAACAGGTCAAACTATTGACCCAACTCTCACACTGTTCCCACTCTGAGACTATGACAACTCCCTGCTGCAGGCAGGACCATGCAGCACCTCTCATGAGCCCACACTCAAAGATGACCTCCTCAACTATGACATGGACGACACAACTGCCAATCCATTCCAGGAGCCTGGGGACTCTTCCATAGCCCCCATTCCTGACTTATCAATGGCCTGACCATTGTGGTGCTTTGAGACTGTACTTTGGTCTGATTGGGGGATGTGTAGCATAGTGTGCTATGTGGCCACAGCCACATAGCTTTTAGTTAGTAGGATTAGATAAAATTATATTATATTTATTATAATATAATTTTATCGGGTTGAATTCCTAGAGAGCAATCCGAGACCTGTCGAGTAAGACATCCACCTCAGCGATTGCTCTCTAGGTAGGTTACTTGTCAATTACAGAATACATCTCACCAATTGGTCTCTAGTTATCAACTTAGTTACATTTTCGCGCTACAATATCTTGCTATGCAAATCGTTCCTTCATCCCTCAATAAACCTATGAGTTCACATGGAAAACAAAAGGAACAGCCTGCTGAGTCGCCTGGGGGCCAGACCAAAGTTAGCAGAATGGATAGGAACACACCACCGTCTGACATCCTGACAACCAACAGAGAGCAGTCGCTTATCCAGCATCTCGAATCCATCATTGACAACTTCAGATGTAGGCAAAAGATAAAGATCGCCGCCATCACACAAATTTTTGAAGTTATCAACCAATCTGGAGCAGGAGAGGAGCACCGACACGACACTATCTCGAATTACCTTACCTTACTCGACACCGTCGAGGAAAAGGAAAAACAACAAGGAGAACGTGCTGCTCACAGAGAGGAGGCACAAGGGCTACAAGCTGATGAGCAATCTGCTGGATCGCATCAACATGAGAATGAACGAGGAAATGATGCAGGAGACAAAGATAACGAGACCCCAAATGAAGAGCTCCCCTTCCAGTCTGTTCACAAAAATTGACCACACCAAAGATCCCAAAGCAACCTCAGCAAGAGTTCCTCCGACTCCGACACATCGCAGAGGTCTCAATCTGATGAGAGTAAGCCAAAGACAAAGAAGCGAAAAATTGAAGAAAGAGAGTTACCTTGGTACACAGAAGAAAAGCTTGCTTGAGAGGTTGAAGATCCCAGATGCTTCAAGAATCAAAAACTCCTGCAACTCTACCTCTGAGGTACTGCTGACATCAAAAAATATATCTCAGTATCCAAAACAGCTCCCTGCAACTTCCCTGGATCGGAGTGGAACAAACTCATTAAGGGAGAACTTGCCAATTTTGATGCAATCTACAGCGCAATACACTACATTGGTGCACCCAAGGAGAATAGAGGGTGAATTGGAGACAGAGAGATTATTTTTGGACAAAGCGAACCCATCCGTAAAGTCGAAGATCATGGACAGTGGACAGTTGCAGCCAATTTATACGGAGAGGCCCTCAGTTTTGCTTGGCCTTGCCGCAAAACTGAATGGGGAGAACACTACAGGTACATCGTCGGACTCTTCTCTGCCAAACCTACAACATTACACATCTGTGTCATCGAATACAAAAAGGCAGTTTGAGCCTGAGTTGGAGCTGGGACAAGAATGCTGCTCACTGACAGGAGAGCCTTCGATGACTTGTGAGATGCAATACTCAACGCCAGCAGAATCAATCACTGCAGAGCACAAAACAAAAAGAGTGGGAACAAAATGTCCATCAATCAATCAGGGACCAACACCAGAGGAGCTGGAAGAGCAATATGCAGGCGTTGGAACACCCCAGCAGAATGTCCATTCAAAAGCAACTCGTGTTTCTGGAGACATGCCTGTAGACAATGCGGAGGAAATCATCCCAAAACGAGCTGCACTCAAAAAATCTCAAACTGAGATTTTAAAAGGTAACGTTTCTAAATACCTCCACTATAACTATTACGACCCTGCTGTGAACCTTCCGATTACACTCATTCAATGGTCGATCTTGGCAAAACCGTTACCTATCCCATCTCAAACCAAACTTAATAATACACGAGTTACAAAAACCCTTCAAGAGCATTCAGATCTCTTTAAAATTGTCATGCCTATTAAAGTTCACGCATTTGAAGAGCTTGTACACACCCATCCTAATCGCCCGTTTGTTGACTCGGTCATCAGGAGCCTAAAAAATGGTTTTTGGCCTTATGCCGATACAAAACCTTTTACATATCCATTGACTTGCGACATGTCCCTTGCTCCGCCTGACAACGAACATGAGGTCAGCTTTATCCGCTCTCAAAAGGATACAGAGGTGGCATCTGGAAGATTTTCTCAAGACTTCAGAGATTGATTGTTCGATGGAATGTATAGTTCACCGATACACGCTGTGCCAAAACCTAAATCGACAGATCTACAACTAGTAACTAATCAATCTGCGGGTCCTTATTCTCTGAATTCTATGATTGCTTACAATGATATTTGCGGGTTTCCGATGGACAACATGTGTCATCTAGGCGAACTCTTGTTACGGCTACGCAGCACATCTAACCAACCACTTGTCATGTGGAAATTGGACGTTATGAACGCATACCGCCTCATTCCAATGCACCCGAGATGGCAGATAAAGCAAATCGTTACAGTGGATGGACACCGCTATGTTGATCGATGCAATTGCTTTGGAGGGTGGGCATCACTAAACTGCTGGGGTGCGTTCAACAGTTTTGTAACCTGGTCCGTGAAGGACTCGTATGAGGTTGACGACCCTTTGTGTTTCAATGACGATACTTATGGCATGAATGCTGCCGATGACTCAAAGTATTACAAACCGTACAGTCGATGGCTCCCTTGTAGCCAAGCCAACTTACTCTCCTTATGGGACAAGCTGGGTATACCACACAAAGAGAAGAAACAAGTTCATGGGACACCTCTTACAATCATTGGGATTCACGTTGACCCAAATGCGATGACCATGACCCTACCACCCGATGCCAAAAACGACCTAGTGCAAGAAATGTATTGCTTTGCAGCTTATCATAAGAAGAAATCAACACATCATACCAAGCGAGCATGGCAGAGGCTTGCAGGATGGGTTAACTGGGGATTAAACGTTTTTCCTCTACTTGCTCCAAGCTTATCTAACATTTATGTGAAGCTTGCGACGATCCCTGACAACCCCGATGCATGCGTCTGGTGCAACAAAGAGATTAGGGCTGACCTCATTTGGGGGGCCCAACACATCAAGGAATCGGATGGGGTTTACATCTTGGACTCCAAGGCTTGGAGTCCTGATGAAGCTGATATCATCATCAAATGCGATGCCTGCCCCTCTGGCATGGCGTTTTGGTATTCTGAGACAAAAAAGGCATTTTTCTGTGCAACTCAGAGCGACACGCCACCAGACCTCATCTTCTACCTTGAAGCCTTGACCATCACAAGTGCATTGTCACATGCAACCAGGGACACTACCGACTCAAAACGCATACTCATCTATTCCAACAACTCCAATACAATAGACATCTTCAACTCCTTACATGCACAGCCCCTTTACAACAATCTCTTAAAAGCAGCGGTGGATGTGATCATTGAAGGAAATCATAAACTTAAGGTACTACATATCCCGGGTGCCCAGAATGTCTGTGCCAACCTCCTGTCTCAAAAGAAGTTTGAAGAAGCTCGTAGCCTTTTTCCTACCCTCGAAATAACCAACTTTCTACCCCCTCATGAGCTGCTGGGAGAAACCTAAAAATGATTATTCCTACAGTGAGACCAAGGCAACCACACTGCGTGGCTTGGTCTCGAGAGCACTTGATACATGAGCGCTTTATCGCACTCGGTTATTCCATCAACGACTCAACTTATAAATGTTATGGGTCCGCCCTGAACTCTTATTTAAATTTTATCAAAATACACAATCTCAGCACTACACTGACCGCAGACACCCTTTCTCTATACATTGCTTATATGTCCCATCATATCGACCCCAAATCCATATCATCCTACCTTTCAGGTATATGCAACCAGCTCAAAATCTATTTTCCCGATGTTCGTAGCACCAGAAACTCTGCTTTGGTCAAGAAAACACTCTCAGGGTCTAAAAAGAGATTCTCATCTGCGACTATGCGCAAGGCTACACTGACTCTAGACAATATATCACACATCGTCAATATTTATCCATCTAATCCATCTCACGACGACACCCTCTTCCTCACAATGCTTACGACTGGATTTTTCGCACTACTATGCCTCGGAGAAATGGCTATCCCAGACGACGTCAGCCTATGCCATTACAGAAAAATTACTGTGGCCTCCTCGGTGTCTGTGTCCAGCAACAAATTCTCATTCTTCCTACCTACTCACAAAGCCAATGCCTTCTTTGAAGATAACCGTATCCTAGTCCGCAAACAATGCTGTAACCCCAACCCACATGCCTGCTTTGTCAAGTATTGGACAAGCAGGCACCACCGTTTCCCTCTACGCAGAGAGTTATGGCTCATGGCCAACGGTCAACCCCCTCCTTGAGCATTCTTCATAAATCGCCTCCATGCTTTTCTCGACAACACTTTTGCTGGCCAGTCCCTGCAAAGTGGTGGTGCAACATTTCTTGCAGAGTCCGGAGTCGCCCCTCATCTAATACAGGCTATGGGCAGGTGGGCTACGGACTCATTCCAGAGGTACATACGGAAACACCCCATTGTGCTTTACGCCCTTGTGCTCAGCAGACATGTCAACAATACCGATTCCTGTTGAGCAGACACCAATGCATACAGCAGGTGTGTGCCAATCTTTTGCCTTTCCTGACCTGAACATCCCAATGCACTCAGCAGGTATGTTTCAAGTTGAAGTTACAGTACAATCTGACCTATCATCGAACAGGTGATGATCTCTTGCCCCACTGCACTCTTACTGCTGCGTGTAGCAGGTACTAGACTTGCAGTAGATGTTGTTTTCATGCAAACTCAGTCTTGCACATAGCTACTGCAGTACTTTGTTGTGTTAATATATATCATTTTTCCATTGCCCTGCTCACCGTCAATTGCTCACACATGAGCTCAACAGTTTCCCTCCAATAGGGTATAGCCATCACATTAGCAGGCGCAATATTATTCCTGACTGAGACTGGCTCAACGAGCCCTCTTGGAAGACCCAGTATAAAAATATTCTTTGTCATCAGACAATAAGCGGTTAAGCAGCTCATTGGTCGGGTTAAATCCCCGATTTCACGAGGCCAATGAGGGCAACTATCTGAGTGAATTTCACGTGATTCCTCACCTAGAGAGCAATCCGAGACCTGTCGAGTAAGACATTCACCTCAGCGATTGCTCTCTAGATAGGTTACTTGTCAATTACAGAATACATCTCACCAATTGGTCTCTAGTTATCAACTTAGTTACATTTTCGTGCTACCCACCTGTCACAAACCGCACCTGCACCACTCCGACCCCCCAGTGGTTCTGGCCTGAAGCCTCTCCTCGGAAACCCACCCCCCGACACAACCCCAGGACATATCGGGCCAAGGCCGACTAGATCCGATGCGCCCCGGCCACGACCGGCCCGGCCCAACCCAATATCCAGCTCTCCGGATAAGACCCAAAGTCCCGCCAATGCGTCACATGCCCCAGATGCCGTCCCAAACCTCGATCAATCAAGCCTGGGAACCGCCTCCACTTGGCGCCGCCCTTCCGGCGCCACTCCCGAGCCCGGACAATACACTGCAACCCATCTACAACCCCCGGAACCACACGACTGCAGAGGACTGGCACCCGGACAATACACTGCACAGGACGCACCACATGGAGGGGGGGCACGGACCTTGCCCAGGGAGCCCAGAGCTCACCCAGCACCTGATATTTAACCCACAGCTCGCAGTATGTTACGGTAGTCTTGATATTGCTATAACTCGTCTCTATACTCTCTTGTCTATTTCGTACTTATCTCAATCTATCTGTCTTACTCTCTCAAGTCTCTCGGCCCTCTAAAAGTCTCACTTCAATTCTAACTTAGTCTCCCGGTTCCAGTCTCAGTCTCCCGGTCTCAGTCTCTTTTCTGATCACCCCTCCACCCTAGCAAGGCTCCGCCCACTCCCGCCCCATATTCCGGACTTAGCCCGGGATCCTGCTCTACCTCCTCCTACAAACTCCGGCACTCCGTAGCCACCCCACGCCCTACCCAAAACTCCGGAACTCACCCAGAGACTCTCTGTAGACTTCGAGTCCGCCTAGTAAGGACCTGCTTGCCCCCAGAGGCCCCTGTCGTCAGCGGAACCTGACACCACCCACCAATACCCTCAGTACATTAGCCGTCACATTAGCAGGCGCAATATTATTCCTGACCGAGACTGGCTCAACGAGCCCTCTCGGAAGACCCGGTATAAAAATATTCTTTGTCATCAGACAATAAGCGGTTAAGCAGCTCATTGGTTTACATTATATAAATACTTACTTACATGCTGCTTATAAAGCAGCTTATTTTTGTGTCAATAGACCTGACTGGTCTGATTCTGTGCAGTGTGACCTCTAAGCTCTCTCAAACCTGTAATTTCATTACATATGTGCATATTGATTAGTCTTATGTTCAAAGCCTTCCCATCTTTTCTTATCTAAGCACTGGTCTGCAGACTCCCTTGTCAGCAATGATCTCTGCCAAGACATTGGATACTCTTGCTGATTAAAGTGGTACAGAAATTGTGGCTTGCTTGTTTGGAGGTTGCATGAGTCAAAGGTAGAGAAGGGGTCCTCAAGGATTTTCTCCACAATCTCTTTGTTCTCCACTAAAACACAATAGACTGTATCATTGAGCTCTACTCTCTGTTGACATACAGCATGGCCCTGTTTTGCTAGAGATTGATAAGTACATTCAATGTATCCTCCAATAAAGAATTCAAAATCATCAAACATATCAATACCTATATTCTGATCTCTAAAGCATAGCTGGGCTGAATGAATTTGGGTGTTACCACTATACTCTCATTCCCTCCTATCATCAGCAGGTGTTCCTTCAAAGCTCTGACATCTCCTTTCTTAATCAGATAGAACCGGACCATCTTGCCAATAGTAGTGCACCCTTGATAGTTGATGTGGTTTTCTTTTGGATATTTTTCTAAGCCATCCCTCAGTCTTGCTACCCCCATTTTGGTGTTGTCTCTGAACCATACAATCCTGGCTTTATTATGTCCTGGCACAATGTTCCACTCCACATCTAAATTTCCTTCAGAAGCCTGGATGAGCTTCAAACAAATAATGTCCAAGTTCTGGCCTAAGTCTTCTTTTTAGACCTGCTTTAAATCTGATGATAGTATAATCCAGTGGTCTTGCCAAGGCAGTAGTAGCGCTGTTCCTAACAGGGGGGAAGACTTGAAGGTTGACTAGATCTTTTCCATCATTGAGTTTTGTAAGTCTTCAAGTTGCCAGATAGATGCATTCAGGCTGCTCCTATTCAATCCTTGTACAATGAGCTCCACTTCTGCTGATAACTAGGACTGGGGATCCAGAATGTTGTAATTCACAGCATCTTCAGGCACAACCCCAGAGAGGAGAGGGGCCATGATGGGGAACTCTGTTACCAGGAGAGGGTCCATGTCTCAGATTCAGGTCTTGAAAAGCTTTGGTTTCCTCTTTATAATTTGGGTGAAAGAATTGTTAGTAACTGGTAGTAGATCAATTCTATTACAGCAAGCCTAAGAGAAAAAGATAAGAGAATAGAGAAGGGAGAAAAGAGATAGGATGGTGATAGTGAAATATGTAAACAATGCTTATGTGAGCAGCTATATATCCAGTGAAAAGGCAGTGAGATGAGAGAATAGTGAAGGAATAAAGAAATAATGAAATGAGGAAAAGATGAGGAGTCCCCTGACATGACCCAGCAATTTACACTAGTGGAGGGTTGGATATCTGAATTCTGTATCATTGAATGCCCTTTATGTAGTGTGCATCTACTTTGACAATCAAATTCCAAACCTCAATGAGGTACATTTGTAGCACTTGAAACAATTGAAATAAACTGTATAACTTTAATTTTGGCTAGCTGTAATGCAACTCCCTGTCATTGAGAATGATTGATCTGAAATTTGGAGATTCCTCAAGCCAGGTGAGCTTCTGGAGCTTTGAAAGCATGAGAAACAATTGTACAGACAACCAAAGTATAAAATCACCAAAAATGAAATAAAACTTCAGACATTACCCAAACAGAAACACTACTTAAGACTCAACTTTTGATCCTGTAACACCCTTTCACTAGAGTATTCATTAAATACTGTTTATACACGAGTAATGATGTCCCATATTCTGCTTCCTATAAATACTGTGATTCCAACTATCCATTTGCCTTTCTCCCATAATGCTGCAACATACTGCAAATGCTGATGAACACTTGGGAAACAGACTTCTCATATTAGCACATTGGGAACCACCTGAGGGCTGCTGATGCCCACCTTGCTGCTGTAAAACACAGCCATGATGAATCAGTTCTGTCAGAATTCTGTTTCATGTGTACCGAAATGCTCACAATGTTTTTCTTCCTAAAGGCAAGGTGGACGTGTTGGCTTGACCCAGCGCTTGAAGTTACTCAAGTACAAACTCTCCGATCTCCACAAGACCAGCGGGATGAGCCTTATGTCACCAAAAACCATGGTAAAAGGACATACTCAACAGCCATTGTGAGCTTTTGCTCTAAGCTTGCATAATCCCTGTATGGAGGTAAATCAATTGTATTGGTGGTATGACTCTTTGGAAGTTGTGATGGGTCACCCAGTTTTCTAATGGTGAAATGATGTGGTCCAACATCGCCTGGCAGATCCCTGAATCCATTGACTGGGATACGAGACGTGCCGGTCACAAACTGGAGGAGGCGGGATTTACGCTCGGGCGGCCAGCTCCGCACACATTTCCAGAACCATTGAATGACTTGGTAATTTTCCTCATAGCCACGATAGCTGGTGAATTGGGCCCAATCATCGCTGTCAAATATCACGAATAATGGAGTGAACGAACAACGAGTGGTTGCAACCACTTACACATCAATCTCTGACACACCACCGATGAGTAATTTTAGTTCGAGTTCGTCAAAGACTTTGAAGAGGTCCAGAGGAATAAACTCGGTGAAACCTGACATGAATGCCTCAAACTGATCTTTAACGCGTTTGAAGATATGATAGTCAACGATGAGGTCAACATATTCCTTCTTGTTTTCCTCGGTGACCGGGATATTGGCACCTCCGTCCTTAAGCTCAATGGTAACCATCTCACCGAAACGCTCTACGGTGGTGAAAGTTTCGTTGATGACGCCGGTTATATCATTTTCACTGTTGGGGAAGTTGAAATAAAATGAGAGGATTGCATAGATAAGAAATGCAAACATACAGCATCCAGGTCATACTCCGATGTAACTCAGCATCAACGCTCTCCAAGTCGGCCAGCGTAAGTTTCTTTCTCAAAATCATCTTGTAAAAGCCAACGTTAAAATCGGCAGCCACGAATCGGCGATTGAAAACGCTCAAACCCAAAGAACGACCGATGAATTTGAAATAATTAAGATGTTCCGGATTCACGCCTGATGCGGAATTTATCTGTAGGGTATAGTTGTCGTGGGCAGAGTATTCAAAGAGGCAATAGAAGGGATTAAACATTTCGTGCGAGAGCAGGAAGAAAAACTCTCTGGGGTTCAACGTCAGAGTCATCATCGAAAAGAAACAAACAACGAATCGGCAAACCGTACCGTGACAAACGACTATAGTCCAAGCCATCTTCGCCATCGAACTTAATCGTCAGTCGTTTTTTCAGGTCATTCGGCGTTTGCCTCATAATTTCCGCGTAACTATCTTCAAAAATGTGGTTCCTTCTGATCTTGATCTGGCAGTTCCCGGGCTGCGCGCGCATAGCGGGTTGACTCCTGAAGTAGATGAGCTTCCTCCTGAAGTCGCGCTTGTACTGTGGTACATTAGCATCAGGAGTAGACGGTAATCTGGGGTCGTCCCAAGTCGTAGTCCTTGTATTGTGATCCACAAAATAAACTCGCGCTGTCGACGTTAGGCGCATTTCCCATCCAGAAGGTAAAGGTCCAAGCTGAGAGATTTGTCTCCGGGGGTCAACCCAAGTTGTTGTACGTGTGTTGTAATCAAGATAATAAGGACGGCCTTCCGGTGTGTAACGTTCCTCCCATCCGTTGGGAAGGGTACCGCTTCCAGCCGTTGTATTCCCAGTAGAGATCGTTGTGGTTGCTGTAGCTGGTTGTGATGTTGATGTAGACGTTGAAGATGACTGAGGATCGGGATTACTGGCCACAAGGAGGTCATCCGCTGGGATGCGACGGGAGTGTTGATCACTGGAGGCATTAGTTTCATTGTCCTGGGCATTGTTGTTCAAGGCGACATCTGAACAAGGACGGTTCCAGGTTGTGTTGCGCGTATTGTTGTCCACATAATACGTTCTGCCAAGAGAATCGAAACGAAGCTCCCAACCTGGAGGCAATGGTCCATGTTGGTCGACACTGGGGTTCAAATTGCGCATCTGAGAAGTTTGCGCAGCAGATCCGGAAGAGGTGGTGCCACTAGTTGAGTTGGACATCGTGGCAGTGGCAGAGGAAGAGGCGGGAGTTTGAGAAGTCTAGGAACCTAAGCTCGTTGGGCGGGATGGAGAGGATGTTTGCTCTGTTTCTGTCGTGGCAGTTGGAGACACACTCCAAAAAAGCATGACCGGACTCATGCTCTCAGTTGCTGTGGCATGGGAACTTGAGCCAGGGAAGGGGGCGGTGTTTGAAGCAAAATTAGAGGTATTGGCTGCAGGTGATTGATTGAGTCCCCAGTCTGTACTTAAATGCAGTTGTTAGATCATTGACCTGCGACGATACAGGATTAGGTATCGGCGAAACATGTTAAGCAAGGGCCTGTTGCGAGAGGAACGGAGTGACGGGTAGGCTGCAAGACTGCAAAACAAAAGTAGACTACGAGATATTAGTGATTAGACAGTATTGGGATCAACGTTCCGTGAACAGGAAGCACTTCTGTCTGGGAGATAAGAGTGCATCTCCGATAGCCGAAATCTGTCACGTCGTGTGTGGGAAGACAAGAAACGGAATAACGACGATCTATCAACGACATTAAGACACTAGTGCACCATGCCACAAGTCTCGAAACAGGTATCAAATACACCAATTTGTCGACGTATGTCTGATGCAGCGAAAATCGACTGACTACTACGATCAAGATCCTGAAAGCTTCCGTGCACGATGTTCGGTACTTTGCAGCATTGCTACGTGCAGTCAATTTCGCCAATGTAAGCTTAGAGGCTCGCTTGAAGACAAATTGAGCTTAATTCACAAGCGCGCAACCTTTACAGTGACCGCAAGGGGTCTTACAATCACTGTAGAAGAGGCTCGTACTCTCCTCGGTGAGTTTTTCATGATCTTGGAGGGACCTGAGACCATTAATTCAGCTGTCTAGGCACCGCATTCATATTTTCTGATATCTTTGACGAATACACATACCATTCAGATGCGGTCCAATCGTCACAAGAGTCTGACGCCGCCGAGGACAATGTTGGATTTGAAATCCCACTCAGCACTCTCATCGAATGTCTGAACATATTTGGTACTGCTGGTGCTCCCTCTAATGCAGGTGCAAAATACAAAAAGTGGAAAAAAACTGGAAATGACTCTGAACACGACGGCGATGGTGATCGGGGAGGGCGAGGAAGAATTGGGGCTCGAGGACTTGACGCTTATTTCTCTGGTTCTGATCGGAAGACAGGGATGAGATTGACCTATGCCGGCCCGGGAGATCCTCTCACCTTAATACTGTGAGCGTCTTCCTTATGACTGATATATTGTTTTCTGAGTAAGATCAAGCGCAGAAGACGCGACAGGACCAACGACTACGTGTGAGATAGCCACATTCGAGTTTGAGCCCCATCTTGAGCTTCCTTTCGATGCTAATCGCACGTGAGTCTGACTCACTGAAGTTAGGAATGCTAGCTCATATCATTTAGTGTCTTGAAAGTGATCTTGAAGGTATGATGTAGACTCTATAGGCACCCATACCAAAGCTAACATCAACCAGTCATCATGGCTTCGCGATGCGCTTTCAGAACTTGATCCTTCATTTGACAAACTAACCTTCATTGGAAGTCCACCTCCAGAGATAGAAACTTCAACCTCACGCGAAAGACAAAAGCTACGCGTCATTGAAAAACCGATGCTCCGCATTCAAGCAGCAGGAACGTTCGGTAGTACTGAAGTGTGATATCTCTCTTCTGTTGTGTTTACAGTCCTGAACTCGACCTCTCAGATGGACTACCCAAATGACAGAGAAGTGCTAGAAACCTTCGAATGCAGAGAAAATGTTCGTGTTAGGTACGCGAAAATGACGCCGCTTTGTTTTGGCTCTCTCTAATATTTCCGGAACATCAGCTATAGATTTGGGCATATAACAAAGACGCTCAGGGCATTGCAAAGTTCCACCAAAACTTCATTGCGTATCGACGAGGATGGATTGCTGAGCCTCCAGTTTTTGATGCCGTCGCCAAGAAGTGGTGGTTCAGATGCGTTTATTGAATTCCGAGTGAGTCTTGTTGCCCATTGATTCTATCTATCTCTTGTTCACTTTGGACTTGGACAAAGTGTCTGGGACTGGACGATGAGATTTGACTCACCATGTGCCACAATTGTAACAATGATATGGTTCGTGAATTTACCTGGTAAACTAGCATGTGTGGCGCATCACTGTTTCTACTAATATACGTGACAAAAGTATTTGTCAGTCCGAGTAAATGCATATCGTCTATCAGAGTGGCCTTTAAGGTCAAATTTATTGTGTCGAGGAGAGATCTGATGCTAACACTATGGGTGATGTTAGCATACCCAAAAAGATCCAATTCGAGTCTACAGAATACCATCAAAGAGATCTGATGCTAACACTATGGGTGATGTTAGCATACCCAAAAAGATCCAATTCGAGTCTACAGAATACCATCAACGTGACTAACGGCATCCATATCTGCTGCTGGCATATGGCGCACTAAAGCAGCTGCAGCACACAATCAACAAAACACCGAAATCACAAGGAGAAACTAGTCACCCAGACAAAGAGGTCCGTACGAGGTTCAAACGGAACGCCCGTCGAATAGTCCCACTGTCCACTGGGCCACCTATTCTTACCAGTAAGTATCTTTCCAAGGTTTCAGCTTCAATGGCTTCAATGTCGGACTCCTGGATAAAAAATCTTAGTCCCCAGAGACAAACACGAAACGCCCGTCGAAGTAACATGTCTTCGCCCTCTTCTTCCGACGCGTTGATAGTACCACTTGTCATAAAAGGAAACACAAAATGCTTAATGATAGCGTTACTCAACAGCGTCTGATATACTATCGCCACTGCGTCTCTTAAATGCGGACAGCCTCTGTACAGTCGCCGTCAACAGAGGGCTACGCATAGACAAGCGAGAAATAGATCTCAAGTTCAAGGCTAGGGATATAGACCAGCGACGTGGATGACGCCATCTTCGAAACATTCCAGATTTGTGGAGACCTCAACCACAGATCTAGAGTGATAAAGCTGGGAATTTAGGCCTTAGGGTCTGATAACCCAATAACAATAACCCAGTAACAGTAACTAATTAACCCTCTTCAAACCAGTCAATCTTGCCGAGACCGAAACCCACCGTTCTCCAGTGAGGCGGTGTTGTGTTCTCGGATGAACGGCTGAAGTAATAATATAGTGGGCGCACTTACTTCCATCCAATGCAGGACACGAAGTACATAATAAGTTCTTTCCAAACATACATAGCAGAGACAACGTAGACACTTACTTCCATCCAATGCAGGACACGAAGTACATAATAAGTTCTTTCCAAACATACATAGCAGAGACAACGTAGAGCGACAATCCAAGGTTGGATCAAAACCGATACTTCATTCTGTAATTCGTTAGTACGTATAAAGAAAGAAAGAAACAGAACATACCATATAAAATTTTTAACGTTTCGAAAGGGCACACACAGGTGCTATCTTCATATGACCAGAAACCCTATCACTACCATCAAACACCATCACATCATCAGACTGTTGCGATCCGGGATTGGGATCACCGTGAGCATGGGCCGCGGAGGCGCACAGGCCGGTGAAAGTACAAAGGACTCAGGGCCACACTCGGGCTTGGCCCCTCTTTGTCCTCAGACAATGGACAGAAAACATATTTATATAGTACACTACGATGCAGACACCCTCAGTCGATTAACCAGAAACTGAGGGTGAGTCGAGATACATACCATACGACCGAGCAACTACTTACCAATACGTACAGACTTACGGATAACCGTGTCGTATAGGTATGGACTTAATGCAGTCGATTAACCAGAGACTGAGGACTTATACGTACAGACTTACGGATAACCGTGTCGTATAGGTATGGACTTAATGCAGTCGATTAACCAGAGACTGAGGACTTACGGATAACCGTGTCGTATAGGTTTGATCTTCTAACACAGACGACCTCTCCAATTTTGACACAGACCAACAGACTAAAATCTCCACTACAACTTCACTCTGAAAGCAAAGATATTGGAGGGAATCGCGGTACGCGTCAAGGACACGTGACTCACGTGGTGAGTGTGCCGCAAGAGGGAAGAGAAAAGGGGTAAAACTATACAGTTGGTTACCTACGGATCGGAACTGGACGGACTAATACCTCAGTCGTTTATTCACCGACTGAGGTATGTCACAAAATATCCCTTACGATACCATAGCTAACGTACTACAAGTCTGGTCTAAAACAGGTATATAGATTGACAATAAAGTCGTTTATTCACTGACTGAGTCTGATCTAAACCAAAAGAATATTATGCAAATTGGGGACTGCAACACCCTCGCTACCTTTCAGAGGTTAATGACCTCTATATTTTGAGATGTGATAGAACACTTTATGCATGTCTACCTAGATGACATATTCATTTTCAGAGGTTAATGACCTCTATATTTTGAGATGTGATAGAACACTTTATGCATGTCTACCTAGATGACATATTCATCTATTTTGATTCCATTGAGGAGCATGAACAGTATCTCAGAGTCATGTTTGAATGACTATGCAAGTACAAGCTGTACTTGAAATAGAACAAATTTGAGCTCTATGCTCAAAGTGTAGACTGCCTAGGGCATGTCATCAATGAGCAGGGTATTCACTCAGATCAAAACAAGCTTGACCACATTCAAGAATGGAGCATGCCATAAAACTACAATAACATCCAATGCTTCATTGGCCTTGTCAATTACATATCGAGCTTTCTGCCTGACGTTACAGCCTACACAGGGCCACTCATGGCCATGACACAGAATAGGTCACCATTCAGTTGGCAGCCACTTCATCAGCAGTGCTTTGAGATGGTCAAGTAGATCTGTACAAAGACCCTGGTCATTTGACTGATTGACCTAAGATGGGATGAGCCAATCTGGCTCATATGTGACATGTCAAAGACAGGCGTTGGGGCCATGTATGGCCAAGAAAGCAGCTGGCAGACATGCTGCCCAGCAGGGTTTATGTCAAAGAAGTTTATGACCACCCAGCAAAACTATGCTGTGCATGAGCTAGAGACCCTAGCAATACTTGAGGCTCTCCTCAAGTGGGAGGATAAGCTGATGGGATACCCCATCTATATTATCACTGACCACAAGGCACTTGAGTTCTTTAAAACTCAGGTGAACTTGTCACTGTGTCAGCAGCAGTGGATCGACTATATATCAAGATACCAGTTCAACATCACCTATGTGAAAGGAGAATTCAACAAAGGTAGCAGACTGCTTGTCTTGCTACTTTGAGAGTGATGTAGGCAGGGAGGTGCATGAGCCTCACAAGTATGTGCAGGCAGACTGTTGCATTGACCCAGATGGAGAGGACTTACCACTCCATTGGTACTAGGAGCTTAAAGAGCATGTCCTGGATATATGTGTGATGCATGATGATAAATAGAGGCCAAGTACTTGCCTCAGAGAGCAGTGTGAAGAGCAGGACATAGCTGTGAAGCTGCTAAGGGAGAACAAGGCCAGGGAACCAGCCTTGCCTGGGGAACCCAAGTGTCCTGACCAACTCTTTACCCTGGCTGAAATGCTAGAAGGTGAATTGCCTTTGTCCTAGCCACTTAGCCTGGGGAAGGATGACTTCCATAAGGAAGTAGTGTGGGAGTACAAACATGACTCTCTATTTGTCAAGGTGATCAGCAACCTCAATGACCATCTGCAGTTCAGACAAGGGCACAACAGTATAATCATGATGGAAAACCATCAAGAAGTGGCAGTGACCTGCATTCCCCATGTGCAAACCATTGTGACGTGCATATTTGACCAGGCACATGCTCTGGTGGGGCACTTCAGTGCTGCACAGACATTGGGATACATCTGTAGATGGTATTGGTGGCCATGTATGGCCCAGGAGGTCACCAAGTTCTGTGCCTCATATGCAGCATGTCAAAGGGCAAAACTGCCCCCTAGACTTCCTGCTGGGAAACTGCACCAGCTACCAGTGCCGATGAAGCCTTGGAACTCAATTGGGATGGACTTTATAGATTCCTTCCCTGAGTCAAGAGAGTTTGACTACCTCTGAGTGGTGATATGCTGCATGATGAACACAGTGCACCTTATACTAGTGATGACACCAACTGTGGTTGGGTGTGCTGGACGATTCACAGTATAACACCATCTCCAGTGCCTGGCATGCATAGTTGTGAGGAGTTCTGACAGAGTCCTGGTGTGCTTGAGCAGATGTGATAAGACAACATGCTAAATGATAGCACTTCTAATGCTACCTAGCAAACTGTAAGTGCCGTAGTCTAGACAAGGATATTGAAAAGAGAAAGAATAGTGAAACACTGATAGGACTCCATACAGGATCAGCGCATCAACAGCAGGGTACAGCAACATGGCACTGGCTCAGGATACCTTAGCACATGCTAATTAACCAATTTTGATGATATTTGATGGCTGTGCACAGCAAGAAGCAGATCTGATCAATGATAGTGTCGACGGCAAACAGAATGACAATTGACAAATGGCATCAGTCACTGACAACAGCGCTTAGCAAGAAGACTGATGATCTATCAAAAACTGATAGACAGCTTGGCATTTGATCTTGGTGTCTGACATCACTTAGCACCTCAATTTGGCGCTTGACATTGCTTAGTATATTGGACAGACAGAAGATTGATAGATTGATGGTTTAGCATTGTGATCTGCTGCCTGGCATTGCCAAGTATCTTGAATGGACAGTAGAGATCTGAAACCATTGAAGCAAATCTCATTTATGGTCGGCAACATTGAAGTCATCAGCAGTTGCAGACTATCGCTAGCCCACAACATACTCGTGCCTTGCAGCTACAGCAGGCATTAACAATGCTTAGACTTCGCTAAGCTTACCGTGTTCTTGCCACTTACATTGCCATGTTTACTTACCGCTTCTTCTATAGGCACTTTTACCTTAGCGCTTGACACTTGCTGACCCCTTTCTGACTTTACATTATTTTCATAGGCACGTTCTCTGGGACCTGCCCAGGACTCCCTCCATCACTTTTAGCATGTCCAATGCAAGTTTTTGGCATGGTAACACTATTACTACATTTGTTACTGACCAAACTTTGGGTGTCATCAATGCAATATGCTCATAGGTGGCACTATAAAGGATGACAACAATAAAGACAAGGCTAGCGCTCAACCAGATGACAAAGTTGGGCCAAGCTAGCACAATTTGAATGCTGAGTGTAACTGGAAGCTCAAAGGGTTATGATTCGTTCTCATGTCGTGTAAAGTAGCTATTTTTTATACTATGCACTATTGTATTTTTGAAATAAGTCTATTTGCGGCACTACCAATTAGTGCCTCTCCTTGTGGTTACATTTAATGGCAACCTGTCAATGGTGACCAGCATACATAGGTGATTGTCAGGTTCCGCTGACGACAAGGGCTTCCAACTGCGAGCGAATCCTTATTAGGTGGACTCGACGTCTACGGATAACTCCGGGGGCTGGGGGTGTGCTCCGGAGGCAGCTGGCAGGGCTCCAGGGGCGTTCTGGGGTGTACACGAAGGTGAGGCTGGCAGGGGTGGAGTCTTGGGCTGAGTCCAAGACACAGCGAAGTGGAGGCAGAGGAGATACTGAGGAGAAGGGTCGAGGGCGACCCGAGACCGGAAGACTGAGACTAAGACTGGGAGATGGAAAGAAGGAAGTAAGACTTAAGACCAGGAGACTGAGGTTGGAGGAAAACAAGTAGATTCAATAAGTAGATAGATGACAAGTGTAGAGATGGAAGTTATAGCAATATCAAGACTACCGTAATGTACTATGAGCTGTGTGTTAAGTACCAGGTGCCAGGTGAGCTCCAGGTCCCCTGGGCACGGTCCGTGCCCCCCCTCCATATGGTGCATCCCATGCGGTGTATTGTCCGGGTGTAAGTCCTCTGCGGCCGTGTGGTTCTGGGGGTGTAGATGGGTTGCGGTATATTGCCCGGGCTTGGGAGTGGCACCAGGAGGGCGGCCCCCAGGCTTGGGGCGGCGTCCAGGGCACATGGCACGTCGGCGAGGCTTCAGGTCTTACCCGGGGGCTGGGCATTGGGCTGGGCCGGGCCGGCCTTGGTCGGGGTGGCATCAAATCAGGTTGGTCTTGGCCCGATGTGTCCTGGGGATGCGCTGGGGGGTGGGTTTCAAAGGAGGGGTTTCAGGCAGGAATTACTGGGGGGTCAGGGTGGTGTAGGTGTGGTTTGTGACATCACCCCCTCCTTTAGCACTGAGTCCCTATGAGGTGTCAGAGGCTGTGTCCTTCTTTGTGGGAGCCGAATTTGAAGTTTTGAAGGTTGATGCCATCAGTTGGGGGGCTAGAAAAGGGCAGCGTCAGTCCTGGAAGGCTCCCCCTGTCTTCCCATGTCACATGAACAGACACCTCTCTGCTCCCCAACCCCTCCCCCGGCCAGGGACAACTCCCTGGCCACCTGGGAAGAGTACGAGGGACGCCAGGACCGCCGGCACATTGAGGAACTTGCCCGTGGGTATTCCAGCGTGGTTCTTGCAATATTGCTGATGTTATCTCCATTGTTGGGAGGATTTTGCAAGCTTTGGACCCAGCACCGGTCGCCAGGCCCTCGTCACTCCAATCCCCCCCGCCCCCATCTTTTTGGTCCATGTCAAATGGTGGCCTACCCTTGGCGTGAGCCAAGTGTGGGAGGTTTCTGTGGTGCAGTGAGTCCCCCAAGCCCAGGTAACGGCGGAGCAGTTTGTGGCAGCCCAGGGGCGACATCGGGGGCCACTGAAACGAGCTTAGTGCAAGGCGGCGAGTCCGGTGCGTAGATCTGCCATCCCAAAGAGTTTCTGCTGACTCCTGTAGTGTGTGATGTGTGCGTGCCGGAGGGTATCTTGCAAATTCGAGGAGCCTACAGCAGGGTCCTGCCGGGATACCTCCATGTGCGTGGCATGCCGTCTTTGACATGAGAGGTGTTCGGTGGTGCTAGCGTGGCGGGCACGCTGCATGGCCTGGGAGCAGGGGTGGAGCGAGGAGTGGGTGATGGAGAGGTTATGAGAGAGTCCCAGGACCAGGGCCCGAGCCAAAGGATTTCCAAAGACTGGGGCTAAGAGAGGTGGGGTTGCGCGTTGTTGTCTCTGCAGGCGTCGTGCAGTTGTGCCATGTGCTGTTTCAGAGTCGTCGCCTTCAGAGTCACTTTCAGCCCCGCAGGTCGATAAGGACAAGCAATGGGCCCAAGATTCGTCGGACGAGGATGACGCGCCCCCGCCCAACGTCATCGAGGGTCTCCAGGGGCTGGAGTTGCGGGTTCCTCGAGCCTTCTGGGGCAGGTGTTTTTCCCCGGCTCTGGTCGTCCAGTGCCCAGGCCCTCTCATGTATCCGGGGTGGGGGTGGACCTTGCTGCCTCCCACCGTCAGCTTGAGGAGGACGGGGCTCGTGAACACCGTCTATTGTTGCGTCTCCGGGAAGCTATCAAAGAGGGTCAGCAGGAGCGGCAGGTGAGGGAGGGGTTGCAGAAGGAGATGAAAGCGGTCGTGTGGGCCCAGGAGGCCTTGGAGGTGGAGGTGGCAGGTTTGAGGGCCCACTTGGAACAAGGGGATGGGGTGGAGTCAGGGCCAGTGGTGTTGGAGGCGAGGGAGGTAGAGCTGAGGGAGCTGTTGGGTAGGGTGGAGGGAGCCCAGGCGAGCTTGGCGCATCACCGGGGCTGGCTGGTGGGGAGTGTGGCAGCTGCCCATGGCGAGGCTATGCATGAGTGTTCTTGCGCTCGCTCCAGGGCTCCGACTGATCCTGTGCTAGGCTGGGCCCGAGAACACTGTCTCCTACTGGACGGGGGGGCTTCGGCGTACACTTTCGTTCAGCAGGGCCTCGCGGCAACGCCAGGCCTTCCTTCGATGGAGGTGACTCGAGGCCTGGAGCAGTGGGAGCGATTACTGGCAGCTCACTGGAGGCACAATATCATCGTTCCGGGATTATGGGTGGAGATGGCAGCGGATGCAGGGGAGCCCCTCCCCTTATACGAGGAGCAAGTGGCTGCGGTGTTGTCGTTGATGGAGGCTGCAATGGAGGCTCCTCCGGCGGCTACGGAGTCAGGGGTGTCAAGGGAGGCGTCTGGTAGTGGGGCAGGAGTGTCGGGGAGTGCCGGGGGACCTTCGAGGTCATAGGGGGTTCCCCTTTTTTTTCTTGGTAGTCCTTTTGGAGATTGTATCTAGTGTAGCAGTAGTGTGTATATAGATATCTGGGATTGTTTTTGGTAAGTATAGAAAAATAAAAGGCAGGGAAAGAAAATTGGAAAACTTATGGGTGGGAATTGAATCCTGGGTGAATCCAGAGGCAGGGGTTGCGCCCTTGTAGGCCGTCTGTGGGGTTTCAGCCCCGGGGGGCGCAGGGCTTGCCAGGGTGGGTCCGGTGGAACTTCCAGAGCTTGTCGGGGGTGGTCTTCAGGTTTCCCAGGGGTTCCCAGGTGTTGTCTTCTGGTCCGTAGCCGACCCATTGTACGAGGTAGTTTACTTGCCCGTGAATGATTCGGAAGTCGAGAATATGGTCCACCTTGTAATGATACTCGTCATCTACTTCGAGAGGTGGGGGTTGGTCAGGGCGTTGTCTGGGGAGCAGGTCTGGGGCATGTTTTTTGAGGAGTCAGACGTGGAACATGGGGTGCAGCCTCTTGAGGCCCAGAGGGAGGTCGAGCTGGTAGACATGGGAGGATACCTTCCGAACGATCTTGAAGGGGCCGAAGCGCTTGTGGTCGAGTTTTACTGAGGGGTGCCAGGTCCGGAGGTTGTGTTGGTCAAGCCAGACTAGGGTCCCAGGGGGCCAGTTGGGCGTGTTCTCCCACCGGGGATTCGCATGCTTGGAGTAGGTCTTATTCGTGATGTCAATTTTACTCTGAAGGAATTTGTGAAGGTCCCAAAGGTCCTGGGCCACCTCATGGGCAGCGTGGGCTGGGATGTCCCGAAGGGACAGGGTCAACCGGAGGTGGTATCCCTTATTTGTGAAGAAAGGGGACACCCTGGTGGTGGAGTGGGGGATATTGTTATAAGTGAACTTGGCAAGAGGGAGCTCAGCGTGCCAGTCGTTCTGGAGGTAATTGACGTAGATCCAGAGGTACTGTTTGAGAGTCTGGTTGATGCATTCAGTCTGGCCATCAGTTTCCGGGTGGTAAGCGGTCGACAGGTTGGTCCGGACACTGAGGGCCTTGCACAGAGACGTCCAGAACTTCGAGACGAAGAGAGGGCCTTGGTCAAAGACAATGTTGTCAGGCAGTCCGTGCTTCGAGAACATGTGTTTGAGGAAGAGCCGGGCGAATTTTGGGGTATTGTCGGTAGTGTGGCACGGGACAAAGATGGCCTGCTTGGTGAGTTTGCAGACAATGACGAGGATGGCATCATACCCTTCCGACTCCGGAAGCTTGACGATGTGATCCATGGAGATGGATGACCACGGGCACCTTCCCACTGGCAGGGGCTTGAGGAGTCCATAGGGGCGGTGCCAGGGAACCTTGGCCTGGAGGCAGAGTTCACATGCTCGGACATACCAGGTGACGTCCTTTATTCCTAGCTAGAAGTAAGTGCAGGAGATAAGTTGGAGTGTCTTACGGATTCCTGGGTGGCCATGGAGCTTGTAGTCGTGGTGCTGTTGGAGGATGTTGAGGCGTACATGCTTGAAGTCCGGGGCATAGATGCGGCCATCCTGGAGGAGCATTTTGTTATCTGGAGAGAGGGTGAAAGAGGGGTCAGGGGGTTGTCCATTGGGGAAATTGTTCCTGGAATCGTGCTGGGTGAAGTAGTTGTCTCGGAGGGCGTCTCAAACTTGTCTCAGGATGCCTTCTTTGTTCAGGATCAGTACCACGTTGAGGTGTTTGGGAGGGATTACCATGCGGTGGTTGAAGGTGTTTCGTTTGGCTTTGAAGGATTTCTTGGGGTAGACATCGGGTCGTTGGGTGAGCATCGGGCTTGGCTCTGAGTCGTCCAGGATGGTAGTGGATGGTAAAATCGTACTCCGAGAGGACCTCGAACTACCGGGCCTGTCGGTGGCTGAGGAGCTTGGTGGTCGTGAAGTACTGCAGGTTGTTGTGGTCCAAGTAGACTTGGATTCGGTGAGGGGTATCCTCAAGGTAGGCTCACCACTGCTTGAAGGCTTCGACAATGGCAAGGAGTTCCTTGTCATAGATGTTGTAGTTGAGCTCCACCAGGATCATTGATCAAGTGTAGAAGGCCACAGGCCGGAGTTCCTGGCTGTCCAGACCCATCTGGAAGAGGATGCCTGCGATAGCGTAGTCGGAGGCGTCACATTTCAGGACGACCAGAAGGGTGGGGTCGTAGTGCCAGAGGATCAGAGCTGAGGTGAAAGCTTCTTTGAGTAGCGCAAACACACTCTGGCACTTACTGTCCCAGTTCCATGGGGTGTCCTTCCAGGTGAGTCGGTTGAGGGGCTTGATGATCCTGGAATAGTTGTCGATGAAGCGCCGGTAGAAGTTCGCGAATCTGAGGAAGGATTGTACCTTTTTGACGTTCTTCAGGGGGGGCCAGCTGAGGATGGCCTTGACCTTCGAGGGGTCCATGTGAACTCTGTCCAGGGTGATGATAACCCCAAGGTACTCGACCTCTGTGGTGTAGAACGAGCACTTCTCCGGTTTCATGTGGAGGTTGTGGTTTCAGAGTTGTTTGAGGACCTGTCAGACGTGGGTGCAGTGTTTGTCGAGGGAATTGGAGTAGATCAGGATGTCGTCCAGGTAAATGATGACAAACACATCACTCATGTCATGGAAGATGTCGTTCATAAAGTACTGGAAGGTCGTGGGGGAGTTAGTCATTCCAAAAGGCATTACCAGATACTCAAAAAGGCCATAATGGGTGCGGAAGGCCGTCTTCCATTCGTGTCCCAGGGTGATCCGGACGTTGTTGTAGCCGGACCGAAGGTTGATCTTTGAGTAAACCTTGGCTTTACTGAGTCGGTCGACGAGGTCTCCGATGAGGGGTAGGAGGTACCGGTTCTTCTTGGTGATTTTGTTCAAGCCCCGATAGTCGACGCAGAGGTGGAGAGATCCGTCCTTCTTTTTGGCAAAGAGAACCAGTGCTCCGGCCATGGAGATCGAGGCGTGAATGAAAGCCTTACCGAGCATGTCATTGAGGTAGTCTTTGAGTGCCCGGAGTTTGACCTCGGACATGTTGCAGACTTTGCTGAGTGGGGGGGTGGCACCTTCCTCGAGGTCAATTTTGTGGTCATAGGGATGGTGCAGAGGGAGGTCCTTGGCGCTACCTTCAGAGAAGACGTCAGCAAACTCATGATACTCAGAGGGGACGACTTCGGCAAGGATCTGAGCCTCAGTCTTGGTAGTGGGGCTACTGTTCTCTCCTCGGAGGTGTCCTTCGGGCAGCGTTGGGGAGACCTGAAGCTGGTAGGCTGGAGCGCCATCTTGGAGGACATGAGCGAAGGGGGTAGCGCCGATGATCTTGATGTCTGGAGGTTCGAGCGGGTCCGTGGGGACGTCCAAGCCAGAGGAGCGCCAGGGCAAGGGGGAGTGGTTTCAGACCAGGTAGTGGGGCCTCTTGTAGCGGTTTTGGGGGATGTTGGGGGGAAACTTGATGGGGTCCCGTCAGAGCGAGCGAGGAGGTACGGGGTCGTCTGGGGTCTGGGGGTGGAGAGAGATGGCGGTGGTGAGGGCAGCTCCGCAGGTGAGGAAGGTCATGGTGAGGTCCCTCCAGTGGATGTTGGGGTTGACCTCACAAAGCCAGGAGAGACCCAGGACAATGGGGGTCGACTCTGGGAGCTGTGTCACCAGGAGGTCGGCGGGGAACGTCATCCCGTTGTCGAGGATGAGCGTTGTAGAGTGGCCCCGGGTGATGAGTCCAGGGGTGCCAGTCCCATTGAACAAGCATAGTTCAAGGGGCTTTGGAAGGTCACGGTGCGTGAGACCCAGCTGGCTGCTGACAAACGTTCCGGTGGATGAGGGCCGAGAGGGCCTCAGGGGAGTTGCTGAGGCGTACGTGGATGACAAATGACCAGGAGGATCAAGAGTAAAGGTCCAGGGTCCCTCTGGGACTTGGACCAGGGGTGTTGCGAGCCAAGTCAAGCATAGGCGGTTCGAAGAGGATAGAATCTGGAGCAGTGTCACGGTCAAGGCAGAGGGTGAGGTTTGTCCACTCGATCCAGGGGTTTGTGGAGCGGTGGTATGGAGCCTGGTGATCAAGAGCCAGAGGGTTTGGCGGTGGCCTGAGGGAAAGGTCACTGGCATCTAGACAAAGTAGGTAATGTCACTGGCCGAGGAGGAACTGCCGTCAAAGAGTCGAAGATGGATGGGGATAGGGAGCTGTTGAGGAGGTTGAGGAGCCAGGGCCGCCCATGCTTTGTCGATGAAGTTGTCGGTAGCGCTGCTGTCTACAAGAGTGTTGATGGGCTCCAGGGATGAAGCAAGGGTAGTCCGGAGGAGTAGAGATTGGGGGGAGTGCGAGGGGAGGTGCATTGAGAGGGTGTCCAGGGGGGAGTCAGCTGTGGCGCGAATATATGAAACTGGGGTGGGGAAGACTTCGTGGGTCGGTCTGCGATTCAGATCATCTTCCATTCCTAAATCGCCAGATTGTTTTCTGTGAATTGAAAGTCGCAGTCTTCCCTGTCAAGAGTCCAGGTGGCCCGTCCCATGGCCTGCCGTTTTGGGCAGCTACCAATAAAGTGTCTGAGCTCTCCGCAGAGGAGGCAGGTGCCCTTCTGCCGTCGCTGCTCCTGGACCTCTTCGGGGACATCGATCCAGGATCGGTCAGGGTTCCAGACCCAGTTGGCGTGAAGAGCCTCTTCCTCGTCATCCTCGGGGTGGTTGTTGGCGGCAGCGTCATGGTTGTCGGGGTTCCTGGGAAGGGGGTCGGAGGTGTCGTGGATGTCGGCAGCATTAAGGGCGGTGGGTGGCCTGGGGGCTGGTGCACAGGGTGGCCCTGGGGGTTCTCGTCCCAGAGCAGAGCGCAGGGTGGGGTTTGGAGGTGCTGGGTTGGGGGCTCCAGAGGAGGTAGTCTTCCAGGAGGGTCTTCCCAGAGGGTTCCACTGGGCTCAGGACCCGGAGTACTCGTTGCGGTCTTCCCAGTACCTTTGGTCAATCTGTGTCACCAGGGCCTTATAGCCATTGTAGGTCGCTTGTTTGAGGGCGAGACAGAGGATGTCCTTGATCCGTTGGGAAAGCGTGCGTCGGAGGGCGAACTGAAGGGCGTTGTAGTTCCAGCCCGTCTCGTAGGCCTCCTTCTCGAATCGAACAATGAAGGTGGCGAACCGCTCTTCAGACCTCATCCAGAGGTTAAATAGGTTGTTCTCGGCCTCTGTGACGGTATCAAAGATACCAAACCAGCTTGAAAATTCTTGGATAAAGGCCGGCCACTGTGACAGAACAGGGTTGTTGGGGTCAAAATGGAGAAGAGCCGTGTAGTGGTCGAAGGCCAGGCTCTGCAGGTACAAGGCGGCGAATGCCACTTGGGAGCTCTCGAGTTGGAACATGATGGGCTTGGCCTGGAACATGTTGAGGCACTGCATGAGGGAGGTCCGTCATCTTTGGGGGTCGCGTCTGTGGAAGGGTTCAGGCTTCTGGATGTCTAGCTTACCTTCCCTGGCGAGAGCGTCCTGGGTGTTGTCCTGGGGAATCGAGTTTCGGGGAGGCAGAGCAGCGTTGTAATAGTAGTAGTAATGATTTCCTCCTCCCTGCTGGGATGGAAAGGCGCCCGCAGTGGCGCCCCATCCTCTGGGGGGTCCTTTGTCAGGCGGGCCTCCTCTGGGGGGCTGTCCGTGACCTCCTGGCGGGGGTCTGGGAGCCCACTGAGGGTTGGAGGATTCTTGTGGGGTGGTGGGGGGCCACCAGGTCTGAGAGGTTGGGCAGCGGAGGTTCGTCCAGGGGGAGGAGGGTGGGGATGAGGGGGCCCTTGTCCGGGAGGGCGTTGGGGCGGTTGACCATAGAGAGGTCGAGGTGGCCCTGCTTCAGGGCCACGTGGAGGCCAGGGGGGCCCTTGGTCGGGGAAGGCCTGGAGGGGTCCTGGCTCAAAGAGAGGTCAGTGCAGGACTTGCCCAGGCTGTGGTCAGGTGGTACCTTGCAGCCCTGGAGGTCCCTCGTGAGTGCGGGGGGACGCAGGTCCAGATGGGGGGGTGTTCACGAAAGAGCTCAGGAGCAGAAGCAAGAGGGGGGTTTCTGGGGGGGTCAGGGGAAGGTCCTGGGTTTTGGGGTTCGTCAATGTATGAGAGGGTATCTTCCAAAGGATCGTCGCTCTTGGGGTGGGGGTTGTCTTCTGAGGGTGGAGAGTTACCTTCGGCCGCTTGTACCCATGTGTTGAAGGTGCCAGGCACCGAGTAGGCTTGGGAATGGGCAGAAAGTCCGACGGTGTGGGCAGCGGGTTGGTCAAAGAGGCCCCCCGTCGGGTTTAGGGACCGCAAGGTGGCGGAGGCAGCGTTGAGCTCCTCTTGTTGTCGTTGGTCACGATGTGGAGGATTTCCCCAGGTACCCAAGCGGGGCTTGTCTCTTTGTATGTGGAAGGAGCGGGCCAGGTCCAAGGGGTCCTCAAAGCAGCGGGGGTTGGGGCTGGTGTGGATCTTGTCTACCAGGTTTTGGAGCTCATCTCGGAGTGTCAGGTCCACTTGCAGTGTCTTTTTGGTGTTGTCGGAGAGGGTCCTCTTTTGGAGTTGGTCGTGGAAGCAGAGGAGGTGATTGGCCCACTTCTCCGGTGTGCCCCGGAGGTCGTGGTTACCGAGGGTAACCAAGAGAGCATGTGTGCGTCGGGCGAACTCCTCCAGGGAGGTGCAGAGTGTGCGTAGCACCTCGTCTCGCTGTCGGAGGTAGTCTTCTGTTTGTCGTTTCAGAGGGGAGGTCGGAGGGCGGGCCAGCAGGGCCACCATGGGGCATGGTCGATTCTGAGGGGGTTCTGGGGTTTCGGTGTTTGAGGGGGTAGTTGGGGTTGGGCGGGCTGTGGCCAGGGTGCAAATGGTCCTCTGCTGGCTAGAGGCAGGGGGGCCTCCCACGGAGTTTCGGGGAGTCCTCCGGATATCATCCCATAGGAGCCAGAGTTGACGGGGGGGTTGGCGTACATCCGCCAGTCCGGGGGGTGTAGGAGCTGGCTGGCAGAGGGGCCGTAGGCTCCATTCAGGTCGGGGCCCCAGAATCATGGTGCCAGATAGATTTCAGGGATCGGAGGTGGGTGTGCGGGTTGGGGGATGCTGTGACTGTACTGTTTAGGCAGCAGGCGACCGTAGGCATTGGTTTGGTAGCCCAGGAGTAGTAGATGGGGGTGTATGTATATGTAGACATCGAGAATGGGGTAAGGGAGAGTTTTGATAATATGTCAGGTTCCGCTAACAACGGGGGCTTCCAACTGTGAGCGAATCCTTACTAGGCAGACTCGACGTCTACGGATAACTCCGGGGGCTGGGGGTATGCTCTGGAGGCAGCTGGCAGGGCTCTGGGAGCGTTCTGGGGTGTACACAGGAGGTCAAAGGTGAGGCTGGCAGGGGTGGAGTCTTGGGCTGAGTCCAAGACACGGCAAAGTAGAGATGAAGCCGGGAGGTGGAGGAGATACTGAGGGGAAGGGTCAAGGGCAATCTGAGACCAGGAGACTGAGACTAAGACTGGGAGACGGAAAGAAGAAAGTAAGACTTAAGACCGGGAGACTAAGGTTGGAGGAAAATGAATAGATTCAATAAGTAGATAAATAACAAGCGTAGAGACGGGAGTTATAGCAATATCAAGACTACCATAACGTACTACAAGCTGCGGGTTAAGTACCAGGTGCTGGGTGAGCTCTGGGTCCCCTGGACAAGGTCCATGCCCCCCCTCCATGTGGTGCATCCCGTGTGGTGTATTGTCCGGGTGTAAGTCCTCTGTGGCCATGTGGTTTTGGGGGTGTAGATGGGTTGCGGTGTATTGCCCAGGCTTGGGAGTGGCACCGGAAGGGCGGCGTCAAGTGGGGGCAGCCTCCGGGCTTGATCAATCGAGGCTTGGGACGGCGTCCAGGGCACATAGCACATCAGCAGGGCTTCAGGTCTTACCTGGGGGCTGGGCATCGGGCTGGGCTGGGCCGGCCTTGGTCGGGGTGGCATCGGATCAGGTTGGTCTTGGCCTGATGTGTCCCGGGGGCGCGCTGAGAGGTGGGTTTCAAAGGAGGGGTTTCAGGCAGGAATTACTGGGGGGTCGGGGTTGTCACGACCCCTCCCCTCCGGGCCCACCCCGGGACACCCCTGGAACACCCTCCGGGACCCTTCCTCTGACCCCACAGGACACGCCCCGCCATCACGACCGCCGACACCGCCATCACGCGCATCAAGGACCGCCATCAGCCGTCACCAGCCCCGATCAACAATCAGATCACGCGACTCGTGCCGGCCATCACGCATCACGCATCACGGCTCCATCCGCGCCAATTGATCGTGCGCCCCACACGCGCGATCCCAGTATACAGCCCCCGCCGCTACTCAATAACCCCCGGAACCCATCCCAGACATCCCGGAACCCCGAGACCCGGCCCCGCAGTACTTATAGTGTAGCTCCCTGTTGTATTCGGTAGTCTTGATATTACATACTTTGCATAACTGTTACTTGGATACTGCGTGCCCTTTGTTTGACTGGTACGCCTTGTTTGGTATGCTTTGACTGGCACGCCTTAGTATTCGCGTGCTATAAGTTTGGTACGCACTTCGCAACTCTTAAGTTACTAACTTGGTCTCGTCTTAGAACCTCCGGTTCACGACTCGACCCCCTCTAACTCTCAGCCTCCCCCAACCCAAAACTCCCGGACTCTAGTCCCCTTTCCCGGGATTACCCCTGTCCTCGTCTTGAACCCCGGAGTCCTAGCCCCAGAGTTCCAGACACCTGAGTATTCGTAGATCAAGTCCGCATCGTAAGGGCGTTGCTTTCCCGGAAGGCCCCCGACTCAGCGGAACCTGACATAATATCAAGACTCTCTCCTTACACCGTTCTTGATGGCTACGTATACTCACACTTACTACCCCACCGGGTACCAGACCGACCCTTACGGACGCCCGGTACCCGACCACTACTCCGCGCAGACCCCCCGCCCCGTCTACCCGCCTCTCCCGTACGAACCTCCATACCTCCACCGCCACTGGGCCCCCGACCCGTCCCTCTACGACCTGGGGCCCTCAGCCAGCTGGGCCCCTCCGCCCAATTTAGCCATGGCGCGACCCGTGGAGGTCCCCTCGTACCGGAGCATCTCCGGGGGCCTGCCGGAGACCCCACCTGTACCCAGTGAACCTCGCCCGATTCCCCCCAGCGAGGGCCCCTTTGCACCCACCCCCTACTACGGTTACCAGCGCCCTGTCCCCCAACCCTGCGCCCGATTCCCCCCAGCGAGGGCCCCTTTGCACCCACCCCCTACTACGGTTACCAGCGCCCTGTCCCCCAACCCCGAGAACCCCGAGGACCCCCCTACCCCGACTACCCCCTTCGTCATTACCCGGCCGCCGCCCCACCCGCTCGAACCCCTCCCTCGCCAATGGGACGACGACGCCTCGAGGAGTATGAACGGCAACGGGACGAGGTACTCCGCTCCCTCAGGATCTCACCAGAGGACTTTGCGCAACGGACCAGGACGCTGCTCGTGGAATTCGGACACGACGACTTCGAAGGCACTCCGGAGGAATGGGCTCACTGCCTGGTCGAATTCGGGGATCGCCTCACGCGAGGAGAACTCCCGGAGCAAACCATGGTAAAGTATAGGCGCAATACGATCCTCCGGGAAGAATTACAGCAACTGCTCGACGAAGTCCACGCGTCCCCCTCCCCTCGGCCCATCAACGACCCCGCGGACCCAGGTCGCTCGATTCACATTCGACGGGAACCCCCGGAACCGGCCCCAGCAGTCCCGGCAGCCCCCACGGTCCCCACTCTGGAGCAACGACAACGGGAAGAACGGCAGAACGCCTCAGCCATATTACGGTCCCTCAACCCGGCTGGAGGCCTCTTCGATCAACCTGCGGCCCGCACGGTAGGCTTGTCAAATCGCCGCAGGGCTAACTCCGTCCCTAGTACCTTCGAGACCTGGGGACAGCCCCAAAGACCCCTGGAACCCCTCCCGCGAACAGACAACGCCCGACCCCCGGCCCCGGCGAACCCCGGCAGACCCGCGCGGACACCCCTAGCACGGACGACACGCTGTGCTACATTGACGAGCTTACGCATGGCAACAACGAACCACGTCCCGCGCCCGTCCTGGTACCGCCCCCTACATCAGCCCCGGTCCCTCGAGCTTACGCATGGCAACAACGAACCACGTCCCGCGCCCGCGCCCGTCCCGGTACCGCCCCCTACGTCAGCCCCGGTCCCTCCGGAACGCAACTTCCGCCGCGATCCGCCACCCCACTTCGACCTACGGAACCCCCCGCGACCCCCGATGCAAGCCCGACCCTCCCGGAATGAACGTCCCCCGCGCAACCCGGCACCCGACCCAGCACCTAACCCCCCTCCGCCCGACCCGACACCGCCGAACCCTCCCCGACCGCCTCCGCCACCCCCAGCTGAACCTTGAGGACGACCCCCAGGCCCTCCACCTCCGCCACTCCCTGCGTGGAGACCCGGGCCCCCTCCTGGCAGGAACGAACCCCCTTGGGACAACGGACCTCCCGGGCGTGGACCCCCAGGTGAGCCACCTGGAGGAGGACCTCCCGGCGGGTGGGGTTCCGCCCTTGGTGCTTTCCCTCCTCAAGGAGGGGGGGTAATCATTACTACTATTATTACAATGCTGGCCCCCCTCCCCGTAACGCTGCCGGACCGGACGACGCTCGCGAGGGGGTAATCATTACTACTATTATTACAATGCTGGCCCCCCTCCCCGTAACGCTGCCGGACCGGACGACGCTCGCGACGCCCTCACCCGCGAAGGACGACTGGACATCCAAAAGCCCGACGCTTTCACGGGCCGGGACCCCCGAAAATGGCGTACCTTCCTCACTCAGTGTCTCAATACATTCCAGGCAAAGCCACTCACGTTTCAGGTTGACAGCTCCCGGGTGGCCTTTGCTGCGTCATACCTCCAGGGGATCGCCTTCGACCACTACACGGCCCTCATCCAGTTCGACCCCAACAACCTGGCACTCGCTCGCTGGCAAGCCTTCGTCGACGAGTTCTCCGGGAAATTCGGGATATACGACACCATGGCCGAGGCCGAGGACAACCTTTTCAATCTCCGGATGCGCTCGGAAGAACGTTTCACCACCTTTATCGTACGTTTTGAGAAGGAAGCTTACGAAACAGGTTGGAACTACAGCGCCCTCCGGTACGCCCTCCGCCGCGCCCTGCCACAACGCATCAAGGACGTCCTCCGACTCGCCCCGAAACAACCCTCCTACGACGGATACAAGGCCCTCGTCATGCAGATCGACCAACGCTACTGGGAAGACCGCAGCGAGTATTCGAATTCCCGACCCCCCTGGAACCCTAGAGGAGGACCCCCTTGGCCCTCCGGCGAAGCTCCCAACCCCCAAGGTCGAAACCCCGGTCCCCCCGCGTTCCCTGGCGGCCGACCCCCGGTGAGTCGCGGCCCGCCCAATGCTAACCCCGGCAGCGGCGCCCGCCCCCAGGCCCAACTCAACGCCGCCGTGGCCGCCCACGACCCGGGCGACGTGCCAAGCCCCGAGGAACCCCCGGAAGACCCCGAAGACTTCGACTTCGACGACGAGCGGGACGAAGAGGCCCTCCGAGCCAACCGGCTTCAAAAGAGGGGACGACCCTGGATTGAAGTCCCGACGGATGTGCAGGAACGACGGAGAAGGGAGGGTGTCTGCATACTTTGTGGTGAGAAAGATCATTTCATCTCCGAGTGCCCCAAACGACAGGTCATGGGACGTGCCACCTGGACCTTCGAAGGGGAGGACGCCACCTACGAGTATTCGGAAAACGACCCAGCGATTTAGACCCGGAAGACGCCCTAAATCGCGGAATCGACCCCGACGTCTTCTCCGCCCCGGTCTCACATCTTCGCTCTACAACGCTCATACAGGACACCCTCACGGCTTACCTACCCTCCCACTCTTCACACTCCCTCCTCCTCAAAACCCGCCTCACCCCCTCCGGAACCCCCCTCAACACCCTCGTCGACAGTGGCGCCACCGACAACTTCATCGACGAAGCATGGTCTACCCTCGCCCCGGAACCCGCCCAGCGACTCCCGGTCCCGGTACGACTCTGCCTCTTCGACGGCGACGCCTCTACGGTGGGGGACATCACTCATTTTGTGCGTATGCCCGTTACCTTCGCCAACGGACAGACTCACACCCTCCGGATGTTGATAACCAAACTCCACCCTTCCGCACCCCTGGTCCTAGGGCTCCCGTGGCTCCGGGACACTAACCCCCGCATCGATTGGCGACACCTCACCCTTCGCCTGACCCGGGACCCGACCCCCGACAACCAGCAACTCCTCTTCGACATCCCCCACTCCTCGAACCCAACCCCAAAGGACCCCCGGACGAGCTCCCACCACCCCCCGGACTCCAGTCCTGCTCGTCCCGATCCTTCGTCATCAATGCCAGGCTGGACGGCACTCCGGGACCAGTATCGGCCCTTATCGACAGCGGAGCTACCGGGGTTTTCATCAGCGACGCCCTCGACCTCCCCCACGACTCCCTCGACCAGCCCCTCCGCCTGCAGCGCCTCGACGGCACGTTTTCATCAGCGACGCCCTCGACCTCCCCCACGACTCCCTCGACCAGCCCCTCCGCCTGCAGCGCCTCGACGGCACCCCCTCCTCCTCCGGCCCCATCCAAAGGTCTCACTCGGGACGCGTGACCCTGGACAACAACTACGAGTTCACTTCCGACTTCCTGGTCACGCGACTTCACGAATCGACCCCGATGGTGCTGGGACTACCCTGGCTGCACGACACAAACCCCGACATCGATTGGAGGACGCTCACCATGACCTTCCCGGGACCCGAAGACCACCCCTCGACCACTGTGCACCTCCGGGCCCTAGGAAACGACCCGACGCCCGACACCCCCGGGACGACTGCCGCGCTCCCCACGCATGCACCACCCACGCCCGTCCGAGACCGCAAGGCCCTGATCGACCCCCAAACATTCCTCGGAACAAGTACAAAGGGCCGAACTACCCTTGCCGGTCTCAGACACGCACCACACCCGCTCCGGCCAATAATTTCGCAACACCGATCGACCCGAGCGCACTCGACATTAGGATCATTGGGGCCGCCCCCTTCGCCCGCCTCATGAGGGATGGGACTCCCACGTTTCAGCTGCACACCTCGCCTTCTCTCCCGGAAGAACACCTACGAGGGGACGCTATTCCCCCGGAACAGAAAACCGAGGAGCAAATCCTCCGAGAAGTAGTTCCCCTGGAGTATCACGAGTTCGCTGATGTATTCTCCGAAGGAGACGCCAAGGAGATCCCCCCTCACCGCCCCTATGATCACACCATTGACCTCGAGGAAGGAGCCTATTCTCCGAAGGAGACGCCAAGGAGATCCCCCCTCACCGCCCCTATGATCACACCATTGACCTCGAGGAAGGAGCCACCCCCCCTTTCGGCAAGGTCTACAACATGTCGGAGGTCGAACTCCGGGCTCTCAAGGACTACCTCGACGAAATGCTCGGTAAGGGATTCATCCGACCCTCCGCCTCCGCCGCCGGAGCCCCAGTCCTATTCGCCAAGAAGAAGGACGGCTCGCTCCGACTCTGTGTCGACTACCGGGGACTCAATAAGATCACCAAGAAGAACCGCTACCCGCTCCCGCTCATTGGCGATCTGGTCGATCGACTCCGCAGTGCCAAGGTTTATACAAAGATCGACCTCCGCTCCGGTTACAACAACGTCCGCATCGCCCCGGGACATGAGTGGAAAACCGCGTTCCACACGCGGTATGGTCTGTTTGAGTACCTTGTAATGCCTTTCGGAATGACTAACTCCCCCGCCACGTTCCAATACTTCATGAACGACATCTTCCACGACATGAGCGACGTCTTCGTAATAGTCTACCTGGACGACATACTCATCTACTCCGACTCGCTGGAGGATCACCAGAAGCACGTCCGGCAGGTCCTCGAACGCCTCCGGGAACACAACCTCCACGCCAAGCCCGAGAAGTGTTCATTCCATACCGAAGAGGTTGAGTATCTTGGTGTCATAGTATCCCCGAATGGCATCCGCATGGATCCCCACAAGGTCGAGGCCATCGTCAACTGGCCGCAACCCCGGAATGTCAAGGAAGTACAATCTTTCCTGGGTTTCGCTAATTTCTACCGGAGGTTCATAGATAACTACTCCGGTATCACGAAACCTCTCAACCGGCTCACGCGCAAGGACGTCGCCTGGAACTGGGACAGTAAGTGCCAGAGCGTCTTTAACCTGCTCAAGGAGGCTTTCACAGCTGCCCCCGTCCTCCGGCACTACGACCCGGCCCTCCCGATTATCCTGGAATGCGACGCCTCCGACTACGCCATCGCCGGGATTCTCTCGCAGATGGAACCTGACGGCGGGGAGCCCCGGCCAGTCGCCTTCTACACCCGGTCCATGATCGACGCCGAGCTCAATTACGACATCTACGACAAGGAGCTCCTCGCCATCGTCGAAGCCTTCAAACAATGGCGAGCCTACCTCGAGGGAGCCCGGCATCGGATTCAGGTCTACTCGGATCATAACAACCTGCAGTACTTCACCACTACCAAGCAACTGAGTTGATGGCAGGCCCGGTGGTCCGAGATCCTCTCGGAGTACGACTTCACGATCCAGTACCGCCCAGGACGACTGGGAGCTAAGCCCGATGCCCTTACCCGCCGACCGGACGTCTACCCCAAGAAGTCATTCGAGGCGGAACGGGACGACTGGGAGCTAAGCCCGATGCCCTTACCCGCCGACCGGACGTCTACCCCAAGAAGTCATTCGAGGCGGAACGCAATGCGTTCAATCATCGCGTGGTGATCCCTCCCGAACATCTGAATGCCGTACTGATCTTAAACGACGAAGGAACCCTGAACCAGATCCGCCGCGCTCCCCGAGACAAGTACTTCACCGATCACGACCCCCGAAACTCTTCCGACGAGACCGACCGGGACCCCGTCTTCTCCTTATCCCCCGACGAAAAACTCCTCCTCCGGGACGGCCGCATCTACGTCCCGGATCACGCCCAACTCCGCTACGATGTCCTCCGTCAACACCACGATCATAAGCTCCAGGAACACCCTGGGATACGTAAGACTCTCCAGCTGATCTCCCGGACTTACTTTTGGCCAGGGTTGAAGAAGGACGTGACCCGCTACATTCGATCATGTGAACCCTGCCTCCGGGCCAAGGTCCCCCGACACCGGCCATACGGACTCCTGAAACCCCTGCCAGTCGGACGACGCCCCTGGTCCTCCATATCCCTGGACCACATCGTCGAACTCCCGGAGTCTGAAGGGTTCGATGCCATTCTCGTCGTTGTGTGCAGGCTAACCAAACAGGGCATCTTCCTACCCTGCCACACCACGGACACCGCCCCGGACTTCGCCCGACTGTTCCTCGAACACGTCTTCGCCAAACATGGACTCCCGGACGACATCGTCTCTGACCGTGGCCCCCTCTTCGTGTCCAAGTTTTGGACTTCCCTGTGTAAGGCACTTGAAGTAAAGACTAACCTCTCTACCGCCTACCACCCCGAAACCGACGGCCAAACCGAAAGGGTCAACCAGTCCCTCGAGCAGTACCTCCGGCTGTACGTCAACTACTTGCAGGACGACTGGCGCGCCGAGCTCCCCCTGGCCGAGTTCACCTACAACAACACGCCACACTCTGCCACCGGGGTATCACCCTTCTTTGCCAACAAGGGATACCACCCTCGACTGACGCTCTCGCTCCAGGACATCCCGTCGCACGCCGCCCACGAGGTCGCCCGGGATCTCCAATCCCTTTACGAGTTCCTCCGGGAAGAGATCGACACCGCAAACCGGGCCTACGTGAAACACGCCGACCGGAAACGGGAAGACACCCCCGACTGGGCCCCCGGGACAAAGGTATGGTTAGATCGACGACACCTCCGCACCCGCCGGCCCTCCCCAAAACTCGATCACAAGCGTCTCGGCCCGTTCAAAATATTGAAGAAGGTCTCATCCCACGCCTACAAGATCAAGCTCCCCCCAGGACTAAAAGGTCTGCACCCGGTATTCCACGTCCACCTCCTGGAACAACACCCCCCGGATCCTTTCCCCAAACGGCGCCCCGAGCCCCCTCCCCCAGTCGAGGTCGAGGACGAGTACCACTATGAAGTTGAGGACATCCTCAACTCCCGGAACATTCGTGGACGACCCCATTTCCTCATACGGTGGAAGGGATATGGCCCGGAAGACGACACCTGGGAACCACGCAGAAACCTCGAAGGCGCCCTCGACAAACTCCGGGACTTTCAACAACGGCACCCAGGAAACGACCTCCCCGGGCGCAGAACTCACAGACGGCAGTAGTGGGCGTAACCCCCGCCTCTGGGCTCAGTAGGGATTCAAACGACCTCCCCGGGCGCAGAACTCACAGACGGCAGTAGTGGGCGTAACCCCCGCCTCTGGGCTCAGTAGGGATTCAACTCCCATGTATATTTTCTGCTTTCCCTTTCTAGATCTTACTCTCTTTTAGTACTTTCTTTTACAGTAGCGCCCCGGACCCTGGGCAAGGTACTCTTTCCCGTTTCCCCGCCACTCTACTTACACCATTCTCTACGAGATCAGTCAGGTATATACATTTTTCTACTATTACATATACTACAGGATTCGGGACCTCAAAAAAAAAAAAAAAAAAAAAAACAGTACCAAGAAACATACGAGGGGGCCCTTAGAGCGAGGGCCCCGAACCGCCTTCCCCACCTTCCCCGCCCCCTCCCCTCGGCCACCCCCGGAAGTTTTCCCCCACGCCCCCCGGACCGTGCTCCCGCCACACCTCCTCGGCCAATTGATCCCAGGACGGGAGTGGCTCGCCCTCGTCCAAAACTCGCTCGAACCACGACTCCGGGGCCGGGACGTTCCTCCGGCGGTGCGCGACCACCAGCCTCCCCAACAAGTCCAGGCCCCGCTCCACCCCAGGGTCCCCTGCCTCGGACCGGAGCCCCTCTTGTAGGGATGCGAGCGCCGCGGCAGCCCCGTCTAGGAGCAGGCGATGCTCCCGAGCCCAGCCTGGAGAGGTCAGTATCGACCAAACAACGAGAAGGGGAAGATGCTCACTTAGGATCCCCACCCCCTGCTCCAGCCTGGCCCGCATAGCGTCCAGCTGGGCCTCGACTCCCCCCCGGGCCACCCTCGCCTCCTCCAGCTCCCGGCGGGCCGCCTCCCAATCCTCCTCCAGTTCCTGCCGGAGCGCCGCCTCCTCCCTCGCCGCCTCCTCGCGCTCCTCCCTCTCCTGGTCGGCCTGCTCCAACCGCCTCTGCAAAACCCTCACCTCAGCGCTCAGGGGCCGCCCGGACAATGGAGAAAACGTCGCCGGGGACAGGCGCACTGAAGGGGTCGGAGGCGGGGTCTCCACGAGCAGGCGCGCCCTCTTGGACGAACCCGGTGAGGGGCTGGGCGACGCCCGCCTTTTCCCTTTGTCAGGGCGCCCCCCTCGACCCCTGTGACCCCCAGTACCGGCCCGGGTCACCCGGCGAGTAATGAGGACCACGGGCCGGCCCCGGCCCCCCACCCGGACAACCCCCTGACCCCCCGACCCCCCGCTGGACGACTGCACGGGCGCAGCGGGCGCCTCCCCCTCCGGCTCCAACCTCTTGTCCACCGGCTCCACCACCCAGTTCCATTCCTCGACCCCCATCCTCTGGGTGATCCCCTCCAGCAGCCACCCCTGCTCCCGCGCGACGCAGCGTGCCCTCCACAACGCCGAGACGGAGCACCGCTCATGGTTGGCGTGGCACGCCTCACACACCGACGTGTCTTGGCGGGACGACGGAACCGGGACCTTGAACTTGCACGGTACCACCCGGCGGGCACAATGCAGACACTGTAAAGCCGGAATTAGCCCGGAAACCCGAGGTAAGGACCCACTCACCGGCCCATTGCTCACGCACCAGTTGTGCGAGGGCAACCCCCGGGGCCTCTCCAGCGCCTCCTCGAACACCTCCTGCGACGCGTCCGCCCATGCGACACGCCGATCGTCGGGGACCGCCGTAACCGTCCCTACCGCCATCCGGGAGCGGCGAAAACGAGGGGCAGGCAATCTCGGGCGGGGAGGGGGCTGGGGACGAGGAGAGCGCATGGTCATCCACGCGAAAGTCAGCGCGGGGCGGCTTGGACGGGGCTCCGGGGGGGCGCTGGGGCCAGCCTCGGGAATTGGCTCCGGGAGTCGGCTGGGACCCGCCTCCGGGGCTGGAATGTTGCGCTGTTCTGAAAAGGAAAGGTCAGTGGGGTAAAGGAGCGGCGCGGGAGTACTCACGTTGCTCGGCAAGCGCCGCCACGCGCTCCCGGTCAAGTCGAGCCCGGTAACGCGCGTCCCGGGCTTCCCACGCCATGAGGGGCGCGACCTCGTTCATTTGCGGGGGCGTCGGGGAATGCGTTGGCGTACGCGACATGGTTGAACTCGGCGGTAAAATTTTTTTTCGATACGTGGCAGGTCAGGTGCCGGATCCCACAGTTGACCCCCGGTCCGAACCACCGGCTACGCGCGCCTCGGAGGGTCTCGGCGCTGAGGGGGGGGTGATGTCACGACCCCTCCCCTCCGGGCCCACCCCGGGACACCCCCGGAACACCCTCCGGGACCCTCCCTCCGACCCCACAGGACACGCCCCGCCATCACGACCGCCGACACCGCCATCACGCGCATCAAGGACCGCCATCAGCCGTCACCAGCCCCGATCAACAATCAGATCACGCGACTCGTGCCGGCCATCACGCATCACGCATCACGGCTCCATCCGCGCCAATTGATCGCGCGCCCCACACGCGCGATCCCAGTATACAGCCCCCGCCGCTACTCAATAACCCCCGGAACCCATCCCAGACATCCCGGAACCCCGAGACCCGGCCCCGCAGTACTTATAGTGTAGCTCCCTGTTGTATTCGGTAGTCTTGATATTACATACTTTGCATAACTGTTACTTGGATACTGCGTGCCCTTTGTTTGACTGGTACGCCTTGTTTGGTATGCTTTGACTGGCACGCCTTAGTATTCGCGTGCTATAAGTTTGGTACGCACTTCGCAACTCTTAAGTTACTAACTTGGTCTCGTCTTAGAACCTCCGGTTCACGACTCGACCCCCTCTAACTCTCAGCCTCCCCCAACCCAAAACTCCCGGACTCTAGTCCCCTCTCCCGGGATTACCCCTGTCCTCGTCTTGAACCCCGGAGTCCTAGCCCCGGAGTTCCAGACACCCGAGTATTCGTAGATCAAGTCCGCATCGTAAGGGCGTTGCTTTCCCGGAAGGCCCCCGACTCAGCGGAACCTGACAGGGGTGGCATAGGTGTGGTTCGTGACAGTGATGGCAACTAATAGTGTTATAGCCCATTGGCCATAGTGAGTCTAAACTGACTTAGAATTGTATGAGTCTGCTCACTTTTTAGTGTAATTCTGATTGGCCAGGCCTCTCCAGGGTATAGTCAGAAAATTCTTGACAGATGCCATGAGTTCTAATGTCAGTGCTAAACATTGTATCAGTTCTTGATAGGTAAAATGTTAGGTTAGAATATATCCTGTTCCATCATTGTTAGTTCTTTAGACTTCTGATTGAGGTGCCTCATCAAATAGCAGCACCTAATGCTAACCTCTTTTTGGAACTGATCAGGATTTGGTCAGAGTTATCTCTCTGCCATACTAGCACTATGAGTCCTGGACCTCCTAAATATTTGAAGTCAATAGATAGTGTATGCTGAAAGACTAATAGTGGTGGTTGAGACTGATAAGTAACACCTGTAGAAGAGCACCAAGGCCAGAGGTGTCTTGTGTCCAAGAGAATCACTAGAGTCTCCAGTATATCAAGTGTTGGTAGGCTTATAGTGCCCCTTGATATGCTCAGCCTGAGTAGAAGTCTATTACTGGTGTGAACAATGCTGACAGCTAAAGGGCTGTTGTGGATCTACCTCAGAAAGATTGTTAGGCTGCATGGGCTGCCTAATACTATTGGGAGCAACTGTGACTCCAAATTCATGTCGCAATGGTAGAGGGAACTCCACAAGCTGTTAGGAGCTAGATTTCTCATGTCAACATCATTTTATCCACAGATGGATGGTCAGACTGAGTGGACAAACCGCAGTATAAGACAGATCCTATGGATAGTTGTCTGCCCTGATCAACAAGACTGGGTGGACTGGTGCCTACTTACTGAGTTCATGATTAACATGGGTATCTGAGGCCACAGGATATGCACCCTTTGAGCTTAATGGAGGGTACATGCCCTCCATGCTACACAAGATTTGTGCAGATGTAGCTGCTAACTGTGGAGTAGTCAAGTTTGCCAGGCAGGCCCTGGAAAATATTGCATCTGCACACAATGCTATTATTGATACACAAGTCTTTCAAGCAAAGAATGCCAATCATCACAAGCAGAAGGACCCACTTATAGCAGTGAAAGTGTTGGTCTACTTGTCAACATGTAACCTGAGGCTGCCTAAAGGACAGACAGGTAAACTCTGCCTGAAATGGATGGGCCCATACCATGTGCTTGATGCAGAACCTAGTACCTCCAACTATGTGCTGGAGCTGCCACAGGCATTACAGGAACGACATATTATTCTGAAGTTTCATGTGTTGCTGCTGTGACCATATGACACATCTGATGACATGTTGTTCCTTAACAGGGCAACCCCAGGCTCCTATGACTTTGGGGTACAGGACAACAACAAATGGTTTGTTGAGTGCATTATTGGACACTGATGGACTGAGCAGAATATGCTTGAGTTTGAGGTATTGGTCTCTTGGAGACACAACATGGGAGCTATACTTCCATTGCTCCAAGCTAGCAGCACTTGACTGCTATTTGGAGTTGAAGGGCATTAAGCACCCACATCAGTTAGATAAGTGTGTGAGTGCCTAATTTGATTGGCAGTGCTAATCACAGCTTGGCTGAGTTGGTCAGCAACTGTAGCTGAGACAAAAATTTCTTTTTTTCCCTTTCTTTCCTTAACTATAGACAATATGCTTGTAGACCAAAATGAGCAGCAGCAGCAGCATGCATTGGAGTTTTCACTGTTGGGCATACCATTGGCTGAAGGGGAGGCAGATAGCTCCTCCACTTACCCAAAATGTGCCTCCAGTGGGGACAATCACAACAGGCTGTGGGCTTCCCACAGCAGCAGCAACAACCAGTGGCAGGCTACCTGCCACAGCAGCTGGTAATCAGTGGCTATTAGCCACAACAACTCATGCAGAGCAACTTCTTGCCCTAAAACGTACTCATTGGCAGTTTTCTGCCTCATCAGACAATAGTGGGCACTTATGTGCCACATCACGCTGAGGGCCAATTCTAGCAAGTTCTGTATAGGGAGCTATTTAGGCTCCAAGCGATGTCAGGATGGGGGCAAACCCCAGTAATGGTAAAGAGAACAATGGGACTGCCATCCCTGCCCCCATTTATAATCCCAACACACTACCCAGACATGGCTGGTGTGCCAGCAATGATGCCGTACTCCCTGGCTTGGATGAGAGCTTGGGGCACAATGCCCCAGTATGGTGCTTTATATGAGGCACCTACCAAGGGAGGCAAATCAGCCTTCCAGTTGGCCACAATGCTGGCTAACAGTCTAGAGGGATGCAAATCATCTCTCATGCTGGCAACAATAGCCAGTGATAGCACAGAAGCTCTCAATACAGAACCAAGTAGCAAGTTTTTGGCTGATGCACCAATAGAGAGCCTGGCCAGGCTCTCTCTGTTATAGTAGCTAGACATGCTGCACCAACCTGAGCCCAGCTTGAAAGAAGAGTTGTGTTCTCAACACAACAAAGAAAAAGCATGGGCTGTCAAGCCTACTCACAACCAGGACTTTGTCCTGGCTTCTCTCCTCCAACATCTGGGAGACAATGGGTATGATGTATCTGCAGACTTGTTATTCCTCTGCAATGCAGAGGCTGTCATCCTCATCTGCTGGATAATGGACAATATAGATCACATGTATGCACAGTGCAAGACTGATCTCCTTGCCCTATTGGCTGCTTGTAAGTGGCAAACTACACCTCCAAGTTGGGACACTGACTCTAGCAAAAGAGTGTGTCAGCAAGGAGTAGAGGATGTGCCCTCCTGCTTGACTCAATTGAGCATTTCCATTTCTAGCTGGAAGACCAGCCTAGGACAGGACATCCTCCCCTATGATAATGTCCCTGCCCCAGCTGCTCCCTGGCTGATCCAGCACCTTGCCAGTGGCACATCTGAGGTCATATCTTCATGACCATTATCTGTGATATCCACCATGCACTCTAGGAAGCAGAGTTCCAGAGGCATCAGTGCATGCCCCACTAAGGCTAAAGCCTCTCAACCCCAAAAAGATCATTGGGGTAAGCAACTGGAGGGGCATACATACGTCAACATGCACTTCCCCAAAGATGCTCCAAAAGGGGCCCCAGGGGCTAACATGTTCTTTTTACCAGCAGTGTTGGTGGAGGGCCCCCCAGCCTGATATCCTTGTTTTGTGTGGGTAATGGACTCATGGTCAGAGAGTTCTGTTCTGGAGGGGCTGCCATCACCACCCTCCAATAATGACTAGTATGAGGAGCCTAAAAAGGCTCGTATGGAATTCCTGGTGCCACATAAGACTGTGGCACAATGTATGGCACACAAACAGCACAATAGTAATCAATGGGCTAAGATAGACCATCAGGTGCAGAAAAGTGCCAAATGAGGAGCTGCCCTCCTTGAAGAAGAAATTGGGTACATCCTCAATGCACTCAGTGTTGTAATTTACCATGATCACACTATTGAGCACCAGAACTCATTCTTTGGCATGGGGTCGGCACCCCAATTCTATTGGTCATAATCAACCAACACTATCTTTGTTGGGCAAGAAGCCTGCATAGCCAGGGCCTTCGAGGCCAACAAACCAGGCAATGTTGCACAGATGCCCCACAACAGCAAGGTATACCAAATTGCACCTTGGAGATTCCTCCATAACCCTTGGGAGCTTTGCCAGCTCCATGCACTGGTTAACAACCAGTTTATGCCAATTTGTCAGCATCAGTTAGGCTATCTTCTGCTTAATGAGTTCATGCAGGTGACTCTCAACTGTCACTCTACTGCCTGGGACAGGACAATGACCCAACTACTTGGTGATGTCCAATATTGGACAATTGCAGTACCCTTTGTGAGTGCTAAGAAGCAGAAGCAAGTCCTACATATGATTGTTCCTTTGCAGATTTATCACTGCAAGGAAAATGGGAGACTGGTCTTTGTGAGCCTGAACTCCCCTGACCTAAAGCAGCCATTTGCTTTGGACTACCTGGGCTCTTACACCCTACTATATGGGCATCCTGGAATGCCCAACATGTGGACTGGTCTGGCTATAGATTGTGCCATGCACATTCATTGGTGCAGCCTTTTCAGGTTTGTGCTTGTACATGCTATTTGCATCAGCCACTCGTCTAATTCTATGGTGCATAGGCACCTGGCATACGTATTTGTGCAGCCTGGCCTTTACAAGGAGGCCATCACCAACTATAAGGTAATTATGAGGCAGCCATTTGAGCCCCTTGATTCCTGAGTCCCAACTTTTGAGGCTCAACCTGTCAACATTCTGGAGGCATTTTCCTCCATCTTCACCACTTCAGACATGATACATGTCCTCATTCATAACCAGATTCCAGTCAGCTGAGCTGACCATGCATACATCTATGGGGTCACCTTCTTGGCCCACATATTCTTTGCCAACCACCAGCTTCAGCAGGAAGCCATGGCAATTGACAATGATAGGCTTCAACACCTTGATCATTATGGGACTCCCTAGTCCCTCGCTGAGTGGGATGGGTGATGTGAGGCCACCATTGGCAATTGTCAATGTCTAATGCTCCAGCAGCGGAACAATTGCTGTGCCTTTGACAACGCATTCTGAAATGGAATGTACCTCTACATTGGGCAGGACTATGCCCATGAACTTTGGATGTGCCACTACCTGTCTGTTGATGGAGCTCTTCCTGAGCCCAAAGAACCAACAACAGGTCAAACTATTGACCCAACTCTCACACTGTTCCCACTCTGAGACTATGACAACTCCCTGCTGCAGGCAGGACCATGCAGCACCTCTCATGAGCCCACACTCAAAGATGACCTCCTCAACTATGACATGGACGACACAACTGCCAATCCATTCCAGGAGCCTGGGGACTCTTCCATAGCCCCCATGACCTCCTCAACTATGACATGGACGACACAACTGCCAATCCATTCCAGGAGCCTGGGGACTCTTCCATAGCCCCCATTCCTGACTTACCAATGGCCTGACCATTGTGGTGCTTTGAGACTATACTTTGGTCTGATTGGGGAATGTGTAGCATAATGTGCTATGTGACCACAGCCACATAGCTTTTAGTTAGTAGGATTAGATAAAATTATATTATATTTATTATAATATAATTTTATTTACATTATATAAATACTTACTTACATGCTGCTTATAAAGCAGCTTATTTTTGTGTCAAACTACATAGTCAATAGACCTGACTGGTCTGATTCTGTGCAGTGTGACCTCTAAGCTCTCTCAAACCTGTAATTTCATTACATATGTGCATATTGATTAGTCTTATGTTCAAAGCCTTCCCATCTTTTCTTATCTAAGCACTGGTCTGCAGACTCCCTTGTCAGCAATGATCTCTGCCAAGACATTGGATACTCTTGCTGATTAAAGTGGTACAGAAATTGTGGCTTGCTTGTTTGGAGGTTGCATGAGTCAAAGGTAGAGAAGGGGTCCTCAAGGATTTTCTCCACAATCTCTTTGTTCTCCACTAAAACACAATAGACTGTATCATTGAGCTCTACTCTCTGTTGACATACAGCATGGTCCTGTTTTGCTAGAGATTGATAAGTACATTCAATGTATCCTCCAATAAAGAATTCAAAATCATCAAACATATCAATACCTATATTCTGATCTCTAAAGCATAGCTGGACTGAATGAATTTGGGTGTTACCACTATACTCTCATTCCTTTCTATCATCAGCAGGTGTTCCTTCAAAGCTCTGACATCTCCTTTCTTAATCAGATAGAACCAGACCATCTTGCCAATAGTAGTGCACCCTTGATAGTTGATGTGGTTTTCTTTTGGATATTTTTCTAAGCCATCCCTCAGTCTTGCTACCCCCATTTTGGTGTTGTCTCTGAACCATACAATCCTGGCTTTATTATGTCCTGGCACAATGTTCCACTCCACATCTAAATTTCCTTCAGAAGCCTGGATAAGCTTCAAACAAATAATGTCCAAGTTCTGGCCTAAGTCTTCTTTTTAGACCTGCTTTAAATCTGATGATAATATAATCCAGTGGTCTTGCCAAGGCAGTAGTAGCGCTGTCCCTAACAGGGGGGAAGACTTGAAGGTTGACTAGATCTTTTCCATCATTGAGTTTTGTAAGTCTTCAAGTTGCCAGATAGATGCATTCAGGCTGCTCCTATTCAATCCTTGTACAATGAGCTCCACTTCTGCTGATAACTAGGACTGGGGATCCAGAATGTTGTAATTCACAGCATCTTCAGGCACAACCCCAGAGAGGAGAGGGGCCATGATGGGGGACTCTGTTACCAGGAGAGGGTCCATGTCTCAGATTCAGGTCTTGAAAAGCTTTGGGTTTCCTCTTTATAATTTGGGGACTCTGTTACCAGGAGAGGGTCCATGTCTCAGATTCAGGTCTTGAAAAGCTTTGGGTTTCCTCTTTATAATTTGAGTGAAAGAATTGTTAGTAACTGGTAGTAGATCAGTTCTATTACAGCAAGCCTAAGAGAAAAAGATAAGAGAATAGAGAAGGGAGAAAAGAGATAGGATGCTGATAGTAAAATATGTAAACAATGCTTATGTGAGCAGCTGTATATCCAGTGAAAAGGCAGTGAGATGAGAGAACAGTGAAGGAGTAAAGAAATAAAGAAATGAGGAAAAGATGAGGAGTCCCCTGACATGACCCAGCAATTTACACTAGTGGAGGGTTGGATATCTGAATTCTGTATCATTGAATGCCCTTTATATAGTGTGCATCTACTTTGACAATCAAATTCCAAACCTCAATGAGGTACATTTGTAGCACTTGAAACAATTGAAATAAACTGTATAACTATAATTTTGGCTAGCTGTAATTGTAAGAGTTTACTGTCTTACTTACACAAGACACAGAATCTGCCAAATCGGTAGATTTTTCTGTATGTAGTGTTTAGTAAAAAAGTATCTACCCCAAATACAAGTAAATACAGTATAATTTATATGTCAATTAATTGGGAAATAATTACTATTGTAATTATTTCCCTATAGTACGCTATGCTTCCAACACCCCTAAGGGTGCAGCGTAAAGTAAATAATGAATAGGGACATCAAAGAGGTCCCCCTGTTACATGCCCCCCTTTCAGACTGTTGTATAGTCTGCAACGCTCAATTCTGTGGCCAACAAGATCACTCCATGATAGGTGCGATAGACGATGCAACTGGCTCAGGCAGGCTAGACAGGTAGTCTTCCAACTGGGGGGACTGCATGCGCTCATCAACTAATGGCGGCCTTGAGGGTGGCGCCAAAGCCGGTGGCCTTGCCAGCATGTCGGACTCCTGTGCTGGCCCAGTGCCTGCAGTTGGACGACTCGTGGGCAGGGGTCCATGTTGCTCCTGCCTCTTCCAGAGATGATGCACATTGGGGTCTGACCCAATATAGTAATGCAGCCCATGGTTGGCATAAAACCGGTGCTGCTCATCCTCCTCTTTGGCCAATAGTACCTGAAGGCGGTAAATGTCTTCAGTGGTTGGTGTTCTCCAACCATCCCAGTCTGGTATAGCAGCCAGAACCCCATAGCAATGCATTCGGACATGGCATTCATTATCAACATGAACGTATCGAGGCATTGCTGGACTAGAGTGGAAAAATTGGTGTTTGAGAAACACCACACCATACGTATATGCATGGTCAGCCCACTCCAGGAGAATGCAATTGTGAAGCATCACCCAAAGCACATCATCTTCCATAATGGTGCCTGCTGCCTCATCTAGGAAGATAGGAGTCATAATTGACATGATCGTCCAAGGAGCTGGGACAAACAGATCGTTGGGATGGGCCGCATTAAAGTCTTGTACCGCCTCATGGTACAATCCTGGCTGAGCCAACACCAGCGCCATTTGCCGGGCAAACAACGAGCGAGCCTTGCCCTGGAGGGACAAGGACCTAATCAGTGCATGCGATATGTAGTGTCAAATGCGATCCTGGGAATGGCATTAGGCATGCCTGGGCGCCCAAAGTACAGTGCATTCTGGGCCCATTTTTCCAGGTCCAGCGTCTTCTCAATCTGCTCAAAGCTGATGCCTGCAAGCATCATATTTCGATGGCTCCCCCACTTCTTTGTGTGCACTATCCCGTCTGGGACAGGAAGGGACATCATCCTCATCACCGCTGAGCGTGCCTTGAATGGGGGGTCCACCTGGCTATATTTGCTATGGTTCAAGACCAGCTTCATGGTCTTGTCTCATGCACTGACGTCACAGGCATCGCTCATGCGGCGGAACTCTTGGTACAAGTGATAACCGGTGATCCTGTTGTCGGCTTGCGTGTAATGATTGCGAATTAGTTCCACCAGCTTTTGTAGTTGAAGGGAGTTCAAGGGGAACCCTCTAGGCACTACCTTACTGAGGGCTCCTTTTGCACTACCATACCCGCTCACATGGCTAGACTTGTGGGCATAGGCATTCCAAGCCTCCGTTCCCACATACACAGTATTATTTGCAGACGAATAATAAAAATGCTGGTCCAATCCTCTATTGAAGAAGGAATTAAGTCGTTCCACTGTGTGATCCGCAAATATTCGAACACTGAGACTCAAGGAAATAATCCCCGTAGCTTTCTCTGCTTGTCTCTGCTTATTCCTTTCGAACTCAACCTGTTTGTTCTTCCTCCGCTTATTCTTCTTTATATTGTGAGCGACCCGCACTCCTCGCTCATGCTTTGACTCCTCCTTGTCAGGAGTGGCCTCATTTGAACTGATATAGTTCGCATCCTCATCTTCACTATCCCCATGGGGATAGGCTACCTTTGCTTCTCCTGCAACACCCATTGGTACACCTACAGGCACCACATTCTCTGCCTCTTGCTCTGTTCTAGGGTCAGTGTCCAGCCACTTCTCTGGGTAACTTTCTGCTGGCGATTCATACTCTACCGGAGGCTGGAACCTCAAAACTCCTCCCAGTGCTCCCTGAGGCACATCTGCTGCAAACGTCACCATTTGCACCAAGAATTCATCCACCTGCTTCACTGCCCTCTCTTTCCTCTTCGGCGCTTGCATCGAAGATATTGCACTCCTCACCGAGCCTTGTCTGGACAATTCTGACGATGTTGACGGCCCACTCTCTCTCTCTATCCACTGCTCCAACGGTAGTACCCTCATTATTCGACCTTTACGAGGTTGAGTGCTATCCTCTGCCCATGATTGATCTGCCTGGGTTCTCTTTGGTTCTGACTCCAGGGCAGATTTGAGTGTGGCCACCCAATATTTCAGTGCCCTGTTAAAGGTTGCAATAGTATTATGCTGCCGCTCTTGCAGCAGCGCTATCTCGTCTAACAGCCCAGTGACCACTACTTGGGCCACTGTATCTCATAGGAACTCAGTTTTGGGTGGCACACAGTGACCTGCCTGTAACAACCGTCTCCACAACGCCTCTGCCTGTGGCTCATCATGCCACTAATTCCTTTCTGACATCCGTTTCTTCCCTTTTCCTTTATCCTGAGTTGTCTCCCGCTCAGAAGACCGCTGCCTTGCCTCTCGATGCAGCCCTTCCAGTGGGCCTCGTCTGCTCAACCTCCGATCCTCCTGTGACCTCTCCTGGGGGGATCCCTGAGGTACCTCTCTATCATATTGCACCTTACGTCGTCCTTCTACCGGAGGTGAACTTTCTTTCCTCAGTCTACTCGCTCTCACTTCCTCATCAGCCTCCATAGGCTGATGACTTCCTCCACTCTGTGTCTGGCCTTGTACCAGTCCTCCTATTTGCTGCCAGGGCTGCACCAGCAACATCATTGCTCCCTGGGGCATCATCATTCCCCAGTTCGATCCTGCCCCCACTGCCTGCTGATCCATGGGTACTGGCATCGGCATAAAGAACATGGGCATCTGCCCCTGCACGTAACCCTGCTGCACCTGGGGGTATGCAAAAAAACTCCCCATACCCCCTTGTTGTTGCTGCGGTTCTCTCAACTCTCCCCCACCACCAGAGCTCTGTGAGCTCTGGTTATCTCTCAAATATTGTTGGTCCTGGTGCAACAAAGACATAGCTGTGAGGTGTACAAACAATTGAATAACAAGATGAGAATTCCAAGTCAGCTGTAACACTGCCTTTGCTTATATTGGCACTTCCCCATTTGGCTGACAATCCACCACATTCACATGGCTCTCCAAGCCCTGTCCTTCCTCAGCAACTGCGCAGGGCGCTTCACGCCATGCAAATCCAAATACCGATCCAAGGTGGCCAACTTGGCACATGCCTGATGCGGCTCCCATGTTATATCACCCAGACTCCACCGCACCTCATACTCCAGACCCCCAGCCTCATTTCACCAATGGCCTACCAGGTCCTCGACAAACCACTCCTGATCATCCTTCACCCCAAAGTTGTAAGCTTCCAGAACCACCCGTCCAGGGAACAATGCATCATCATTCGGCCTGAAGGGTTGAAGCAGTGATACATGGAACTTTGGTACAATACGTCGTGCCTGTAGCGCCATAGGCAACTCCAGTACATAGTTTGACGTCTTTGGCTCAGCCTGTATGACCTTATATGGCCCAATATACTTTGGGCATAGCTTGCTCACCCTGCCCTTGAGTAGGTTCAAGTTTCACGTTGATAGATATACCAGCGCTCCTACGACCAACAATGGCTCCTCTGCTCACCTCTTATTTGCGTACTTTGATTGAAACATGCGTGCTTCAATGATCGCATCATGCGCATTTGCTAAATTCTCCAGGGCAGTCCGTGCAAAGTCTTTAACCCCCTTATGCACCACTGCATCAGCACGCAACTCCTGTAACATGGACGGCATGAACCCCCCATTCAACTCAAACGGAGCATACCCAGTTGTCTCCAACATGCTAGCATTTATCACAAACTCTGTCAAGAGTACTCGGTTCACCCAGTCCCGCTGGTCTGGATGCACTACCATGTGCAATATCTGTGCCACATTATAGTTTGCTCACTCCGTCTGTCCATCCGTCTGCAGATGGAAAGATGTTGACATTAGCAGCTTTGCTCCCATCATTGTGTGGAGCTCCCACCACCACTTTGACGTGAACTTTGAATCCCGATCACTGACAATCGAGCTAGGCAAACCATGCAACTGCACGATTTCCTTCAAATAAATCCATGAAAGCTCTGAGGCCTTCATTGTAGTGCACACTGGTATCAGGTGTACCATACTTGTCATCCTGCATATTACTACCCACAAGTAGTTGAACCCCTTGGACTCGGGAAACAGGCCAACAAAGTCCATCCTGATGGAATCCCATGGCTTCATGGGCACAGAAAGCAAATGCAGCCTGCTAGCCGGTTTACGGTTGGCCCCTTTTGCCCATTGGCACAACTCGCAAGTTGTGCAGAACGTGAATACATCTGCATGCATCTTCGACCACCAATACTAGTGCCGCACATATTCTAGTGTTTTCTGCAACTCAAAATGCCCAACTACCCCATGTGCCTGATTGATCACCTCTGTGATCAATGCATGCTGTCAGGGCAAGCACAGAACCTGCTGGCCACTAACGCTAGCAGTGTAGATCAGCTCCTGATGCACTGAAAAACTAGGGTGATCTTTGGGCCACGCTAACACCTCTGCACACAACCTATCCTCCGAATACCCTAGTAGCACTGCCTTTCAAAACTCAGATCGATGATAGTCTCGAGGGGTAGACTTTGTCTCTGCAGGCACTCATAGTGCGTCTGCCAACCAAATATCTCCGTTGCCCACCTCCACAGTGCTTTCACTGGAGCCCACCCCGGCCCCAGTGCCTATGACCTTGAGTTGCTCCGCCTCATTGTCCTGTGCCTCCTGCCGCTCTTGCAACCGCTTACTGTGCCAATGCTCTCAAATCTGCATGGCTCAAATGTCTACCACGTGATCCTTGATCTCCTGATACTGTTGGTATGGTATGTCTTCTACCTCTGGGTCAATATGTATATCTACATTGACATAGTGATGAGCCTCATGGGCTTTGTCCCATCGGTCACTCTCAAAGTAGTGTGACAAACAATCTGCTACTTTGTTAAACTCCCCTTTGACATAAGTTATGTCAAATTTGTACCGTGACATGTAATCAATCCATTGCTGCTGACACGGTGATAAGTTTGCCTGAGTCTTAAAGAACTTAAGAGCTTTGTGGTCAGTTATAATATGGATATCATACCCCATCAACTTGTCCTCCCATTTCAGGAGGGCCTCCAATATAGCCAACATCTCCAACTCATGCACAGCGTAATTCTGCTGCACATTTGTGAACTTCTTTGACATAAAACCAGCCAGACAGCAGGTTTGCCAGGACTGTCCCTGTCCATACATTGCTCCCACTTCTGTCTTCAATGCATTACAAATGAGCCATATTGGTTCATCTTGTCTCGGATCAATGGGACGTATGATCAGCATGCGATCACATATCCTCTTAATCATGTCAAAGCAGCGTTGGTGCAGTGGCTGCCATACAAATGGTGCCCCATTTTGTATGATGGCCATCAGTGGCCCCGTGTATATATGTCGTGACATCCAGCAGGAATGTTGATATGTAGTTTACCAGCCCAACAAAGCGTTGCACATTGTTATAGTTTTTTGGCATCTGCCAGTCACGAATCTGATCCAATTTATCCTGGTCAGGATGAATACCTTCATCATCAATAACGTGTCCCAGGCAGTCCACCCAGTCTGCATATAACTTGCACTTCTTCCACTTCAAGTACAACAGGTTCAAACGTAAGCGCTCAAACACAACACAGAGATGCTTCTCGTGCTCCTCAATGGAGTCCAAATAGATGAAGATGTCATCAAGATATACGTGCATGAATCATCTGATGACATCACGAAAGATAGACATCATCAACCTCTGAAAGGTTGCTGGGGCATTACAGTCACCTATCTGCATGATGTTGCTCACATATGTGCCAGTAATCGACAAAAACATGGTCTTCCTGACATCACTTTCCCATATTTGGACCTGTTTGTATGCATCTGTCAGATCGATCTTTGACCTGACTTTTGCCTGTGCCACATCTTCTCGAATCACTTCCTGATCAGGAAGCGGGATTACATCCTTAATAGTGTTATCGTTGTGCTGGCATGCATCCAGTGCCATGTGTAACGTCCCATCCTTCTTTGGAATGCACAGCAATGGTGTGGCCTGCAACGCAGGTCTCACCTCCCACCACTGTGCCCTGAGGTACCAGTTTGTCTTATCCCGCAACTGTTGCTGCAGGGCCATGGAACAGCGTGGTAGATGGTACTTGTACTGTTTTGTATCCTTGATCAGGTTAATTTCATGGTTAACCTCACGCCACGGTGGCAACTCCTCCTTAGTGCCATTAACTATATCTGCAAACTCCTCCTGCCACTGCCGGCGAAGCTCTGGACTATCATCTCAGGACAATCCAGTTGCCCTGACCTTGCCTTTGCCCTTGCCTCATGTTGGGTTGTGTGACCACTTCTCGCTACTGCCCACTACATAGGTAGTAGTATACTTCTCCTGAAGTGCTCGCAACCTCTCCTCACTGTTGTCTGGCACCTGTAGATGGTTCGGTACCTCCTTCCTTACTCATCGCGCCAAAATCAATGCCCCATCAACCTGGACCTCCTCCGGAAAGGAAATCTCTTCATCTCTTGCATGCCGATAGACCTCAGTCTGCCGAATCCATGGTTGACCTTCCCAGGCACGCATAGATGCCACTAGCTCATTCCATTCTCTAGGCATTCACAGATCAAAAGCCCAATCAAATGCTGGCAAAGGTACCAGCCAGTCCCATAGGAATCCATGCGACTGGTCACTACACGCTACATCATCTTCCTATTCCCCATCTAATGGGTCCATCAGAGGTTCCTCACAAACCAGCTCTTCAACCTTCACCTTCAAAGATGTAGGTTGGCACTCCCTTCTGACAGGTTGCTTTTGCAGCCGAGTTGGCCAGGTGCAATGCACATCCTGACCACCCACCGCACCCGCAGTGAGTTTCTCCCCTTGCGCACTCTCATACCTAGCCCATTCTTCCTTGGACATCAGGATTGCTCCACACTCCTCAGGTAAGCCTTTGATAGAGTTTACCTCCTCCAGCTCATCCTCCATGGTAGCCAGTCGTGCCCCTGGGCGTAGTCAATTGTTGCCCACCACTCGCTTCCGCTCCGTCACATGTTGGCGGCAAACTCTCTCTCCAACTTCCTCCACTGCAACCTGCACTGCAGGAATTTTGGTACCTGCTACAATAACTTGTTATTGCAGAAATCAAGTACCGCCTGGTGCTTGCGCATGTATGGCATCCCTACAATCATGTTGTACCAGTCAAAATTCGCCATATCCACATATTCAACACTTGTTGACCCTGAGACAGATAGCTCAAGGTTTGCTCCAAGCTGTACTGCAGCGTGACTGCCCACAGTGCCCAGTTGCAGAGTTATGGGCCACTCCAGCTGATGCACTGCCAAGTCATGGATCTGACAAAACTGAGGCGTTACTCTTGTGGTGGTACTTCCCAAGTCCCACAAAGTCCATGCTTCGTGACCTTCCACCTGGACGTAGGTAGCCAAACATTCCTTATCCTCGTGTCGCAGTTGCGGCCAGGTCAGCTTGCGTGCTGCCTTCCAAAGTTTCACTTTGTGAACCTTCACCCGACCCACGCCCAGCTGCATGCTTTTCTCATCCTTAGGAAAGTTAGTTAACGCCATCAAAAATTCTTGTTCTGCGGAACTAGCATAGAGCTCCGAGTCATATACATCCACTTCCACATACTCATCTCCATTGATCATCACTGTTTCTATCTTGTTCTCCACTGGACCCTCATTGTCAGACCGGCAGCTCTCATCCTCCTCCTTCACGTCTGGCTCCTCATCTGCATCATTCGCAGACTCCTCTGTCTTGGTGTGCGCTGCACGTACATATGCTCGTGGTTTACCCACTATATGCCCCTTTTTTGGGCAAGTGCTCACGAAATGTCCTTTCTCACCACACACATAGCACGTCACTACACGTTTTTCACCTGACCCACCCGGGCCTGGTCCCCGCTCTTTATGTGGGTCACGATTAGCCTCAGGTCTTGGCGGATTGCGGCCGCGCTCCTCAGCCACAATTTTTGGCTCCATTGGCTTAGGATAATGAGGTTCCGACAACGTTCATCTCACTACAAACCTAGGACTTCGGTTACATTCCATGTCCGCTTTCTTGACCAGGAAAGTGCCTATCATTCATAACTGGCGCGTCTCCATTGGCCCCACAGCCACTTTTAATCATGAGCTATGCTGATCAAAGTGGCATGCTGTCTTCAACACCTGTTTGTAATGTATAGCATGCACTATGAATTCCTCAACCTCATTTATTTCTGGGGATAATCTGTCATCATGGATTAGCACTCGTCTCATCTCTGCGGGAATGCCTTTAAGGAAGGTCTCACACACTGTCCAGGTGTCAGGATAAATGGCCATATTTTGAGCATGGTCAACCAGGATATCATAGAATCCTTGTACTCCGAGGGCCTTGGTGTACACTGCAGAGTAAAACACCTCCCGTGCATCCTGCATTGTGGATGCACTTACAAATCGATTGTACAGTTCAAGGATCACATCCTTGAACGTCCACTGCTGCCTCGCTCAATTAAAGTGGAGGACATAATGACGAAACCACCTCTTTGCTGGACCTTCCAGAAACTCGGGCAGCACAAATATTCGTTCCTTGTCCATACAATCTCCACCATTCAGACATGCTGCCAGATGGTAGCATACATTCATGGTCCAGTCCTCAAGCTTGCTGAACTTTGTTCCCCCCTTATAGGGCAGAATATGCTTTGGATCAGCCCTCCGTAGTTTAATTCTTTTGGGTAATCACAGGGCAATCCCAACTGCGTCATCGATTATGCTCACTAGTCATCAATGCATGATATCAGTGTAGGCCCTGGTGGCCTCATTCATACCCGGTGTTTTGTTGCATCCCTCCGTGGAGACAAACGTTGAAAAGGCCTGCACAGACCAAGTCATCAGTCCTCTGGGACTTTGGGATCTTTTGGCACGAGGGCCCTGCCCTCCATTCTGTCTATCCTGCCCCAGCTCCCGTGGCTCCTCTCGACTGCTGATATCACTCCCGTGCTTATTTCGACAACTGTTCTGTGTACGTTCCACAAATTCTCACCTCATTTCATCAATGGGTTGGGGCCCATTGAACCTGATTCCCTGATCATCAATACAAGAGTAACCTTGCCCTTGTAAATCCTGGATTTGCATTCTTTGGAATGCGACTCGGTCCTGAAACGTATCAGCAAGTGGTACCCTTGCCGGCACCACTGGTTCCTCTGCTTCTCGTTTCACCTGAGGTGACAATACTTCTTCCGGTACTGTTTCCAGCTGCACATGTGTAGCCGGTCTGGAGGTCACCGTCTCGGCCATGGACATCACTGTAGTCCGGTACCCTATGAATCTCTGCTGCCTCTGCCCAGCTGCTACTCACATCTGGTATTGCTCCAAAGTCTCCCTGCCTGTTGAGGGGCAAAGATGTTGCTAAAAGCCTCCTCAATGTGAGGTGAACTCCCTCTGCCTGCGGGAATCATAGGAATTAACTCCACATCCTGGATGCTGGGGTGGACGCTGCAGACCCTCAGCGACTTTTATGATCGAGGTAGCTCTGAGCTTCCAGTTCCAGGATCTGCATATATGCCAAAATATACTTGTCTGTTCCCACCTCAGGAAGCGCATCGCCTCTAGCCTCTATCAGCTGCATGTGCTTGTTCACATACAGCTTCAACCTAGCTCTGGTCGATAATTTGCTTATCTCTGGAAACCTTGCCCAAAGCATAGCTATTTGAACGTCAGGAGTTGCTTCATAACGTCCATTCTTGTCTTCATCAGATGTAGCATCAACCACTGTGGGCTGATGTCTTCTTGTCCCAGTAGTATGCAACGGTGCTACTGACTGCTGCCCTCCAGGTCATCGACTCAATGGTGTCGATTCTGGTATATTTCTCCATGGTGTCTCATGAAGAGCTTCCTCTTGTCTACCTTTCAAACTTGTCCAAGCCTCTCCTGCCGTTCCAGGAGCCCCTGCCCTAAAAGGAGATGGTTTTTTTCCTTTGTGCGTGGCCACGCCCACGTCTGATGTCCTTAATCCCGAAAATTGCACTGGTGCCCTTTGAGGTATCTGTATGATTAGCGGTGACTCACTAGCCACCCCGACCTCCCTTCCAACTCTACGCTGGATCGGACGTCTCTGCTCTGTCATGAGCAAACTCCCCAGCATATCTGTTCTGGCTGGGGTCAGCTTGACCTCAGCCTCCTCCCAATTTGCCACCTGCTGATATTGAGTGTGTGCTGCCACTGGTGTGGCATTCTTGTCCTTCTGCACTGGGGCGACATTGTCATTCCGTTCTGGTGGCAAAGGTTTGTGATCTATTCCACTGTCAATCAGCCTGTGTTCAGTGCTCAAGAAGCTTGATGGTTGATGTTACTGTCAATCAAGATTCTAGAACTAAGTTCTAGAATGTATAGTTCTTGTATGTTCGTGTACAGATTATCATTGTTTGACAATTCAAAAAAGTGTAAGAGTTTACTGTCTTACTCACACAAGACACAGAATCTGCCAAATCAGTAGATTTCTCTGTACGTAGTGTTTAGTAAAAAAGTATCTACCCCAAATACAAGTAAATACAGTATAATTTATATGTCAATTAATTGGGAAATAATTACTATTGTAATTATTTCCCTATAGTACGCTATGCTTCCAACATGTCTAAGAGTGCAGCTGTAACCTGAGGCTACGGGCTAGAACTATCTTGTGTGTTCCACACAGTGCTAAATCAGACCGCAGTATTGGATTTGACTAGAACTAGAGTGAATAGCTAGAACTATCTTGTGTGTTCCACACAGTGCTAAATCAGACCGCAGTATTGGATTTGACTAGAACTAGAGTGAATACAAGATGTTAAGCTTATGTAATACTCTACTGAATGATTATAGCGTCGTTGACGCTGGTCACAAGTGTGAGTCCGTTACAGTGGCATAAAGTAAATAATGAATAGGGACCTCGAAGAGGTCCCCCTGTTACAGTAATGCAACTCTCTGTCATTGAGAATGATTGATCTGAAATTTGGAGATTCCTCAAGCCAGGTGAGCTTCTGGAACTTTAAAAGCATGTGAAACAACTGTACAGACAACCAAAATATAAAATTACCAAAGATGAAATAAAACTTCAGACATTACCCAAACAGAAACACTACTTAAGACTCAACTTTTGATCCTGTAACACCCTTTCACTAGAGTATTCATTAAATACTGTTTATACACGAGTAATGATGTCCCATATTCTGCTTCCTATAAATACTGTGATTCCAACTATCCATTTGCCTTTCTCCCACAATGCTGCAACATACTGCAATCCTGATGAACACTTGGGAAACAGACTTCTCATATTAGCACAGGAAGAACCACTTGAGGGCTGCTGATGCCTACCTTGCTGCTGTAAAACATAGCCATGATGAATCAGTTCCATCAGAATCCTATTTAATGTGTACCGGAATGCTCACAATGTTTTTCTTCCTAAAGGCAAGGTGGACGTGTCGGCTTGACCCAGCTTTGCAAAGACTTGAAGTTACTCAAGTACAAACTCTCCGATCTCCACAAGACCAGCGGGATGAGCCTTATGTCACCAAAAACCATGGTAAAAGGACATACTCAACAGCCATTGTAAGCTTTTGCTCTAAACTTGCATAATCCTTGTATGGAGGTAAATCAATCGTATTGGAGCTGGTATGACCCTTTGGAAGTTGCGATGGATCACCCAATTTTTCAATGGTGAAATACCTCACTCCAGCGGAGCCTCGCAGATCCCTGAATCCAATGACCGGGATACGAGACGTCCCGGTCGCAAACTGGAGGAGGCGGGATTTACGCTCGGGCGGCCAGCTACGCACACATTTCCAGAACCATTGAATGACTTCGTCATTTACCTCATAGCCACGATAATTGGTGAACTGGGCCCAATCATCGCTGTAAAATATCACGAATAATGGAATGAACGAACAACGAGTGGTTACAACAACTTACACATCAATCTCTGACACACCACCGATGAGTAGTTTGAGTTCGAGTTCATCAGAGACATTGAAGAAGTCCAGAGTAATAAACTCGCTGAAACCTGACATGAATGCCTCAAACTGATCTTTAACGCATTTGAAGATATGATAGTCAACGATGAGGTCAACATATTCCTTCTTGTTTTCCTCAGTGACCGGGATATTGGCACCTCCGTCCTTAAGCTCAATGGTAACCATCTCACCGAAACGCTCTACGGTGGTGAAAGTTTCGTTGATGACGCCGGTTATATCATTTTCACTGTTGGGGAAGTTGAAATAAAATGAGAGGATTGCATAGATAAGAAATGCAAACATACAGCATCCAGGTCATACTCCGATGTAACTCAGCATCAACGCTCTCCAAGTCGGCCAGCGTAAGTTTCTTTTGCAAAATCATCTTGTAAAAGCCAACGTTAAAATCGGCAGCCACGAGGCGGCGATGGAAAACGCTCAAACCCAAAAAACGACCGATGAATTTGAAATGATTTAGATGTTCCGGGTTCACACCTGATGCGGGATTTATCTGTAGGGTAGAGTTGTCGTGGGTGGAGTATTGAAAGAGGCCATAGAAAGGATTGAACACTTCGTGCGAGAGCAAGAAGAGTTCGCTGAAGGTTCAACGTCAGAGTCATCATCAAAAAGTAACAACGCATCAGCAAACCGTACCGTGACAAACTACCATAATCCGAGCCATCTTCGCCATCGAACTTAATCATCAGTCGTTTTTTCAGGTCATCCGGCGTTTGCCTCATTATTTCTGCGTAACTATCTTCAAAGATGTGGTTCCTCCTGACTTTGATCTGGCAGTTCCTGTACTGCTCGCGCATAGCGGGCTGACTCCAAATGTAGGTTATCTTCCTCCTTAAGTCGCGCTTCCATTGTGGTAAATTAGCATCAAGAGTGGACAGTAATCTGGGGTCGTCCCAAGTCGTAGTTTTTGTATTCTGATCCACAAAATAAAGTCGTCCTGTCGACGTAAGGCGCACTTCCCATCCAGAAGGCAAAGGTTCAAGCTGAGAGATGGTTTGCAGTTGGAGATTGGACCCTTGCCCCTGTGGGCCCATGACACGGGTGATGATTTGTCTTCGGGGGTCAACCCAAGTTGTTGTACGTGTGTTGTGATCAAGATAATAAGGACGGCCTTCCGGTGTGTAACGTATCCATTGGGAAGGGTACCGCTTTCAGCCGTTGTATTCCCAGTAGAGATCGTTGTGGTTGCTGTAGCTGGTTGTGATGTTGATGTGGACGTTGAAGATGACTGAAGAATGGGATTACTGGCCACAAGGAGGTCATCCGCTGGGATGCGACGGGAGCGTTGATCACGGGAGGTATTAGTTTCATTGTCCTGGGCATTGTTGTTCAAGGCGACATCTGAACAAGGACGGTTCCAGGTTGTGCTGCGCGTATTGTTGTCCACATAATACGTTCTGTCGAGAGAATCGAAACGAAGCTCCCAACCTGGAGGCAATGGTCCATATTGGTCGACACTGGGGTTCAAATTGCGCATCTGAGAAGTTTGCGCAGCAGATCCGGAAGAGGCGGTGCCACTAGTTGAATTGGACATCGTGGCAGTGGCAGAGGAAGAGGCGGGAGTTTGAGAAGTCGAGGAACCTAAGCTCGTTGGGCGGGATGGAGAGGATGTTTGCTCTGTTTCTGTCGTGGCAGTTGGAGACACATTCGAAGAAAGCATGAGCGGACTCATGCTCTCAGTTGCTGTGGCATGGGAACTTGAGCCAGGGAAGGGGGCGGTGTTTGAAGCAAAATTAGAGGTATTGGCTGCAGGTGATTGATTGAGTCCCCAGTCTGTACTTAAATGCAGTTGTTAGATCATTAACCTGCGACGATCCAGGATTGGGTATCGGCGAAACATGTTGAGCAAGGGCCTGTTGCGAGAGGAACGGAGTGACCTAGACTTCAAAACAAAAGTAGACTACGAGATATTAGTAAGTACGTCGATTAGACAGTATTGGGATCAACGTTCCGTGAACAGGAAGCACTTCTGTCTGGGAGATAAGAGTGCATCTCCGATAGCCGAAATCTGTCACGTCGTGTGTGGGAAGACAGGAAAGGGAATATTAACGACGATCTGCCAACGACATTAAGACACTAGTGCACCATGTCACAAGTCTCAAAACAGGTATCAAATACACCAATTTGTCGACATATGTCTGATGCAGCGAAAATCGACTGACTACTACGATCAAGATCCTGAAAGCTTCCGTGCACGATGTTCGGTACTTTGCAGCATTGCTACGTGCAGTCAATTTCGCCAATGTAAGCTTAGAGGCTCGCTTGAAGACAAATTGAGCTTAATTCACAAGCGCGCAACCTTTACAGTGACCGCAAGGGGTCTTACAATCACTGTAGAAGAGGCTCGTACTCTCCTCGGTGAGTTTTTCATGATCTTGGAGGGACCTGAGACCATTAATTCAGCTGTCTAGGCACCGCATTCATATTTTCTGATATCTTTGACGAATACACATACCATTCAGATGCGGTCCAATCGTCACAAGAGTCTGACGCCGCCGAGGACAATGTTGGATTTGAAATCCCACTCAGCACTCTCATCGAATGTCTGAACATATTTGGTACTGCTGGTGCTCCCTCTAATGCAGGTGCAAAATACAAAAAGTGGAAAAAAACTGGAAATGACTCTGAACACGACGGCGATGGTGATCGGGGAGGGCGAGGAAGAATTGGGGCTCGAGGACTTGACGCTTATTTCTCTGGTTCTGATCGGAAGACAGGGATGAGATTGACCTATGCCGGCCCGGGAGATCCTCTCACCTTAATACTGTGAGCCTCTTCCTTATGACTGATATATTGTTTTCTGAGTAAGATCAAGCGCAGAAGACGCGACAGGACCAACGACTACGTGTGAGATAGCCACATTCGAGTTTGAGCCCCATCTTGAGCTTCCTTTCGATGCTAATCGCACGTGAGTCTGACTCACTGAAGTTAGGAATGCTAGCTCATATCATTTAGTGTCTTGAAAGTGATCTTGAAGGTATGATGTATATTAGGCACCCATATCAAGCTAACATCAACCAGTCATCATGGCTTCGCGATGCGCTTTCAGAACTTGATCCTTCATTTGACAAACTAACCTTCATTGGAAGTCCACCTCCAGAGATAGAAACTTCAACCTCACGCGAAAGACAAAAGCTACGCGTCATCGAAAAACCGATGCTCCGCATTCAAGCGGCAGGAACGTTTGGTAGTACTGAAGTGTGATATCTCTCTTCTGTTGTGTTTACAGTCCTGAACTCGACCTCTCAGATGGACTACCCAAATGACAGAGAAGTGCTAGAAACCTTCGAATGCAGAGAAAATGTTCGTGTTAGGTACGCGAAAATGACGCTGCTTTGTTTTGGCTCTCTCTAACATTTCCGGAACATCAGCTATAGATTTGGGCATATAACAAAGACGCTCCGGGCATTGCAAAGTTCCACCAAAACTTCATTGCGTATCGACGAGGATGGATTGCTGAGCCTTCAGTTTTTGATGCCATCGCCAAGAAGTGGTGGTTCAGATGCGTTTATTGAATTCCGAGTGAGTCTTGTTGCCCATTGAGTGTATCTATCTCTTGCTCACTTTGGACTTGGACAAAGTGTCTGGCACTGGACGATGAGATTTGACTCACCATATGCCACAATTGTAACATGATATGGTTCGTGAATTTACCTGGTAAACTAGCATGTGTGGCGCATCACTGTTTCTACTAATATACGTTACAAAAGTATTTGTCAGTCCAAGTTAATGCATGTCGTCTATCAGAGTGGCCTTTAAGGGGCAAATTTATTGTGTCGAGGAGAGAACTGATGCTAACACTATGGGTGATGTTAGCATACCCAAAAAGATCCAATTCGAGTCTACAGAATACCATCAACGTGACTAACGGCATCCATATCTGCTGCTGGCATATGGCGCACTAAAGCAGCTGCAGCACACAATCAACAAAACACCGAAATCACAAGGAGAAACTAGTCACCCAGACAAAGAGGTCCGTACGAGGTTCAAACGGAACGCCCGTCGAATAGTCCCACTGTCCACTGGGCCACCTATTCTTACCAGTAAGTATCTTTCCAAGGTTTCAGCTTCAATGGCTTCAACGTCAGACAATGTCGGACTCCTGGATAAAAAATCTTAGTCCCCAGAGACAAACATGAAACGCGCGTCGAAGTAACATGTCTCCGCCCTCTTCTTCCGACGCGTTGATAGTACCACTTGTCATGAAAGGAAACACAAGATGCATAACGATAGCGTTACTCAACAGTGTCTGATATACTATGTCTCCTAAATGTGGACAGCTTGAGCCGACTTTACAGTCGCCGTCAACAGAGGGCTACGCATAGACAAGCGAGAGATAGATCTCAAGTTCGAGGGTAGGGATATAGACCAGCGACGTGGATGACGCCATCTTCGAAACATTCCAGATTTGTGGAGACCTCAACCGCAGAGTGATAAAGCTGGGAATTTAGGGTCTGATAACCCAATAACAATAACCCAGTAACAGTAACTAGTTAACCCTCGCCAAACCAGTCAATCTTGCCGAGACCGAAACCCACCGTTCTCCAGTGAGGCGGTGTTGTGTTCTCGGATGAACGGCTGAAATAATAATATAGTGTGCGCACTTACTTCCATCCAATGCAGGACACGAAGTACATAATAAGTTCTTTCCAAACATACATAGCAGAGACAACGTAGAACGACAATCCAAGGTTGGATCAAAACCGATACTTCATTCTGTGATTCGTTAGTACGTATCAAGAAAGAAAGAAACAGAACATACCATATAAAATTTTTAACGTTTCGAAAGGGCACACACAGGTGCTATCTTCATATGACCAGAAACCCTATCACTACCATTCAACACCATCACACCATCAGACGACCTCTCCAATTTCGACACAGACCAACAGACTAAAATCTCCACTACAACTTCAGTCCGAAAGCGAAGCTGCACGGCCCCGTTCTCCCCCGCACATCTACCCCCCGCCCCACCTGACGTGACCTGGCTGGGTGGGGCTCCGAAGAGCCAACAAAACCGTCAGACGGCCTCTTCATCAGAGTCGAAAAACTCGTCTTCGTCATCGTCAGCAGATCCAAGTGTTTGGAAGTCAACCTTGTATCGCAGAAGGCCACCAATTCCACCAAAACCCTTGACGAACTGCGCACCTTCCTGAGATCGGTTGGTTATGAACTCGAGATTTGCGCCGAACTCCTTATACTTCTCCGCGAACCACTCGAGAAGAGAGATGGGCTCTCCAGATTGTTCCATCTCCGTGCCGGTTGATTTGTCTATAAACTTCTCGCGATCCTTTTCCTGTTCCTTGTTAGCATGAACAATGATCTCCTCTGAGAACGAGACGAAATGAGAAGCCAATCGATATCGAAACACTGATATAGGACTCACCCGCTGCCGCGTTTCGAAGAGAATAGCGAGTGATGTCAAGATTCTCCCAGACAATGAGAGTCTCGACGGCGCCGAGTTCAAGTGCTTTCAAAGTGTCATCAATACCAAAGCAGTACCGGCTGGTATCTTGACTGATCTCATCGAAGTACTTCTGAATGAGCTTCTTCTCCTGGACGAACTTGACATTGGCCAACGATTCAGCTGCAAGCTCGATGGCCTAATCGATCGATGAGCATCGATTTGAACATGATGGCGGAATGACATGTATGCACCTGGTTGAAACCGTTTTCACCTCCGTAACTGACATCAACAACCTTGATGACCTTCGCGGCCAACCTCTGATCAAACATGTCACTCTGGCCGAGTTCAGTCTTGAAGTCGGCACTACCAGCAAGCACGAGGCCAGAGACGTTGACCTTATCATTGGTGATAAAATGCTGAACAGCATGTTCAGCGACCTTGCGAACGTAGTTGTGCCGTTTCTCGTCGCGCAGACGAGAGAAACGCAAGGCAGACTGTCCACCACGGCCGTGCTTCTTCGGGAGATCAACGGTGAACTTGTGGACAACCTCACGTGTGTTTCCAGCGAGCGTCCCGAACAGAGTACCGTTACCATCCATGACGATAAAACCGAACCTGGAGTCAGATTCCAAGAGCTCAGACAGGGCTTCGGTGTGGAATTTGTTGTCACAGAGGTAGAGCGATCTGCTTAGTGTAAGCGTATTTCTTAAAAAATGGCGACATGTGCGACGAACGTGTTGATGGGTTTATGAGGTTCGAAATCGAAAGAAACTTTCTTCTCTTTTCCCTCATCGGTCAAAATAGTTCCAACAAAAAGCACGAGACCGTTCGGCGGAACACGGTTGTAGAGTTTGAGCCTCTGCTGAGTACTAGTAATTGCGGCAAGCACAGAGAGACGATTGACTCGTGATTTGATGTTGGAAGCAGTACCGTATTCCTGCGTTAACATAGCGGATACACGAGAAATTTGATCCTGGTATATTTACTGCAGTCAGAGGAGATCGGACGATATACTTGCCTATCGGGACAAACCTTGGGAGGTATAATAAGACTGATCATAGAAGTTCCTGCCCTGCACAGTACTCAAAAATCGGACACATAGAGGGGAAAAAGAGGGAAGGGAAGTACCCTCTGGCGGAGTCAAGGCTCTTGATGAGCTTTTTGACCTTCCACATCTGAATATTCTGCTCCGCAACATCCTGACTCATGCTGGGCGACGACAAAAACGCTGTCTAGTGGTACACAAGACGCAGCTGACGTGGGGAAAAAAAGATGGTGGCTGTTAGAAGGAGATGTGCACGTTGCATTTGGGACTATTTATGTCCGTTACAATTTTCTCTCGCCCGATCAACTTCATCAGTTGACTTGCAAAATGACACAGAAACGTAAATCCGACCAAGACACCTCTGATTGTAGAAAACGGCCAAAATTGATAGCCACCTTGGACGACCAACCTGTGACTTCTGCTGTGGGACAGCCTGCTACGACAGAAATCTCGACTCAGACTCTCGACACGACACCGCGTCCTCACTCGCAGAAAAAACGTCGGATAAACAAGCTTGTTCCACCGAGACCATTCCCCACGGTGCCGACTTCTGTATCTGCATCGGGTCCACGTTCAGCGCACAAGGAAGGGAAAAACCTCATCTGTGTAACGCGTAAAACTGCGCTGGGCGCGTATCTGCGACGATGTAAGGACGTGATTGTCAAAGACGGGTGTGTATCGTGTAGCAATCCATATCTGATCAACCTATTTAATCAAAATCATAGTTACAAGACATTGCATTTCAGTGCCATGGGAGCTGCCATTCCCCATCTTCTGCAACTTGTCGTGTCCCTTCCATCGATCCTTCCTTTTGCTGCTGACGAGATAACAACCGATGTGACAACATCGACTGTAGAACTCCATGACGAAGTCATTCCGGATGACGACGACGAAGACTTGACCTATGAGACACGAGGCAAATCGGCTTTAAACATAGTATTCAAAATTGGCAATGGTGAATTTGAAGGAGACAAAAGCGGCGCTGCCAAAAAGAACAGCAAACGTCGACCGAATACTACCGGTGGGCAGGGAACTAGTAATCGAGACCAGCGAAAAGGGCCACAAGCTGCTGATATTGTACTTGAGGAGCCAGAACAAGAAGAGATGGAAATGATTTGACTGTCATTATACCGTTTAAGGTGCCTTCAGCTCTTGGCGAGTTCCAGCAAACATATCTCAGTATCAAGTCGAGTTAAACCTTTAGTATTCTTCTGTTCTATGTATATTACTTATTCATATACCCTAATAGGATGACCATTTTGACGTATTTAGCTTTCTTCTGTCCCATGCATGCTTGATTTTGGACATGATGGCCAAATTCAAGATTTCAATGAAGGGTATACTGAAGACATTCATATATCACGCATCGGGTTGGATCATCTTCACAGAGATTTCTAGTCTTGAAATCCGCGTGATAGCACTTACATTACTCCTATTGATAGAGTATTGTCTGAAGAAATGCTAGGTATGACACTTGCGCGCATAGTAGAGATAACGAGAAAGGTGAGATAGGGGAAAGATGAGATAGATGGTCACGTTTCCTTTCCATCGGTCGAGGATAATTCATCTTCTCTATCAACTAATCGATCCCCTTATTGATATCGTGGCTTATTATCCAGTACATCCCTCAAAATTTGAACATTGTCCCAAATAACTCTTAACAATTTTACAAAAGAAAATATACAGCGAACTTCTCGAAGAGCTGCAATGCATGAATTCGTTGGAAATCAAGTACATGACATATATATTTCGTTCCGGTTTACTACATGTGAAGTTTTTACTTGCCGAAAATGGTCGCAAAGGTAGTACTCTTGTGTCTAGATAGAGCTTAGAATACAGAAAAAATAGCTACAGTGACGAAACTCACCCGATGAATGCACGTCCGGGGTCAATGAACGTACTTAGCATCGTTGTCCGTCAGTAGCCACATGTAATCTGATCCATAGATCACTCACATATATCCACGATCCCCTTGAACGCCGAGCTTCTCCATGAAGAACTTGAAAAAGGCCTTGCTATACATCTCATTTGCTTCTTCGTTGAGGTTATCCAAGCTATACTATACCCAAATCAGCCGTACTCGGAATTTGTGGGAGGTCGAATACTATACAGACCACAGTCATTGTGAAGGCAGGATCCAAGGTGCCTTGGAAAGTAAGAATCTCATTGTAGGTATACTTGACGGTGATGTATAGTTCTGGTTTTTTCAAGGTTTCTGCGCTGAACTGTAGATGGCTTGATAAAGCATCCCAGATGATCCAATGATATCATCAACCTTCGAAAATTCAAGCGCGAACTTCTTGGGATCAGTGACCTGGAATGTTCTTCAGAATCAAGATACATCAGTCGATAAGTTACAGAGTGAACCTTAACGTTCGTCGAAAGTTCGAGAGTTGGCATGGTGGGAGTAAGGAACTACTGATTCCTGGTTCTCTGTTAACCTTTTATCATATGTAACTCGTTGACGTCAGAAATTGGTCAGAAACTCAAAGGCTCTCCGGCATCCCGCTTCTTTCCCGTGAAGTGTACGCAAGATCACACAGGTATATTTGAGTAGATAGATCTCAATGAATAATATAGGTAAGGGCGGTCTGGTTGCTACATAAATTTCAGGGAAATGACTATGAAAAGCCTGAGGATACACTGGATAACGTTGTAAAAAGATAAAGTAATATGGAAGACATCGATACCCTGTGCAGAGTGTGATTGTTCGGCACGATCGTGAGTGTCGTGAATGTTCGTCAACCATTGTAAATTGACGACGCGTTGCAAAATTGGCTCTGATTCCGGATCCAGAGCTTTAGAAGGCATGACTGTCACTTCTCGGGTTCTAATCGTCTCACAGACCCAGAGCAGCCATGTCCGCATGCATGTTTTGGATGAACCGACGCTGCAACCTTCCCAAGGATGTGTCAGGACGGGAGGTCTCCTCCAACTCTTCACAGAACAACTTGAGTGCCGCATATCTCGCTCGATCGGATGCAGAGATCTCGTTACCAGAAGGCTTGGTGTCTGCAGTCTCATCTTCATCATCTTCATTGATTTCCTCATCATCGAACCAACAACTATGTGCCTCGATGCCGCCAGTGGTGCGCTGAGTATCCTTAACTCTGCCTTCACCGCCCGAGCCTTCGTCACCAAAGTCGCATGCGTTGTAGTCGTTTCCCATGTATGCATCTTCATCATGAGATCGATCGCCTGACGGGTCTGCATCAACCCCATAGTCCTCCGCATCGTAAGCAAAAGCAGCACGTGAAGCGGTATATATTTCTTGTTCTCCATTCGGGAAAGTAATGATAACGTTGCCGCCACTGCCGAAAGGATCCGTGAACAAGGGAGAAGGTAGATTGTCCATCTCAGCAGCGGAAGAGTAGAGGGGACATGCGTTATCGTTGTTATCGTCGTTGTCGCGAGCGCTTTCTTGGGAGTAGATCGAGGCCGAATCGACAGATTTGGGTGAGGCAGGAGGTAAGAATAGCCGCTCAGTACCGTTCAATCGCATGGGTGTACAAGGCTCGAAGGGCTCTTCTTTTTGCCAGGCTTGCATCAGAACTATGAGTGGGAATAAATTTCCGCGATCAAGGAGTTCCCGTGCGGTAGCCCATGTATAGCGGTTTTGTGCTCGAAATCCGTCTTTTGGAAAGTAATTATGAGTTTCAACAAAACGTTTGACAAAACGTTCTTTGAGCTTTCAGATAGTCAGATCAACAGAAGACTCGATCCTTTGCAGATCACGTACAAATTCAGGCAAAGCAACCCACTCATGACGAGGAAGTAATTGATTGGTTTTGACGATATAACAGTCCCCCATATATCGGTAGAAAGGGCCGTCCACAATACCTGGAATGTCAGGAAGCTGGAGGAAGACGCGGACAGCATGTCTACAGAAGAAATCGTGATCAGGGATTTGGGGAAGAACCGTCACACCCCTAGACGAAACATGACGTTCAATCTGGTCAACACAAAAGTCGTAGTAGATGGCAGCATCATGTTTGTACGCCAGACGGTCACTACCGATAATATCTGTGTACCTGATTAGAAGAGCAGGGATAATTTCTAATTCCTGGAGAAAGTGGAATATGAGAAGCAGGATTATTATAGAGGAAAGAAGGAATCGTACGTCAGCGAATATATCCTCCAATGAAAATAAATCAACAGGCTTCATCATTTTATTGTTACTTGAGGTATAGTCCAACCCTCCAAGGGTCGCGAGGTCTGAATCTTCAAGCGTAGGCACAAGAGTACCTTCTTCAGCATCAGGGTGTTGAAAGGCAAAGTTGGTAAAATCAGCTTCCTCAGGAACACGAAGAGCAGATTCAAAAGCATCAACTTGATATTTCTGGTCGATATTTACATCGTATTGGGTAAGAGGAAACCTGTCCTGATCGTAATTGTTGAACTTGTGCGCCAGCGCACAGTGGTCTAGTAAAGGGCAAGGTTCCATGTCTTCATTCTCGGATCGACGATTGTAGCGCAGAAGCTCGCGGAAATTGAAGTGTCTCTTGATCGCAGAAAACATCGAACGAGACAGGATAGATAAAGAGGATATGGTGAGGACTCACGATAGTCCCCGGTTCTTAAATAGACGTGGAGAGTTTGCCACCAGTCATAGTAAGGAATGCTGGCCAAGGCCCAAGCGGAAAGCATGGAAGTGATGCAACCGAAATAAGTAAGTACATTGTTTGGGTAGAAACAGAAAAATCTCGATATAACGAAGGGATCTAGGCCGTTTTCGCCCGTTGAAATTCGAGGATAAAGCAGGAACATCAACGAATAGTGTATTTCATAAGAATTTAACCAAATAGTTGAGTGGGGAGCGGGTGAGCATCGTTGATGCGGTGCAAAGCGTCTGGCCAGTGGATGTCGACAACCAAGTCACGAAAGCCAAAGAGGTCGTGACCATACGCGTGTTCATCGCATCACGTGGGAATTAATGCGTCAGGCTCAAAAATCCGTTTTTGGTGGAAACAAGCCAGCCTGAAGGCCCACACGCCTAGAGTCATCTTGTAATTCTGTTAGTGTTCCGACTGTCTCTGCTTACGGTTGTACTTGCTTCTACACTGTTTAATTCTTAGAGATACTTAGCTTGTGCCGTTCTATCTTCATTTCTGACTCGAGGGAGAGAGGAAGCATGACGCAAACACTCGGAGATTCCAAGTTCTCAAGGCTTTAGTTTCTAACCCTTCAAGCCACAGTTGCTAACACACAGTCACCCTCAACAAATGTTGGACCCTTAATGTGGCCTAGTTCTTTTGAAGATAAGATAAGATAATGGCCGTTACATATCCCCATCCGGGCAGTGCAGGAGAGCAACCCGTTTCCCTTCTCCCATGTCGACCCCAGAGGCCTTCGTATTATTGACACTCCCAAATGCCACTCTTTCGTTCTGCGGTCTCGTTGAGACCGGTGTCCTCAACCTCGACTGCGTGACTGTCCAAGTCCCCAACACCTCTAATCCAGTCGATCGGGACGTCTATCTCGTTCTTCATCTGAGTTCAATTGAAATTCCATTAGATCCTGAACGGATAATTCAAAGGACAGATGGGCAAGGGCAGCGAGTGTACACGATCTTCGACCCCACAAAGTCTGGTTCACCGGATATCGTCATTTCTGTGTTTCTGCCCAGTCCAACAGAGACGAACCTTACTCTTCTGGAAGACCTTGCGACGTTTGAGACAATTCTAGCACAGTATGCTACGGAGTTCCGCAGTACACCCAATGCCACGGATGTTAAATTACCCGCTACTCCACATGCCAACGAGCTCATTGGATCAGGTTTTCCTGGAGCATACGGGGATCTGAGAGGTCACCTTGTTGTCGTTAACGAAGAAACTGGAGAAGTCATGGCACAGTTTGATAAATCTACGTTCGACCTCAAGGAAGATCCGCAGATTCATGAGCACGGGCATGAAAATGACGCAGTAGTTATTGAGGTGCCGGATAACCGACCAGGAGACGAACAGGATGCAACTGCGCTCCAAATGTTTGCTCGCGCTGTACCCCCGGACCAACAGGATTTGATCACAAAATCCGCTACAGTCGTCAGGTGTGTTCCTACCTTTTAAGCTTTGAGTACATTCGCTCAGCACGTATACTTTCAGTCATGCGATCTCAACCACGACGAATCTGTTATTAACAGCAATAACCACCGCCTCAGACTACTATATCTCCCATTCTAAGCCGTCGCCACACCACTCTGCATCTCCATCCCCAGCAGGTACCTCGACACCGCCTCCACGCGCTCTCGTCTTCTTGACTTCTGAACGAACGCGTAAAGGCCTCGCAAGCGTTCACGCAGTCAGCAGCCAAGCCGTCAAAGTCAGCTCGAAAACAGTCTCAACCATTGACACCATGATCCGGCGTGCAATGGGCAGCAAACCAAAGCGGGAGCGCCTCTTTTCCAAACCAGCTACCCCCAATAAACTTTCCCCAACCTCATCCTCTCCTGGAACTTCTTCGCCATTTCCGCCACGAATGCCGTCGCCTTCACATGCTCATCTTTCGCCTCCGCCAGGATTCGCTGGCCAGCCTTTCACGTCCACTGATGGAAAGCCCCCACTCCCGCCGCGCCGCTCTCCGTCTCCTGTGCCCCACCTTCCGTCTCGGGCTTCTCCAGGGCCATCAGGCAAGCCTACGATTGTGGCACCCCAACCACGCGCCCCGCTTTCGAAAAAGGAGCGGATTTTGCTGTCTGCCGACCTCATATTATCGACAATTGATCATGATACCCGGAGGTTACTGGATACTGGTTCCGCATCGATCAGTTCAATCATGGGCCACAAGTATGTTCATCTTTTTTTTTTCGTATTTCATACACAGATTCAGCGTGTTTTTCTTGGTTAGGTATGGGCCAGAGGCCGCTGAGACGTCGCAAATGCTAGCTGGGACTGCGCGTAATGCTGGTTTGGTGTATGTCGATTTACGTGGAATTGGGCGGCGTGCCATCTTGAAGAGGGCTGGAAAGCAGTTTGTCAAGGGACGCTTTTCGAGTAATAAAGGTTAGAATTCTCAATACTCTGGAGTATCAGCATTTCTTCGCTTTCGTGGGATGGAACAGTTGATTTTATACCTATTCCTTCAATTATCGTGTAGGGGCTGAAGCACTAGGAGATTGCTAGAACATTAAGTTTGTATCGGTAGGATATTCAGACTTTGACAGTCAATCAGGTGATTCAGATGTTCCGTATGCCAGTGGTCGGTATGTATTTACTGACATCGGATGTGGATGATGGATGAAAGCAATAACTGATTCGAAGACGATCACAGGTGGAAGTTTACAGCGTAGGTTTTAGCAAATCAACGTCTTTCTTCAATCTCACTGCGGCTAATATTGTGACAACGACGCGCCGGAAACGCAGTGCGCCGGCTAAATCTATTAAAGTCACTCTGGTTCTCTTTCCCCTGCGCAGCCCTCAACCAACAGAGTTCTTACAACGAATAGATCATAAGGACACGGTTACACGGTTACTTACACATTTTATACTTATTGGTGTAGCACATACATAGACTACCCCCGCTTCATAGCTCATTTTTGTAGCTTGCCGGCGGTTAGATTCCAAACTCATCGTAATCATCGCAATAGACAAAAACCAGATTTAAGCCCAGGCACGTAGCACCAGAACTGGTGCTAACAGCGTTGTCCGCGTGAGTCACGATGTGACATCAGAAGACATCCCAAAATGTCCCATAGAAAAGGTAATTCTCGTTCGTATAGGCCAGTTTGACGTTTCTCTTGGAGTGGCATCACGACGTAGAAGCTCAATGTCAGGGAATCACGTACATGTCCCTATTTGGAATTGTATTCACGACACTGGGTATCCGGGTCGGAATTTGGAGAGGGGCCAGAACATTGGCGCGCAAAAACCATGGTGGTCAATACCAGATTCAGCACCTACATTAAGTCAGAGCTGTCTGGTATCCTACCTAGCGATCTCAAGCGCGAGATACTTGAGACAGCAGCCTATCTCAACCCAGATTTCGCTCTGCGCCTGGCCGTCGTCTCGCGTGACGTCCAGCCATGGTAAGTGATTCCACCCTGTGCCCCAGCGCATCTCACGCCAAACAGGGCGGAGCGCTTCATCTATCGAGAGCTTTACTTCAGCGGTCAACGATCTTATCACCATCTGAACGATGATGCGTTAAACAAGCCTCTGTAATCCGTACTGATGTCGAGTCGCACGAGGACAGACAATCGTACGTTGGTTCGTAAAATTATGCTTTGACGTAGAGAGTAACGGTTTCTTAGCTGCACGGACGGCTTCATCAGCAATCTCACGTTGACGTTTTTCTGCAAAGTGGCGCGTATTGTCGATGACCCGGATAGACTCAAGCCACTTCTGAAAATCCTTCTCGGAGCTGATTTTCTCGCTCTTATATAACTGTCGAAGAGATGGATCCATCTTGGCCTCCAATTGCGTGCGCATAGAATCGTTATCAAGATAGCTATCGGTGCCAACGAGTAAGGAATTCAGCTTTTGTAACTGGCACGCAAAATTCCAAAACGTTTTCTTTGTCGGATCGAAGCTGGCGGAATATATGCGGATGCGGATCTCTTCTTCCCAGTCTGGAGCGAGGTACTTTTCCTTGATTTCTGCGACAAACTCTTCAAACGAAAGCTTCAAGACTCGGTTACGTTCAGCGGCAATCCAGTCGCGAATGCGATGATCTTTAAACGCCGTGTAAACTCGTCGAACTTGGTCTACGTCGGCCACTTCCTTGTTTTGAAAGAAATCCATTGAGTAGTCGACAAAATTTTGCAATACCTCCGGTGTGAGGTCTCCTTCTGTAACCACAGGAGGTTTGGAAATCTTTTCCTCACATGTGGCCATGACCGATGCCTCCATTTCGATAGTCTTCACTGCTACTGGGTTTCGATGATCTGGCGACGAAGAAGAGTCAGAATCACTGGTGTCTGTCCGGCCTCTTCTCAATTGGTAGGAAGGTGGTATTGTTTGGTTGGAGACAGCTGTACTAGGGGGCGAGGACGTCGGGACTGGGGTCAGGGGGGACGATGACCGTAGTTGTCGCGCTCTACTCCTAGTAACCAAAGGCGAGCGTAGTGGGTGTGGACGGGACAGGTTGACAACCGTACTTAGCGGGATCCCAAGGTAGACCACCTAAGGAAACAGAGGAAATAACAACGACGTAGTGTGATGTTCAAAAAAAAATTGTAATCCGTACTGATGTCGAGTCGCACGAGGACAGAACAAGACCACGTTGTATTAAGTGACGGCCTGATACCGGCACAGCAATAAGAGAGAACGAACCGACAAGAGAGTATGAAAAGGTATGATACGAAAAGACGGGCGGAACCCAAGAGCTCCATGCGTGTCTTATCTAGTCCGGGTTAGTGGCTACGTCAGGTATGACGTAGCTCGTAGCGCGTAAGTAGAGTAATCAACGTTGTACGGGATTACAGCCTCATCAGCTCCAGAGATTCAAGGTTGTGTTGAAGGCGCGTCCGCCATCTTTCTTCGCCGAGTACGTTCGCGCGCTACATTTTGATGGGATTTGCGATGCGGAGTATGTTCTTCCTATCATCCAGGTTTGTACGGGTGTCACGAACTTTGGAATGTACGCTTCCTTTGAGGGTCCAAGAGCATCTGAGATTGTTCCCATTGTGCACTCATTACCACTACATACTCTATTCATCTCCAACCAGAACCTGGCGGCTCTGTTCACGCTTGGCATTTCCCCTAAACCATCGGTAAATGAAGGTTCTTCGGAGAGGCACGTGGATGGGGCCTCACACGATACTTCATCGGCCAAGGCTCCTCTCGCACCTCTAACCCCCCAATCTTCCCTGCACACTCTCAGGCGTCTAGGGCTCATCGATGGCTTTGAGTACCCTACTGAACATTTTCCCGCGCTCACACACCTCGCCCTCATTCCCGACTCCGAGGACAAGGTCATCCATCAAGTCGAAGCTTCCCTTGAGAACAGGCGTATTGAGTCGGTTGTTGTGATGCTAAACTTCATCAACGCCCCTCGCCAGACCAAAACGCTTGGCAGATTAAGAGACATTACTGATCCAAGACTTGTCTTGTTCACGCTTCCGGTATCGCCGTCCCGGTATTTTGAGGACGATCTCTGGGATCTTGCAAACGAATTTCCAGACGAGGATCAGCCAATCAGTAAGTCCCTTGAGGTTGTGATGATCATGTCGTGCTAATCGTTATAATAATATAGCCTATCTAGAAGAGGTTCCAGGTCCAAGGATCCTTTCTTTCCCGGAGTTAATGGAAATTGAGAGTGATAATCGACCAAATGACGTGGTCGCATGTTGATCGATGCTCCTCTGGATGATCCATGTTTGTATGCTAAGCCTTCAAGAGATCCTTTAACAACGTCCCGCCTGCGCTCGTGGAATAAAAAACTGTGTAATTTATCCATCATCGTTGCAGCAACTTTTAAGCCGTGGCACCACCCCACTTGAATACACTTTGTGGCGCTGTGTATCAGACCTTGGAAGTAGGCGCACACGCAAGGAAATGTTTCGAAGTTTGAACCTGGCCTTATTATCACTGACAGCAAAGAACCTGGTTCCTCCATTTTGTTTAGCCATCCACTTCATCAACAATCTCCAGAGTTTTTTTTTTTCGGAGTAGAAAGACGTCTAGGACTGGAGTAAAGGAAGCTTTGTAACAAAATCAGCAAGAATCTGTACGAGGAGTCTGTTTGATCCCTATCAGTATTGATAGGCTAATCGGTACTCAGATAATGTTAAACCGTCATCTGCGTCATCTTCCCGTCTTTGCGGCCCACGTTGACTTACTCATTTATTTCAATCATGGAATCAAGCCCACGATTTGCCTCGATTATCTGTGCCTATGAGACTATCTCCTTGACTTCATGCAAAGACCGTATCTGGTGGTTGATGTCCATACTAGTTCTTGTCTCTACTTCTTAACCACTACTTCAAGTCTAGATATACGAGATTCACGAGGTAAGTGCTAATCTACGCATGTCCTCGTTTCAGTGTGTACACGTATCCCTGCGCCTGAGATGCTGCCTCCGTAGGGTTGCCCTTCGCAATCTATTTCAGTGACATGTAGCTTTGGCTTGTTTCCTGATTTGTCGATACAAGCCAGTATAAGCGTTGGTGCGATTCCCTGGAGCTCATGTCATCTTTTCTATAAAAAAAAATGGAGTGAAGAAACTCGACGTACGTTACATGCCCTCCAGAAAGCGAACGCATATTCAAATGGAGAGCCAGGAACAACGTAAGTGATGAGTGCAAAAAGAGTTGCGAAGCAGTACAACGCTGCTGATTCAATAAGAATCTTAATTATTGAAGCGTAGGAATGCATTCCCCCTGCATTTATGAGGCGATAGATGATCGAAGCAGTGCAGAAGATCGGTGTAACTAACATCAGGGACCAAAAGGCTGTTAAGCAGCTAGTGCTGTTCAGTCGAGATATAGCTTGATCAAGTTCAACAACAGACATCCCTTGGGCCCAGTATCAACGAACGGAGACATGGCTGACTGGATTTGACAAACCTGTGGCGACTATGGTGAATGCCATGGGAATAATGGTGATCTTCCACTGTCTATTCCAAACGATGAAAGTCCTCCATATCTGTCAAAACGTAGTCAGGACTTGTCATCAGGACGACGATATGTATATGGATGTCATTACTACCACTTACCGAGACGCAGTCAGCAAGGAACACGGCCACGGCTTCCAATACATTCGTTGCAAGAAACCAGGTAGGGTACTCGCTTAAGGCTGTGGCAATCGACTCTGGAGAGTCACCGTGGACAATGAATGCATGCCGAACGTATGCCCAGTATACTGCGAGATCTGCAGTTGTTACGACAAAAATTAGAGTCATGATGACAGTCATTGCCGGCCGAAACTGCTTCTGAAGAATATCAAAGCCAGACCCTATGAGAATCGAAGCATAAAAAAGGCTGTATATGTATCAAGATGAACTAGCGACATACAGATCTTAGACAGCGCAACTAGGAACACGACGAAATAAATGCCTAGAGTTAAAGAATAATTAAAATCTGGCTAAGCTGTCGGCAAAACAGACAATTTGACTTACCTTGTAACAACGCCGCAAAAATTATTGCATTAAAGTAGGTCTCGATGAATTGTTTTGTCATGACATCCATGATACCGAGCTGAAGACAGGAGGAAAGAAAGTTTTAATAGTACTTCTTTTATAGTAGTCTCAAGAAACATCATACAGTTGAACTGATCGTTGAATCTACGGATGCTCCAGGAACCGGGAACATAAGTTGACAAGCGCGACCTGTTATTAGACATCTTTCTATAGGTAGGATCCTTCTTGATTTCGCAGTTGAACGGCATTAAGTTCAAAAAACGTTCGTTCCGGAAGTAAATGAACTTCGAAAGACGTTTCTCGCCCGTGATAATAAACATGTTCGGAAGCTTGCATGAGAAGTCGACACTGAGCATATAACATAACAAACACGTTGTTATGAGTCCTGAACCATGCCAAAACATGGTTCGAAATTTCATGACCAAGTTGCATTTGTCTCCTTTGTCTCCGATCAGGGCAATCATGATATCCTAAGATGGTGTGTGATATCGATGTAAGGATCGTGGAAACCCGGAGATAGAGGACTGACATTTTAACTTGATACGTGAATCACGAATCACGAATCACGGCTGTGGTGCATTGATCAACTTAGTCACCATATAGAATACCGTTCTGTTAGTATATATTTTCTCATGGTCAACAAAAGGTTTGAACTTTGAACATACCTTCCAAAGCTTAGTGAAGCATGTAATGGTGTTCATGAATACTTATAAAAGCTTAGGGCACAAACTATGTTGTTACATCTATTTGCATGCAGAAGGGATCTAAGTTACAAATAGTGAAACTAGGTGGAGAAAGGACTATTGAATGATTATCAATGGAAAATCAGATAGAGAATAGTTCATAGTAGGTACAGCAGTTCCCTCCTCACGCAAGCTCAACATCACTCTCTGTTTTCCAGTATGACTACTGTTATGGAGGTCATGGAGACACGCAACTTACAAAACCATCATGATCATCTTGAGGGAGAATAAGCTGTATTATCATAGTAAGATACTGCCCAAAGATGACACTATCACCATCGCCCAAAGATCGATGGCAGTCCTGCCGATCTCGCTGGAAAGAACTCAGGAAGCATGGTATAGGGCACGTTGAATTAAATTGGAGTTAGCAGTCAGCAGTCAGCATGGATATTGATTTGCCAGATACTAAAGTCACAGATTCAGATTTCTATCACAGTGTGAGGAAGCAGAGGTCACATACAGAATAACAACCTTCAGCAGAGCAAACAAAGACCTTTCTATGTTAGTCAGGAGGTCGTATTCTGAGTATCTTGTATTCCGTATTCCAGGAATGAGCAACAAAAGCACTGAAGCTCGATTGGTTTAAGCAATGCTGTAAGAATGGTCGATGTTGCGAGCAGATATATACATGGGCATTGTCTTCGAAACTCTAAGACAACAGTCGCAACCGAGTCTGGACCTTTAATTCCCATTAAAGACAGAGAAACCCGTTGAGGGACTTGTTACCACCATGTGGTATACACGTGACTTATACAAACGAGGCTGGCAGGTAACTCTGTGCAGCCGCTCCCTAACGGGAGCTACACCGAAAGGTGTACAAGCATCGAAAGATGCTGTCAATGCCCCCCCTGCTAAAAGACAATCCACCCTCCCATAATTCTGCTGGGCAAGTCCCAGCGGGAGAGGCTGAATGCGGGCGATATCCCCTATGCCACGTCATCGTGCATAAAAATTAGCAATTCAAGCCCAGATATGAATTGCAGGCGTATCACTACCATGGTGACAAAACTATTCCACCCTCACCAATAAACTTATGCCTATAAAATAAAATGCTGGTTAGACCCCTTGCTGACGATGGAACGCCGTAAGTACGTGCTCTGTACCAGGAAGAATACAACTAGCCACAAGGAATACTGCAAAACCCAAACACAACAAGATAGGTATACCGAACCGGACCTAGTCACGCAAGTGAAATGGATTAACATAGGGTCGCCTGACAGCACCGTTAATGAAAACGCACATATAAGAACACGAACCCACTTACCCCCCATCCAGCTTACCTTGCTCCTAAGATGACGACTGAATACTCCCCAATCCCTTCCGAGGATGGACTTGACCTGAATATGGGCGAAATCCCTGCCATCTCATCTACCCAGACCAGCCCTCGAAGTATCGAGATGAGTACCCCACGTCTGATCATCCCACAGACGCCGGATGGACCCTCCCCACCCAATCAGGTCAACTCCCAGGGTTTGCTCCCAGACCTTGGAACCCCTACTGGCCACGGAGCAGTCGATAGCTCTAGTTTTCCCCCGCTTCCCACACGTCCCACACAAAATGAGAACGTCATCACGAAACCTCGTATAGGGAAGGTTAAACTCACCCTAGGACGAAAGAAGCCCAGGGAGAGCGACAAGGCTAAACGCCCCCAACCCTCAAGTCCTGTAGTCGACAGGACCCCTAAAAGACACACATCCACAGCAGTCCCACCCATGGGCACCCCGACACACCTCACAGTTCAGCCCAATCCAGAGGATGACCACTCACCGGCCCACCCCCCGTTTACCCAAGCCCAGTTCACTTTTGGCAGGAACATTAGTGTGTCTAGAAGCGGCCCCCCCACCAACGACCCAAGTCGCGTTCAGACTGGCATCCCGGATCAGAGTAACACGCTCATAGACGACTCCGCATGGGACGACATCCTAGTCGACCCCCCCACTAATTCGATGTCCCCCCACAACCAGCCCCTGAGGTACCAGAACAACCAGAAGGATACCAACGCTGGGCGCAACTCGCTGGGCCTCTCAAATGTTCCCCCCATCACCAATGAACCCAAGGAGGAGATATTCAGAGACGTGAAGTCAGATGATGGCATCACGACCAATACTACTGGCCTACAGAGGACCGCTGCGCCCAATGGAGGGTGGCCAAGGATACACTTAGGCTCGCACCCTTTAGAGAACGTCGCCACGTCACAGGTGGCTGCATGGAAGAAGGTTTCCACGAATAAGATCTGGGCCAGACTATTCAGGTGCAAATATGAGGCAAACAGCCTCGCCACCGTCGATAAAACCCGGGCTCTAATCAAGAGCCTGGTACGTGTCGAGAATGATCTAACCCTGGGAGTATCTTTTCCCTTACAGGATCGCGTGGGAGATTCCGACCGTTTCTCATCACCATACCATATGCTTATATCTGGCCTCACCACACCGCAAAACGACTTCCTGGGTAGCCTTGAAATTGTCTCCACAAAGGACATTACGGTCATCTTCAAGCCCTTCGAGGACACACGACCCGTTTTCGTAATGACCATATGCGGTTTCACGTATGTCGACTCGGCTGAGGCACGCTCGGCAGTAACTGAGCTGGTAATAAGCAGCTTCCAAGAATCCGAGCAAGTTATAAAACATATCGTCGACTGCGCTCCGGCTCACCCAGATTACGTGGCGAACGACATCCTGAACAATATATCAGTAAAGTTCCTCGAAGTTAAAAGGAGCAAGGCCAATGGCGGCGACTTCAGGGGATGGAATGTATTCCTCCACCACTCTTACCTTTCTGACGACGACCACGTAAAGTTAATCCAACTTATGAGAGCATGCTCCTTTCCCTCGGCTACATCGGGCTTCGGCCAACCATTACTAGGCAAAAACACCCTACTCTGCGTTAACTGTAAATCTATCGACCATGATACCCCGAACTGCCCCTTCCCAGAACTACCAGGATGGCTAGGGTACAAGCCTACGAAAATTCAACCGGCCCAGACTACACATAGCGCGTACAGCAACGACATGGACCGTCCCCAGGAGTACGTCACCAGAGGAAGAGGTATGGGTAGGGGTAGAGGAGGAAACGCACGAGGAGGCAGACCATACAGCCGCCGTGCGTTTCGAGGTCAATGGAGCTGAGCATACTCCCGCCCCACGTCGAATAATGATACTACCGAATCTTGACAAACTTAATAAACATTGATGTCCTCATTTACTTACAATAGTCTGTGAATGACGATGTTTTGGAGCGCTACCATGTTCAGTATTGTGGGAAATAATGAACATGGATGATGTTATAAAAGGAATAAAGACTGAAATATATTGGCCACACGTGGTACATGTAGGTCTGGAAGCCAAATGTCGCAAGACAGAAACGGCAGTCTATAAAAAATAGAGGAAGGTGCCGTGCAGCAGCCCTGCTTAAGCTTAGAGACTCTCAAATCTCATCCCCACTAAGTATTTGTGAATCTCGAAGCAACGTCCCCCCTGAGTACTTGGGAAATGTACTCACCCCGAGAAAGCGCGGTTGGCTTCTCGGTAAGTCTTATCAACCACGACATTAATAAATGACATATCCTCGGGTCTTGAATCAACTGGTCACGGTGCTAACCTCCTTAGTGTTGGTGGACCAAGTGAGCCTGCCACCGCTCTGGCCCCTCATACCGACACTAGGGAGTTCGGAGGTGGATCCCCAACCCTATACCCAGCCACTGCAGCTACAACAGGGAACGAAAATGTAGTACCATTCCCTACCACACCATACATGCCATACGTAAACCGTACACCGCAAGAAATGTCTGATCTGGAAGAGACTATCTCTCTCGATGAACTCAATATTCCGACCCCACACAGAACAAATGAGCACTCTGTTGAATACACTCCGAATAGTCCTCTCGCCCATAATAGAATATCTCACAAAAACACTAAGGCAGCTATCCGCATCGCCACCCTCAATATCAGAGGCTTCCGAAGCTCACGAGCGACAAAATCTGAATCGAAATGGAATCACGTGAACCAACTGCTGAGAGACAACAAAATCGGCATACTTGCTGTTCAGGAATCACACCTGAACGAAGAAAGGAAGGATGAATTGGAACGTCTCTTTGGAAAGAGAATGAAGATCATATTCTCAGCAGACGCAGAAAACCCAACAGGAAAAGGCGGAGTAGCTACAATACTCAACCGCGATTTGATCAACGTCCAAGAAACTAAATGCACAGAGATCATCGCAGGCCGGGCAATACTAACATCAACCAGATGGCACAAAGACGAAGAGATAAACATACTCAACGTCTATGCCCCAAATGTCACAGAATCGGATGGAGAGGAGAACGGGAATTTCTGGACCGAAATCGGTCACTACTTCATGAGAAACCCACGCACCAGAGTAGACATAATCCTGGGCGACTTTAACATGGTAGAGGATGCTCAGGACAGGGCTCCAATGAGAACGGACCCGGAGGAAGCAACTGAAGCACTAGACAACTTAAAACGAATGTTATATTTAAGGGATGCATGGAGGGATACATTCCCAACAAAACGAACCTTCTCCTTCTTCCAAGAGGCAACGTCCTCCATGTCTAGAATCGATAGAATATACATGTCAGACTCCGTGTCGTCAACGGCGAGAGAATGGAAAGTAACACCATCCGCAATCCCAGGAACTGACCACCACATCACGATGGTTCAGGTTGCCCACGTAAACTCGCCGTCGGTAGGTAAAGGCAGATGGACGCTAAAGACACACATCATCAAGGATGAAAAATTCAGGAAATATGCGATGCTCACTGGAAAGGAGGCTATGGAGCAAATGGAATCCCTGAGAGGCCCACGAAACCAAAATAAGAACCCGCAAACGATATACAATAAATGGAAGAATGACTTGCTGATAATGGCAAAAGAACGCGACAGAACGTTGGTCCCCAAGTATAAGAGGAAGAAGAGACTCCTGGAATCAGAACGAGATCGGATATTGTCTGACGAGGATCTAGAACAAAGGGATAAGAGAGCGACACTGCAACAAGTAAACAATGACCTTAGTGCACTAGAACACAAGCACCACATGCTCAAGAGAGAGGCTGTGGCAATGAAGAATAGAATGGAGGGAGAGACGATGTGTAAATATTGGACAACAATAAATAAGCAGGCTCCTCCAAGAGATGTTATTTTCGCTCTCAAGAAACCAAACCCAAGAACGAATGAGTCAATATATGAAACGGACTCAGCAAAAATGGCAGAACTCGGTAGACTATACCACAATAACATTCAGAATCAATGCCAACATGTGCCACCGGAAGTTAGAGAGGATAAAATACATAAAGTGCTAAGTACAATAGAAACCAGGACTACTGAAGCGCAGAATCGTGAACTTGCAGGAATTATTGAACACAAAGAATTGATGAAAGCGCTAAAAAACTCGAAAAACAGCTCTGCGCCCGGCCCTGATGGCATTCCCTACGACTTCTGGAAATCAATGAATAGTCAGTTTATTAATGACTCTAAACTAAATCAGAGCGGTGGCCCTCAGAAACCAGTTTGTGACCTAATCGAACTCCTGCGCATGAAATGTGAAGACCTTCAAAAATACGGAATCATAGATGAATCCCCCTTCTCTGACGGGTGGATGTGCCCTATATATAAGAAGAATGAGAAAACTGAGATAGCGAACTACAGGCCAATAACATGCCTTAACACAGACTATAAAATATTTACTAAAGCCCTGTCAAATCGTCTCTCAACAATAATTGCCGATCTCATTCACCCCAGCCAGGCGGGTTTCATACCTCGAAGGAGCATTGCCGAACAAACAAAGCTAATACGCATGATGATTCATTATGCGGAGGCTAAGGAAATGAATGGACTTATAGTTGCCTTAGATCAAGAAAAAGCGTATGACAAGATTGACCATGAGTACTTATGGAAAACACTAAAGAAATTTGGTATTCCTGACCCTTTCATAATGACGATAAAATCACTCTATAAGAACGCGAAGTCGAGGATCATGATAAACGGTGTCCTCAGTACTCCCTGGAATGTCACTAGAGGGGTAAGACAGGGAGACCCCCTCTCATGCCTACTGTTTGACCTCGCGATTGAACCCTTAGCAGCTTCACTAAGAGCATCGAACATCAAGGGATACTCAATCCCTGGAATCACAGAGAGACTAGTAGCTAGCCTCTTCGCAGACGATACCACTACATTCTTATCAATGGAGGACAATCTTGACTCCCTAAATGTCATCCTCGATGACTGGTGCATAGCTTCGAGAGCGAAATTCAACACAGCAAAAACGGTAGTAATCCCCATCGGAACAGAAGAATACCGTAAGGAAGTCCTTAAGGAAAGAAGAACTAAACCTGATGGACCTAGAATCCCGGATACTATACATATTGTAGAAGAAGAAACCTCAACAAGAATACTAGGAGCATGGTACGGCAACCTAACAGACCTTAGTGCCCCCTGGGCCAATGTACTAGAGAAAATTGATAAGAGTTTAGCTAACTGGGAAAAAAGTAACCCTACACTGGAGGGGCGGAGACTGATCGCCCAAATGACAATAGCCGGTATGACTCAATATCTTACCCAAGTCCAAGGAATGCCACCTAGAATAGAGAAACTCATTATAAGCAGAGCCACCAAGTTTATGTGGGCAGGACGAAGCTCAATGGTGAATGAACAAACTATGTTCAAACCCCTATGTGAAGGTGGTCGCGCACTGGTAGATATAAAGACGAGAAATAAAGCAATCGACGTGATGTGGTTGAAGTCATACCTTAAGATAGGCCCGGACAGACCATTGTGGGCATACGTTGCTGACGCCCTCATGGCGATAAATGTCCTGAAAACAAATGAAAACGTTGATGACAGAGTGAAAATAAACCCTTTCCTACAAACGTGGAAATCTAAGTCCTCCACGCGAGGCGAAATCTGCCCAGACATAACAAAACTTTTCAAAACGGCGAAAGAATTCAATGTTAGACCGGAAGGACTTGCCTTTAGTAGAGACATCCTGAGAGAAATGCCGATCTGGTATCACCATGCCGCAAATTCCAAACTAAGAAGACTTAATCACGGGAAGACTGCGGAATGCCTTAAAGCGAACCATGGCATGATAAGAGTGGGCGATGCTGAGAAGGTCGCCGAGGTATTGATGGACGCACAACATATAGAATCGGATGAATGTACATGCCCGGGCTGCATGAAAATGGAGAATGAGTCAAATTGCCTCCAACCCCACTCTTGCTCAAGTAGAGCAAAAGAAATGATTGACACCTTACCAGAGAAATGGGACCCAAGAGCCCCGCAACCAGAAGACGCCCAGACCCTAGCTGGAGATCCAGATCAAAACGAAGAGGAACTCTCTAGGACTGCCTTTGACCCATGCCTAACAACGGTTGGGCAAGTGGCCGAGATTTTCCGAATCTTCACCTCAGGCCCGGTATACAATAAAACGTACCGCTATAATCTGACTGACAATGCGTTAGAACCGGTAACAGGTTTTATAAAAGGAGTAAGCAAGCCATACCTTGGAGCGGTACACGGCAGTCTCATGGGCGCGGGTGTAACCTTCATTGACAGAAATGATCTTGACACGAATGGAAAATGGCTAAGCTTGGAACAGGATACAGGAGGCGGAAACAACTTACTGGCTATTCTGCTCGCATCCCTGAAAGTAGGATTAAATACCCCGTTGACCCTAAACACTAGATCCAAAAACACTATCGAAGCCTTGATATCTAAACTGAGAGTTAAAGAGGATGCCAACTTCATAAGCTCAAGTAACGCAGGTCTCCTGAGAACGACAATTGGCCGCCTCAGAATGCACACCGCGCCCGTGTATCTCCATGACCTAGCCGACTCCCAAGCATCGACGTACGAACAAAACGCCAGGAATAAAGCAAGAGAAGCTCTCAGTATGGACAGGCCAATAACCCTCCCTCCGTTACCTACAGAACTACATCTGACGGGAGCTAAGATGTCGACAATAACGCAAGTGATTGCTTACAAATCAATTAGCAGACTAAAACCCACCCCCCAAAGACCAAGGACATGTGTGATGCTAAGTAACATAAAATTGATCGTTGCGAAAGTAAACAAGAAAATCCCAACTGAGAGACAGATATGGCTCAGTTTTAGAATCAAAGATTTCCCAAGACATATAAAGGTGTTTCTATGGAAGTGCGCACATGATGCCTACAAGGTTGGCTCATATTGGAACCGCCCAAATATGAAACCCGAACTCTTAGCCAGGAGTTTGTGTGAATATGATAACAACGAAGACTCATTAAACCACATACTTTCTGAGTGCACAAGTAATGGTCAAGCAATAATCTGGGGATTGGCAAGCGATATATGGCACAGGAGAACTGGAGAGAACCTTCCAAAGCAGGACGTTTTCTCAATCCTTGGGAGCCCCATAATGATTAAACGTGAAGAAGGATGTAAGTCACCTGGCCTCTCACGATTGCACAGAATCCTTGTAGTAGAAGCAGCCCATGTCATCTGGTCTTTAAGGTGTGAAAGAGTTATACAACACCATGACGTCCCCCACTCCGCCACCGAAGTTGTGAATAGGTGGAACGCGGCAATATTAAAAAGGGCAGACCTTGACCTAAAGATGACTGACAAGAAGTATGGCAAAAAGGCGATACCTCTTAGAACAGTGGTGGAAACGTGGGAAGACACAGAGATTATTGAGATTGATATGAATGGGGACCTGAATGAAAGGGACCAGAGCGGGGTTTTAGTGGGTAATAGGCCTGAACAACTGGAAGGAATAGGCTAACTTTCCTCTCAAGGGCCCGTAGCCCCACACCGTAGTGCGTAAAAGCATTTCCTCGCGGAGATATAACTCACATGACAGCAGCCCGATTCCTCGGAACCTGGTTTCAATCCCAGGTGTGCAGCATAGCGGGTGCGAGGAGGACGCCTAGGGCGTCGCTCGTCACACTATTAACGCCACTCCAAAAAAAAAAAAAAAAAAAAAAAAAAAAAAAAAAAAAAAAAAAAAAAAAAAAAAGAGAAACCCGTTGAGAGTATATGCGGCAGCGCCCACATGACAATAATCACGTGACTTACCCCAACTATTTCATCCTGGATGTTCTTAAGTACGTTTCTTTATTCTTATACGTGAACATCCAGGTACGTAGTATAGTCATTCTAATCATTCCAATACATTTGTTCTTATACGTGAACATCCAGTCAATACGTTAGAGTCATCTAAGTCTTTTCAGTGTTCTCAGTCTGTGACTTTAGGTACATACGACTGCAACAGGTTACGGGCCCCTGCCCACAGATTCTGACACTGAAGATTGACAATTCCTTATACCTTTTCCACAACACTCACATAAGTTTTCATCTCCGTGAAAAATGGACGACGTCACCAACGGCTACCGATCACCGATGTCGAAACTCGGTACCATTAAATACATCGAATGGGAAAAGTCTATGTATGGACGACTTATGTCAGTCGGCGGAGCCCGCATAGTCACCGGAGAAGAATTACCTCCGCTCCTCGAGCCCAGCAACCCCACGTCTTTTGCCGCGTGGAGTTCCTACCAGCTCAGAAGTGACAGAGCGGCCGGAGAAATATATCAGTGGCTCGACGAAGGCAATAAGATTCACGTTGACGCAATTCGCAACAGGCCGAAGGAAATGTGGGATAAGCTTAGAAGTATCCACTCGAAATCAACCCCGAACGCTCGTCTCAACTCCCTAAGCGACCTTTTAAGTATTAGAAAGAAGGATGATGAGTCATTGACGGACCTCTGCACACGCGTCGAAGGTGCCATGCAGCGTATCCGTGCGCCTCGACCCCCACCAATTGTCGGCCCTCACGGTGTCACCACTCAGACATATACTCTTGAGGTGCTCGATGACGAGCTGTCAATCATGGCTATGATACGCGCGCTCCCACGAGAAGAATATGGATCTTTCATATCGTCCGTACTCATGCTCAATAGTCTCACGAAAGAGGCTGTGCTCGAAGCATTCCGTACAGAAGAAACTCAGCGGCGCGCAGCAGAAGAGGAAGTTACATACGTTAGAGTCATCTAAGTCTTTTCAGTGTTCTCAGTCTGTGACTTTAGGTACATACGACTGCAACATAAAGTTCCAATTTTTCCCTCAAAAACTGGCACGAACTTGGCCTCCAACGCTGCCTGGCAAGTTACTGAACTTCTTCCAGTTCTACTGCCACGCCAGCCTCCATATCGGCTTTCTCAGCTTCTAGCATGATGAGGTCCAGCATACCGTTATGACACAGGACAAGTCGGTACTTTGGATTTGCGGGCCGTGAAACCAAACCTCTTGTGAAGTCGTCCGCTGGGGGTATATAGGCCTCTCCCTTCTCAGAAATAGGTAAGATGTCAAATGCCCAAAGTAACCTGAGAACAAAAGGAATTTTCACTACTACATCGATGGCACTCGAATACTCAGGAGCGTATTTCCTACCTCAAAATTGCAACGTATATTCCCTGCAGCGCTATATGCATTCCAGGACATATCCTCCGACCATACCCGAAAGCTATTTTGTAAGTTTCATCATCCGGATTGTCCAAGAACCGCTCTGGCTTGAAGGTGTCAGGTTCGGGGAACAGTTCTGGGTCTGCTAAAATAGCACTGCACAACGCACATGGAGGTAGGTTAAGCGACAGAGATACCAGTTATCAATTGTTTGAAGCGTTTGATACTGTACGACAGCAGAGGTGCTTAGCGCGGATGAGTGAAGCTGACGAAGAGACCTTCATATCTACAACCTCAAATATGAAGGAATGTGACGCACAGATCTCCATCTTCGTCACAATACCTCACATTCCCCCAGACGGTATCCCATTTCTAGTATTCAAAATCAACGCGTAAATGGGTACATAAGCACCAATAGATAGTTTGCACTCATGCCAAGATACTCCTAGGGCGGCCGGAAAAGATGTCGCCATGTTTTTCGAGAAGGTCTGACGCAACTTCGGCTGTTCCAAGGACTGGTAGATTATGTTAGCAATGACAACGTAGATGTTACTAGGACAGACCGATAACAGGTGTTCTCCCGAGGAAGAAAGAAATAACGGGACCTATGGCATAATCTTCAATAAAATGAGGAACGAGTGCAAGATTCTTCGCATGCTGACCGAATTGTTCATTCCAGGACTTGAAGATTTTCCAGGTGTGAGTAGCTGGCAAGTCTTTCGTATTGTCACCTAAAAAGCCGCGCGGTGGACCGGGAGGAAGGTTTTCTGACCAAGACAACCACCATCGTAAAAACAAGGCAAGCGACACCGCAAGTGCTATGAAAAGAACCACGAGAGAACACATTTTAGGTTCCACACAAGCTTGAGTTTCTTTCACTATAAATCTACAAATCGGTCGCGTTCACATGATATTACCTTGAGAAGTGATTTGTTGATTCTGAAACCCGGGTCCTGAGATGTTCAGTCGGATCCTCCGACAGAAGCCAACGAAGCTGACATGACTTGCATCATTACCGTGTGTAAGCTTGCCACATCTTTAACATATGGCGGATATCGAAGACAGCGTATCGCATCTCACCCCGGGTAGTGTGTGCGACGATTCTACTGTACTAGACTTCCTGAAGACAGAGTTTAACAGCAAACGTATCAATTAGATAGAGTTCTCTCACAGTATTCGATGGGAAGATGCCCGTAGCATATGTGGACCTAGCCGGTAATTCTACCTACCTATCTCGCGAATTTCCAGAAATTATTGTCGGCTGGGCGCAATGGAAACTTGGGTCTAGACATAGGCCCGTAGACAACATTTTGGTCTTTAAAAGCCTCCATAGAGACGTAACGTATAGTTCCTATCAGTGAGCGTGCAAAATTATACGTGTGGCAGTCCCCCCCAAGCAACTGAAGAGAAATGGATATCTTAACATCGCGATTCTAAGTCTGTGGAGAGACGTTCTTTGTGCCGTAACTCCTGCTCACACTTGCTCAAACCTTCATGTAGGTTTTGATGAATTCACTGGAAAAGGCAGAAAGTCACCATACCCAATTCGCCGGCGGCAGCCGTCCTGATACGAATTGAGTAGGCTCTAGCGATAGAGGGTTCGCATGACTTCAGAGTTTTGCTGGAGGTTCCCACCGCGAAAGGAGTTACTGGTCCTTCAAAATTGATGATTAAAATTGACTATCACAGATGCTCTCGAACCTGCCATCGAGATGAAAACTAGTGATGTGGGGTGAGTTGACAGAGAAGATCTGATAACTTCCACACCGGACGTCTGAATCGTGGATGACCGAATCATCTAACACCGAGTGGTGAAGCCTTTGCGCGAACCGAGGTGAGGGAAAGCATACGAGTGACCTTCTATTTGGAACCTACATGCATTGCGGACTGTACAAAAGCGTATTCATTAAGGAAGAGTACTCCAAAAAGCTGAAAAAATCCTTATATAAGGTAAGAAAACTGAGCCCCACGGCCTTATGTAATGGTCACTGAGTATGTAGTTCAAGTTTGACAGCGTTCAAGCCGCATGCTAACATGACGGCAGATTTATGATCCTTGCGAATTGTCACCATTCCTTGCAATTGTTCCTCGATTGACTCAGACAAAGTATACGTTAAAGTATCTAGACCGGGAAAAAACGAACCCAGGATGGTTTCTGTGTCATAGTACTAACCAGGGCTTATGGCAGAAAGCTGAAGCTTGACCTTGTTGCAGAATTTGAATATGATACTGAGTTTCGTGAATTGGAAACTTTACTTGGCTGGCAGGATGTTAAATGCTTTTGCAGTTATAAATAGACATTCCGTCGGTTTTTTGAGACCCTCACGACTTTCCTCAAGCTTTGCTTTATGTCATCCACCCACCCCGACCACACCTTTTCATATACTGTATTATATCACTGTTGAATCGCCTGGAGCGGTCGTATTCTTTTGCTGCATCTTTGCGTGTCGATGGACTTGATTCTCTGTCACAACAATCCCCAGAAGACTGCCTTGGTTTCCCCTAATGGCATGACTCATTATGAAATCTCTACGTCAAAAACCAGCACATCGAGGGAGACGCAGGTGTTTCTGTCCAAGATTACACAGTCCAAAGATGGTGCTGTAGTCGGCGAGATCGAATGGGGGGATTGCTTCACTCCTACCTTTGTTCGCTGCCCGCTTTTACGTGGCTTGGGAGGTTATATAGGAAAGATGGGCATCGGGATGACAGCGAGGACTTTCTTGTACAAACGAAGTCTATTTAGCAAGTGTGTGCCAGGCATATCCTTGCTTTCTGTCAAGTTGGCTGACATTCGACTCGATTGCAGTTCCAAGTACTTTCTTGATAACGCTGGCGTTGAGTATAGATGGAAGACAAAGAAAGGCGTGGGATGCGTCGTAAGTTATGGTGATAGAGTTCTAAGCTTCAGGATCGTTGATGACAAGTAGCTCACAAGCGTGCACGATAACAAGGAGATTGCGCAGTATACGATGGGCAGTCGCGTCGAAGGTTCTTTCGCGGGCGAAAAGAAGACTTTCCTCCGAATACAACCTTGTTCCCTTGACCTTGATCTCCTTATCCTTTCCTTTGCAGTCATGGAGAAGAAGAGGCGTGAAAGACTGGGAGACCTTGCGGGTTTAGTTCCTCACGAAGACGATGATGCGCTGGGTGACGGGGCAGGAGATGGAGGAGGAGAGGCATAAGATAATCACATGTTGTATCAGTGCATTATGCTTCTTTGTCTGGAGGTCTTTGTCTGTCAACTTGCGCAGTGGAATTGTACATCGTCGAAATCAAACCCCCGTACCTTGGACCCTCGCGAGCTTGAAAACGAGAGCTTGTGCGGACAGTGATAGGAGGCATAAATACATAATTATTTGAAGTTGAGATATAATATCACGGTTTTCTGGGTTAGAGTGTCCATGAGTGTCCATGGTAGCCCCTTCAAGGCTACGAATGGCGTGCGGTCAACCATACCACGTCTTCCCAAGCCTCAAGTTGGCTGACGGCCGCTGTGGGATCTTAGACTCTGTAATGTCAAAAACTTGTATAGCACGCTGGAAAGAGCTCGAGTCAATAGAAATACGTTGGAGAGCCATCGCTCACCTTCCAGGTCGCCATGTCGAATTCAAACACCTTTTGTCGCTTCTGCAACCCTCCTACATAATCAGCATCTGACGGTTGCTCACAAATATCTAGATGCAATCGATTAAAAATGTCTTGCGACTTTCAAGAAGCTCCAAGCACATACAGACTATTGGTTCGCCTGCTGCATCGGTCTCGAACGCGACTTTGCCATCGCGAATCAAAAATGACAGATAGAAAACGTTCTCGACAGATTGAGCGAAATCATTCGGATTGATAACGAATCTGAAGAAATTGATCGGTTCTCCAATGTCAGTTAGAATGGCCTCCAACTAGAATACCATCAGAAAGATGCACCAAGCGAACCTTCAATGTCATAACTTACTTGTGCGACATTCTTTGTTGTCTCATTTTCTGAGCGTGAAATGTCTGATTCTTTAAGCTCTTGTGGTTTGCGCAGATCTTCTTGATTCTTCTCAAGTTTAGCACGTTTGACTGGCGCACGTATCTTCTGCTCTAATGATAATGGGCCTAGCCTGATGAACTGTGAGAAAGGGATGTGTTCAGGTAAACAATAAATCATCGTACATGTAACCCATCACTGGCACCCGACGGCTCTTAGCCAGCGCCTTGCGACCGATTTTGGCCCATTCAAGAGGTCTTGCAGCATTGCCGACAAGCTCCTCATCAGAGTCTCCATCAGCATGATCTTCCAAGGACTTGCCACCCATAAAAGTGACAAGCTTTGCGATGAACTCGTCGACGTCAAACGACCCCGATCCAGACTTCATTGCACGCGCTTTTTGTGCACCCATGGTGGAAGCCATAAGAAGAAAATGACGTCAAACGACCCCGATCCAGACTTCATTGCACGCGCTTTTTGTGCACCCATGGTGGAAGCCATAAGAAGAAAATGCGAGTCAAGTGTTGCTTCCTGAGGTCCCTTGACTAGACGAGATTGGATACCGTCGTATACACATTCAAGTGTTCATTGGATATACCTTTGCCGAACAATACATCTGCCTGTTGGACTTTTTTCATTAACTGCTCAGCCGATAAATCATTTGGGTTCGATTGGTGATCTGCAGTCTTAGATTACACTAGTGGTAATGTCAAACTCAAGCACGATCACCTTCAACGACCTTTGCTAAAGAGCGATAGTTCTTTCTCACTGTGCGTTTCTCTTCAGGATCTTGATCGGGGTCATAAACGAAGTCTGGAGGAAAATAAGATATCCAAGAATGCAAAGACAGTGTTCTTGGAGTACCGTTATCAATGACATCGTCCATCTCCTCGTCGGACATGACGAAAAAGTCTGTTGCTCTTCGCGAAGATGAAGGGGAGGACGCGTTTCGTTGTCATTTGTTTGGTCGACACGTTTCAGATGCTAAATTCGGGATCAATTATCGATATTTAGGGATTCATACTTAGTTACTGCTCGTACATATTTTCTTATAATCCATATGAATGAGACGTCACTGAAGTTTTTCACCCACTGTAGATACTCAAACGCTTTTTCTTTGCCGTAGGTATAATGTTACAGATCAGATAAATATGTGCATAGACATCGCAGTCAAGAAGATTGGCATTCTCAGGAAACCATAGCCAGTATTCTCGAATAATCTTGTCTAACGCTCTGGAAAGTTTCTTCCAACTTTTCGAGACGTTCCTCCTTTTCCAACTGAGCAAGTATTTCCTGGAAGGCACTGTCAGCGACGCGAATACATCGCAAGATGAGGACCTACGAAGTTGAAGCGATAAAGCCTCTCTTTGACCTGTATTCGATACGCGCGCTCGGCACGAGCATCTGATGAATCAAGACGGAGGAGAAGAAGCATTTCTACTAAACGATGAAACTGCCGCTGCAGAATCTCGTTCAGTTTACGGAGTACGCCTCACAAGGGTGACTTACGCCAGCGATTTTCAAATCGTTTCGCCATTTCTCCAGCCACACTTTGTCACTCGGAGGACCCATTTTTCCTTTTGCAATTATGGTGTCTTTTCCGCCCCTTTGACTCTTCCCAGCTCGTCCGACTCTTCCGACACGTCCTCCATCATGTGTTACGGCCTCGCTACCGAACCCTTCCTCCATAAATTGCCGGTTAGATAACAACATTCGAAGGTCATTCCTGTCTCGAAGGTCCTCAAAAGCTTCAGCAGGATCTTCAACAGTCAATTCTGCAGTGTTGGGTTGTGAAAGGATGTGTTGATAGATTGCTTTATAGAGTTCCGCTAAATATAAACGTAAGGATAATTTGATTCCGTACAAAAATGGCTTTCTTACATCCATGGCCACGGTGTTGATATGGAGGAAGAATCACAAACTGGCTGTGGTTTGGAAGTCAGCTGCGAAGACTGAAAATTCACTACCGGAAACACCTCAGCCTCATACGTGTTTTCTCAGGGAAAAAGTAGAAGGGATAAAGCGATGAGTATCCAACGAAGTGATAGGTTGCTATATTTGGTGTTCCTCTTCTCTTGCGCTTTTCATATCTGATGTATAGAATAAGCCCCTGCAAAGTCAAAATTGGAATACCAACATACAAGATAACAAACTCCCAAGAATCTTCATCTTCATTGATATATGACCCGGCTTCAATATACAACAAAATGAATATTTGCATCCTGCGGTGGAGCTCTCTAAATCCAGGGGTACTCCAAGTTGCCTAGGAGCTGTCAAAGAAAGCCATGTACAAGCAGAAAAAGACTTGCATGATACACTTCGAACACCACGGAATTTTCACTGTCTGGGTCTAGATTTTGAAAGTTCGGCGCAGCCTTTCCTTTGTCAGTCGAAGCTGAAGGCGCAGGACGTGTGTAGGAATAGACGAGCCGCCCAGGAGGTTTGAAAGTGGTCGCGTCTTCTTCTACGAAAGCGAGAAACTTTTGTTCATCCTTGAAGTACTCTTTTTTTGTCTCAACAAAAGTATGTAAAGGATAAGGCGGAACACACCTGGTGGAATGAAGCCACTTAGTGTTCCTTCTACATCGTCTACCGTTGATTCAGAGACAAGTTTGTTGGTGTATTTCACGTTCAGATATTGAGTTAGGGAACCGGACGCGAATCTCAGCTGGTAACTTTTCCAGTAAGAAATACTCATTTTGGATAGAAATGAACTCACGTCAATTTCAAGGCCTTGGTATCCATACAGCTTTTCATCCTCCCCGTAAATCTACGCGCATTCGGTCAGGCCACAACAGAGCGGAGCGATAAAACACAGACTGGATAAGTGAAAGTTGGGTGGAATTCATACGATTCATCTTCTGCGAGGTCCTTAGTATCGTCTGTTGACCGAACTGAGATTGGCGCGCCGCAAAACGTTAATGTCAAGAAAGATTGAGGCTGTGTTAATGCTCACCCAGTGTAAGTTTCAGCGCCTCGTTCGCGTTAGTAGTCCAGTCTCCCATATTGTCTATGGAGTCTTGGCTAGATGCAAGAGGGGTTGGGACAAACAAAGTTCGAGAGACGAGCGCCGCGGTTTTGACGCGTTATTTGATCTTGTTATAGCGAGAAGATGTCATGTTAATATCTGCACATTATATATTAACTCCTACAGGTATGAAAGAAATGAGGGAAACAGAGTAGTAATAATTTATGAATAGGATGATTACTAAAGGCGCAGTGGATTAGATCCCAACACCTTTTCTACCAGAGCCGCCCAATCGACCCCCTCGCCGTCCCCAACAGGTGCAGGTTTTTTTCGCTTCCCACTGGTTGTTTTCTTGGCTTGCTTATTATTCTTTTCATTCCCAATGCCACCAGAGAAGTTCTGACCAGACACCTTCTGCGCAAGGCCTTTCACTTCACCGAAATCGGTTGTCGCTTGAGCTCGGAGGAAAGCAGCACTTGCTGAGCGGTGGGCCAGACAGTCCGGAGGATTGTATCCATCAAGATTTCCTACGTACTCTTCATGTGTATCTGCACTCATCGAGTGACCGTCCTTCCACAAGGAGCCACCGTTTGTCTTGTCGAGTACACCTGTGATATCCAAACTCTCACCGCATGCAATCGGTACAGGTTGGGATGGGGTGACGCAGGGCATATCAACTTCCTTGCGAAGCACGTGGTCGATGTCAACGGCGGAGAAGAAAGCTACACCCTGGGGTAGATCGTCCATGCCTAACTTGAATGCGAACACGCTACGTGTCCATAGATTGGCGATCTGTAATGCAAGTGCAGCACGGTATTTATCTTCTTCCTTGACCAGATACCGGAGCTCGTCGTGTACGGATATGAGATAACGCGCGTCAATGTCGTACTTGGTGATCAGGTGGTCCATTGAGACAATGAGGAGATGGAGATAATCCACGCCGGATGACTGGACAACCCAATTAATACGAGAAGGCATATAGTCAGAACCAAATCCAGCCGGGAGGTATTCCTTGGACAGAGCATAAGTCACGCCGCAGCCCAATGCCGGCGTCTGTGGTTTATCAGAAAGAGCAATCTCTTCAAGTTTGTTGAAGACGAAACTCTCGGTGCCGCCGAACCAAAATTTGCGGCCAAACATATCTGTCCGGTGAGTGTTTTTGCCCTTGGTAGACGCATACAAATTCTCGGCAAGCTTTTGTGCCTCGTCGGGAAGCATTGCAGCATTGGATTGCAGAAGCAGAAGGACAGCGTGACGCATACCTGCACCATAGATTCGCGAGTAATTGAAGATCTTGGCTTGATCACGCGAAATACCCAGAATGCTAGCCGTCTTCGAGTGAAGATCTGTTCCTGCCGCTTTCGTACCCTCGAGGGTCATCCAACCTATGGCCGTGGCACCATGCAACCCAAATTGAGCGTCGCCCATACAACTAGAGATCCACAATTCCTCGGAATCTACATCTGCACCGACGATAGCATATCCGTCGGGAGCCCGCACCATAGCTTTGAGCTCTGACCCCACACGATTTTTCTTGGCATTACTAGCCGTCAACCACGTCTTCTCAATGGCACGACGTGTAACGGTACCCATGGTTATGACCTGTGGTAGGATGATGCCCCACTTCTTCTTTTCCCCTTCGACAGTCTTAGACACATCAAAGCCCATATTGATCTTTCGGTTCTGCCACACGACCATCTGGTTCATGATGCGGTCTCGTGCGCTGATCCAGTAGCTACACTGCGCATTCATATCCAGCGCCTCTTTCGCCTCACCTCCCGGACTTTTCAAGGTACCATCCTCCGCGTACTTCATAAAAGTCTTACTAAGCGGGCTTCCTACGTTTGCCTTGTCGCCGTCCTTGTGAGGAAGCTTATAGAATAAGAACCCTCCATTTGTTACTAACTCATTGAGCGCATCATCCGCAGGGTCATAGAACGCCAATGACTTTTGGCGTGTTTGGAACTTAGCATTCTCAGGAACCCGGAATGTCCACCCATGTTCGCGTGAATAGTAGAGGGGCCATCCCATCCAGGAAAGGCGGAAGAGAAGGGGAGCAATACGATTGCGTACAGTTATGTCGAGCGTACCGGGCGGCATACCTTTTTTGGGTTTTGAGACTTCCCAATACCACTTGGGCCAATAAACAGGAGGAGGTTTGACTGGCTTAGCTTTTGCTTTACTCTTCTTCTTCTGCTTCGGTGCAACAGGAACCTCTTCAGACGCCCCGTCGCCAATGGTAATCATTTCCCAGTCTAATTGTTTCAACCAGACGTCATTCTCCTGCTCGCCTGATTCGTACACAGTCTTGGCCAGCTGCAACATCTTCGACCGAACATCGTCACTTTTGTCACCTGTAGATACAGCGAGTGCAAGCTCTGAGTCGATTGAAGTCATTTCGCCGGTTGAGATGAGCTTTCCAACGTGTCGCGATGAAAAAAGTTGAGCAATTTTCTTGCCACCCAAGGTTGGAAGGCGTTGGGCCTTATCCTCATCAAGATAGTGCCAACGTTCCTGGTAGGTATATCGAAGAGGATGGCCATTAAAAGAAAGTTTCAAAAGAAGGGGCAATATCCTCTCGTAAACCTTTTTAGAAAAAGGATCAGCTTGAAATTCCTGATACCAGGCCGGAATACAATTTGTTTGTGAGGATGTACTATCAGGTATTTCTTCGGCTGGTGGGGTAGCCTCTTCAATCTGCTAAAATCAATCATCATGTCTAATCGTACTTGAACAAGACTCACTGTCTCGGGAGGGACCACTCCTCTTGACTTTCCAGCAACCTTCGGTGACCAATCCAACTGGCTAAGCCATACATCTTCCTTCCACTTCTCTTCATCGTTCATCAAGGACCTCGCTTCCTGAGCCAAAGCTCTCAGTTTAGTTTTGATACTTTCCTCCATTTCACGATATACAGCTTCCGCGCGGTGTATATAAGACTCCCACTCATCATTGACAGTAAGAAAACTGGATCCCATGGTAAGAATACCAGCAAAGGACACCGGATGGGGACAGCCCGTAAGGAATTCGGGGAGCGCAGCGACATAGACTTGGTACGTCACATCAACATCGCCGGCACAATAATCCAGGTACTCAGTAACATTTTCCCGAATATCGTCAGGGGTGGCGGTCAGAAAGTCGTCTCTGATACCTTTGTCTACGTCAATATTGCAATGCAGTTTCGCCACATCGGCAAGCGAGTTGGCAGATGTCAACTCCTCCCAGCGTTTCACCGCCACCTCAACTTCTTCCGACGGGAGCTCCTCGTTGACAAGGGACGGCAGGCTATCTTCCATATCTTGATGGAGACGACGGAGCTCTTCCTTCTTGGCAGTATTCACCTCTTCCATCATGCGCATCTCGACAACTGACATTAGCTCGAGGATAGCCTCTACAGCCTCCTCCTTCTGCTCGACTTCTGTCTCCTTCGATTTGCGATACTTCGCCCACGCGGGACGCTGGTGGGAGGAGATGCCCTTGACGGCGACATGTAACGCCATAGTATCTATGAAGCGGTTCATTGTTGGTTTGAGATTGTACTCCTCTAGTATCCTGCCACGATCGTATGACACGTTGTGACCGACGATGACCTTGGGGACGGTGGGATCGCCTAATGGTATCAAGTGTTGGGTAATCTTAGATTCACCCAACAACCAAGGGGATATCCAAGAGTACCAGCCATTGGGTGACGCTGCGCACGCCATAATCGCGTACGGGTGGTACTTCGGCATCGTCTCCACGTCGAATGTGAGGATTTCCTCCGGCTTGCCGTCGTGAATTGGATAGGGGACGTGTTCGCTGTAGCTCGAGCCGTCTGGGTGGTAATAATACTTTGTCCACCCGCTCTGTATCTCCCAGTGGTCGGGTTTCGGAGGCAATTGGGTGTTAACAAAGGATTTAGCGAGTCCGAGCCAGGGCTGGGCCTGGTGCGAACCGATGCGGTAGAAATGCTCGAGGAGATTGGAACCTTGCAACGGTGGGAGTGTGAATCCGGTATCTGGGAGGACAGAGCCTTGAGTAGGGTCGAGCTCGTGCATCTCGAGGTGCTCGCGTGCGATATGGACGAAAGTGGGGTCTGGAGGTGGAAAGGAGACATTTTTGAATATTTGCGCGTGGAGCTGTCGTGAGAGTAGCTGTACGCCCAACTCGTTTCGCTTGGCTGTTGGGGAGGACATCACGTTTATATAAGTCTGAGAAGCTAGAGTCAAAAAAAATCCAGACCGTAATGAACAGGGGGTCCTTTTTCTTTGACCCTCGGTGTTTCCTCTGGCTCAACTTTTGTTTGAGGAACCTTGGGTTTTGTGCTTGATGTGTTGACTGGCGGGGAAGCCTTTTGCTGGAGGGCTTGTATGTTGTCTTGTGCAGAAGCATGAAACCACCGAGACAGGTAAGGACTTGATCGTCTGGGTCTGCTGAGTCTGGAGACTGGACGGAGCATTGAAGCAGCATGAAAACCAGAAACGGTACAACCTCTGCGTTGGAGAGAAAAAACACGAACACAACCCTCCGCGAATTTGGCACCGAAAATGAAAACGCGACCCAAACGTGTAGATTGGTGGGAAAACCAAACAGTCGATCTAATCAGATAATAATTTATGTCATGGTCGTGCTCGCTCTCAGCGCTCAATCAGCTCGTGCTCTACGGCACCTACGTTGCCCAACAGATGCTGTCGAGCATAAGCGTGTAGATCGTGGAAGCGAGCGCAACAATGTACAAGCTGTCAGAGGTCACGAGACGGAACAATTAGGTCCGTCCGTTCCTTTCGCGAGGGAAGAACATGTTTGCTCCTGTGAAATCCATTCCTTAAGGTTTTACTCTCAATTAATATATATTATCACTCCCGCACGCACGCCCAACACCTCTTCTTTTTGTTGCTCATCTTCATCTCCGGCCTCCGGCACCTATGTACGCCCAGGTCTACAGAGCCAGGCTCGCTTCAGGGACATCCCTGAGGATATCTGCTTTCTTTTCGACAAGCAGAAAGTATAGTACTGCTACTGACGCTCCTGCGCCGAGAAAGTCGAAACTATGGACATCTGCTGATGAGGCCGTTAAGGACGTCAAGTCGGGTGACGTCCTTCTGTGTGGAGGTGCGAATATTCATCAGTCGACTGATGAATCCAGGTGTCTGATTTTGGCCCCATAAAGGTTTCGGCGCAGCTGGCATTCCTGGTTAGTATTGTGTCCACGTTAGGCTACATCAGACCCGCTAAACTGACCCGACAGATACTCTCCTTGGAGCGCTTGCCAGGCGAAAGGACACAGTCAAGGATTTGACTGGCGTATCCAATAACGCAGGTTCTGCAGATTCAGGCCTTGGTGCGATACGAGTTCATCTTTTGTCTGTCCTAGCTCATTGCATATACATCACAGGAAAGCTTCTCAACACAGATCAACTTTCCAAGGTCGTTGCGTCGTACCCTGGAGGGTGAGCACGATCTCCACCAACAAATCTATTTATCCGACAATGTTAACAGAAACAAGAAGTTTGAATCCTCATTCCTCCAGGGTGAAATTTCACTAGAGCTGGTACCCCAAGGAACCCTTGCCGAGCGCATTCGTGCCCATGCGGCTGGAATTCCCGCCTTCTTCACACCCACCGGTGCATCAACAGCAGTGGAGGAAGGCTCCATTCCTCAACGGTACAACAAAGGTGGTCTTGCAAATGGCATTGCTATTCCTGGAATCTCAAAGGAGGCAAGGGAATTCAATGGAAGGAGATATGTTATGGAAACCGCCATCGCGGGCGATGTCGCATTCATTCGCGCATGGAAAGTCGACGAGACAGGAAACTGTGTGTTCAGGTTAGTCGCAACATATTCTTCTTCTAATCATTCTCAGTTGCTCAAATTGTCTCGTTTTGTTCACCCCTCACAGATATGCTTCACAGAATTTCAACACCATAATGGCCAAGAACGCAAAAGTCACAATCGTCGAGGCAGAGAGGATCGTCCCTGTAGGCTCCATCTCACCCAACTCTATTCATCTCCCGGGGATCTACGTCGACCGCATTGTCCCTGCAGAGTCGGAAAAATTCATCGAAATCGTCACTCTCGCGCAGGACCCATCGGCTGACGAGTCTACGTTGTCACCTGAGAAGGCGGCCGCACAAGCACAACGCCGGTACATCGCGAGGCGCGCAGCGAAGGAGATCAAGGATGGTTACTATGTGAATTTGGGAATCGGGATGCCGACTCTTGTTCCGGAGTTCCTCGACAAAGGAATGCGCGTGTGGTTGCAGAGTGAGAATGGGATTTTGGGCATGGGACCGTATCCTACGAAGGATAAACTTGATGCGTAAGTTCTCGTTGAGTTATAAGAGTTAAGGGTCTGCATTAACGGATTACTTTTTCTAAGTGATCTCATTAATGCTGGGAAGGAGACAATCACTCTCGTTCCTGGAGCCTCTGTCTTTGGTCTGTTTTACATCCTTCAATGTTCAATGCATCGTACCAACGTTGCTATATAGATTCTAGTGAATCCTTCGCCATGATCCGTGGTGGCCACGTCGACGTTGCGATTCTCGGTGTGAGTGTGCTATCGAAGCTGATCATATCACTCGCTTTTTGCTCACGTCCAACTTCAGGCTATGGAAGTTTCTCAGGCCGGTGACATCGCCAACTTCATGATCCCAGGGAAAATGCTCAAGGGTACGCTTCTTCACACACGCGTTTACCAAGACGTCCGATTTACGTTGATATTACAGGTATCGGTGGTGCAATGGACCTCGTCTCAAACCCGGACAAGACCAAAGTCATCGCTGTCATGGAACACACTGCCAAAGGTGGCCGCCACAAGATCCTCAAGCAGTGCGCCCTCCCTCTTACCGGGGCACGCACCGTTAGCACCATCGTCACCGAGCTCGCTGTGTTCGACGTCGACCGTGTTGCGGGCAAACTGACGCTTATTGATCTCGCGAAGGGCGTCACCCTTGAAGAGGTCCGGGCTAAGACTGGATGTGACTTTGAAGTACGAAGTCATCTCGGAACGTGGTGATGAAGAGGCTTGTTTTTGTCGACACCACACGTTCGTTTCCATGCTGCCGATAGCTCTCTGGGGGTGATCAGCCGATGAGAGTGGTGCATGGGGTTGTGTACGGAATTTTCGGACCATGGCGTTATATCCAGATGCATTGGACAGAATGTATGACATAGTTTTTTTTTGATTCAGTTGTTAGCTGTAACCTGCGCACAAGCCTTCCCCCAATGCAGTTTTTCTTTCACAATAAAGAAATATGCCCCACCATGACTAGGCCATGGCTCTTGAGTCTCAATAGATGGTCAGTATCGTTGGTGGCGTTGAAGAAGTCTTTGTCCGCTTGATTACGTGGTCAGGTAGTCTCGGCAAAATAATGACGCAAGTAATGCCGAGATTCGGCTGAGGCGCAGTCTTTGCTTGTCCTTGCCTCTTTTACTGTAACCACCATCTGCCTGGCCTGCTAGAGCGACAATTACTTCAGGGATGCTTGCATCTCAGGGCACGCGGAGTACAATCCGCCATGTCCACAATGCTCTCTCCAACAAAACTGGGGTGGGCATCTCAACCACAAGGGGCTTTCACGTCCCATCATACGTTCGGATCCATCCACATCTTCCAAATGTAGGCCAAACCCAAAAACTTCTCAGCCATTCCAAACACCTAGTCACCCAATTCTTCAAACTTCTTACAACTCCTGGTTTCCGCGCGCCGGTTCCAGCGACTGTCGCAAATGTAGTTACTAGCACTGTGCGGTATCCTACTATCCAGCAAGGCTTCTCTTTCCATGTCAAGAATGTCTTGGCTGGTTCTTCTAGGGGAACATTCCTTCCTCGTGCTCCTCGTCCAATTCCAAGGAGTGTTGCACAAGTCGGTCTCGGAACCGCCAGAAATTTCTCTTCTACCAGACCTATCTTCCAGAATTTGGTAGAGAACGTGCCCATTGCAGGACGCGCGATCTACAAGGCTGATCTCGACGTCAAGCTCCATAAGGAGAAAGAGACGATGACAAAGTTCTTGAAAGGTACCTCCAAAAAGCAAGGCAGCAAGGAGATGCTCAAGCCCCGAGCCCGTACTCTCTCCACAAAGGAGAACCAGGCCACCAAAGACGCGACGCAGGCGGCTGAGCTCGAGAAATACTTTGCTGCACCCGCCGTTCCCGACGTGACCACATGCCTCCTCATCCCTCTCGCGCCAACTCCTACTGCCCGAGTCCCGCTCCAAGAGGACCCTGGGTCATTGCTTCCCCTTCCTGCATTAGCATCGATTTCAAACAGTCACGAAATACACTCCCTGCGTGTCTCAACGTTGTTCTCCCGGCTCGACGCGGCGAATGTGTGGACGCGCGGGGTGAAGTGCTCCGCGTTCTCACACGGAGGCGGCACAGAGGGCGTCTGTACCATGCTCAAAGTCGAGTTCGTAGGCTGGACGAAGGCTGAGGTACGTAGTGTGCTCGGAGAAAGCGGGACAGGCTGGTGCGTTCTCGAGGAAGTAAGGTCGTCAGAGTCGAACGGCGTCGGTGCCACCAACGATTCGGACTTTGACGATAGCTTGTCGGATACGTCGTCCGTCTTCTCTGGGGCGTTCGAAGATAGTCGAAGTGGGAGTCGTACGGATTTGAAGGCGGGGTTGGGACCGGTGGATCCTTCCCAGTCGCTCATACTGCCCACACTGGATTTTTCTTCGTCGTTTTTGGCCGCATATTCGCCTGCCCCGACACCGCAGCGCACCTTTTCGTTCGTACAGTCCGAAGGGGACTTGGATCCGTGGTCGGACATCGAAGCGCCTTCGGATAGTGGTTTGAGTACGGATAGCTGGGGTAATTCGCCGTCTTTCAATGGGTGGGATGGGTTTAGTTCACATTTTGCGGGGAAAGTGGATGCTATCAGGTTCTGATAGTTATCATTTTACTTGACCGATATAAACGCTCTTTAGCATATGTAGTCTTTTCTCCTAGCTTGTACGTTTTATCTATAATCATAAGAAAACTTATTTGAGCTAGGCTATGCTCAATCAAGCCAATCATGGTCCCTCCTTTATCCCTGTCTTAAACAAAAACCAATCAACTAATTTCACTCCGAATAAACCAGAGGTACAATCCATTATGAAATGTAATATAAATCAAGGCTATATGTAGATTAATATCAGAAGCTATGCTTCTGTACTATGTATATTATATGTGAGTTTTTTGCGACCGATAACGAGTCGCGTAATGTAAAAAGACATTGAGGAAAACAATAAAAAAGAAAAAAATACGTAGATGCTGATGATGCGTAGATAAACAAGAGATGGTATCATGATTTGCGGGTTAAGATAGATAGTCCCTTGTTGTCCGTTTTCTTGAAATAGATGGAAGGAAATATTGCGGTTTGCCGCCGTGTTCTTTGGAGATTTCTTTATTGGATTTTTCTTGATGAGAAGCAGCTTGTGTGAAAGAGAAGAGACGAGATCCCAATCGAGAGAAGGGAAGAGACGAGAGACGAGTCACAAGGAGAGAAGATACTAGAGATCAGTCACGAGAAGGGAGACGAGAGACCAGTGACAAGAGAAGAAGAGACGAGAGACCAGACAAAAAGAAAGAGAGAAAGAACCCAGAAGACGAGCGAGAGAATGAAAAAAAAAACAGTCGACGAACAAGTTCCTCGCCATCTAGAGATGATGTAAAGGAGGCGCCCCACGAGAGCGTACCCAAGAGAAGAGGCAACGGAGAGCCGTCGAAATCTTCGCGAAAAAGCTGCACCAATCGTTGAAGCCAGTTGAAGCTTTCATGATCATATGGCCGTCAAAACCAGCCCCAACAGCCACAAGAGAGGAAGATTCTGGTATCGAGAGAGAAGATACTTGAATATCTTTGCTGCAAGGTCGTGTACAATTGACCGGGACTAGCGCCACGTTCTTCGGCATTTCCTGAAGTCCAGGCTGTGAGAGAGGAAGCGGAAGGATATCCTCAACGCTAGGCTGTTTCATAGAGGCCGACTTAACTTCAGTCATCTGTGGGGGCCGAGGATAATCTTGAGGGCGCTCCTTTGCATTAGCAAAAGCGAGAGCTGGATGAGAAAGAGTTTTCTCCCGTACCATTGCCCGAGGATATATCCCCTCTCGGACATTACTAAAGTCAGGGGGACAAGCCGACAGCGGGGAAGCGGTTGTCCGAGTTGCCGCAGACGTTCTTCGCCTTAACATTACTTGGCGTTGCTTAGATCTGGAATTCGGGACTTGCGATGGAACCTTAGAGGCCGGCTTGACCTTGGGTGACGCAGACTTAGATGGAGAAGTTCTCATGGACGGTTTCGGCATAGCCTTGGGCTTCAAAATCGCTGGAGGTGGTATCCGGATAGGAGGGGGGTTCGGAAGGCCAGTCGGAAGAGGAACCACCTTGGGAGGTATCATGAACACAGCTGTGGGCGGAGATCGAGATACCCCGGGCTTAGATGCGACTGTGGAATCGAGTACGACCGCAAGCTTGGGTCCGACCTGAACTTGAGGCTGAGGAGCCTGAGAAGGTGAATCTGTTGGACCGTCTGCAACTGCGTTCTCTTTCTGCGCCCGCTTGACCCGTTTGGGCGGCGCCGAAAGTTTGATTCGTGGACCAACCTTGACAGGGTTAAAAGTTGGCCGATCAGCATCCATTGGCGATAAGAGGTGCTGGTCGAAAACCTCTGTGAAGGGAGGTCGTAGAGGAGAACCACGCGAATCCATCTCTTGAACCTCGTCTTCCGAATCTGGTGGTGTAATAGTTACTTCTGGCATCTTGGTCATATCTCCCCGTATGGGTCGCGGCACTGCGGGTGGAGGAGCGCGCTGAACAAGTTTTTGCCGGATGATGAGAGGCGGAAGGACACCACCTGCCCCTGGAGAATGTAATTGTACGGGGCCCGGACGTGATAGCATAGCTAGAATCATCGGATCCACTGCTTCGCGATTAGGCAGGGGCGGAAGAGGGATATTCGGTGGCGGTGACGGCGCGTCAGAACTGAAATTGGGAGTATGAACTGACTGAACCGGCGAAGCGGGAGGCGTCGCAGGAGTCGGCGATCGGTCACCAGGCCCTGAAAATAACGCGCCTAATTTCTTCCATATGCTCTTCTCTCGTGATCGCAGGGCAAGGAACTCGGGAGAAATGTATGTAAAATCAGGGTACGGGTCAGGGGAGCATGGTGCGCCTTCCGTTAAAGTGCACACGGTTGTACTCTTGGGAAGAGGAGTCGAGTGAGGTTTCCACCGGGGAGAAATCGCCTGATTCCGAATCTGATCCCAGCGGCTTCAAAGGAATTAGCTTTTCTGACCGTGAGACGTCTTAAAGACTTACATTGGGTAGAACCAGGGATGACACATGACATCCTCAAGAAAAGCCGGTTTCTTCGAGTCTCTGCGCAGCAATTGACTTAGAAGATCGCGTGCCTCGGGAGAAACAGCATCATCGGAGCGGAACGTCAGCTGTTGACATAAGACTGCCTCCAGAATTTCGTCTTGCGATTGTGCCTCCTCTCCGAAAGGAAGCTGCCATTCAAGTCAGCTCAATAGAAAAGATATGGAAATTGATTGACTCACTCTGCCAGTGAGCATGTTATACAGCGTTACACCCAGCGCGTGCAGGTCAGCTTCAAAGGAATATGGACGTCCAAGGTGAACATCTGGGGACATGAAAGGTGGAGTCCCGACCTGCTCTGCTGATGTGTAATCTGGGTCATTAATCTTAAATGAACCGGACACGGCATTTGGGTCTGCTATGAAGTTCAAATTAGCGTTTGGGGATGCTTTGAGCGTGGTAGCGAGCCCAAGGTCGATCACGCGGATGTGACCGTCAGAAGTAAAAACGATGTTTGCAGGTTTGATATCCCGGTGTAAAACCATATGAATCTTCATCTGCTCAAGTGCGATGAGCTAGTGAATGGTGATTTAGCAAGATTAGTGAGTAGAAAGATTGTATGGCTAACCAATTCTGCCGTGTAGAAGCGTGCGCGCTCTTCCGAAAACCGGGTTTTAACAGCTAGATTGATACCTAGGTCATGGCCTCCAAGATAACGCTGGAGAAGACTTAAAAAGCAGGAACAGATAAAGGGGCTAAGAACGAACCGTGACGAGATAAAAGTTATCTGCATCGTGCCAAGACGCCCACAGGGGTAGTAAGAACGAGCAGCCACTCAGATCCCTCTGAATTTGCTGTTCGTGTAATGCGCTACCGTCATGACCTTGACCTTTCTTAATGACCTTGATAGCAACTGGCTCTCCGGAATGCTGATCTCGAGCAAGATACACGCGCCCGCTATGACCCTTGCCAATGAGCTTCAGCAGCTCGAAATCCGCAAGAGATAAGCGGGAATGAGTCTCAGGGACCTTGAAAAGATGGCAGAACAGTAGCTGTCAGCCACCGAACAACGAGAAGAGGGGTAAACGTACGACTGAGCAAGACGACGAAGACGACGAATTGAACATGATTGCAGAGGTGTAGTTATGTTGTAAATAAAAAGATACCGATGGCGCTTGAGGGGGTAGCAGACGTCGATGCAAGAAGCAAAGAAGAACAAAGGGTTGAGACATTGGATGACACTCTTATATATCTGCAATTTGAGTTCCAACTGATGGTCGAGGAGAGAACGGTAAATGAACGGTAAATGCTGACTAATAAATTTTCCCAGTTGACAGATAACTCCGAGTCTGTCATGCGCGCCACATCTGTAACGCGAACCCATTCTCTCAGCGGCTTTTTGATAGGTTTCTCCGCCCACCCCAATGATTGAATACTTGGACCTATACGACAGTAGATACCAAAAAGCATGCAGAAACTTTAAGGTGATACTCACCTGCTCACTGCAATTTATTGAAGCTCACCGCACACGCCTCAACAAGTCGAAACATCAAAGTGAGAGTGATGGATGGAAGATATAAGTCAAGGACACTTTCATCAATCCTGCTATATCATGACATCACCGTGGTCTGGTGTCTATTCGGCTCATTTACGTTTACGTGGGCATTTCAGAAGCGCGCCACACCTTATGGCAACACCCGTTTACAACGGCTCCAAATATAAAGTCACATTCATCGTTCGGTTCCGCCCCGCGAGATGCGTCCTATCCTTGTTCTGAGCTTTCTCATTGTCACCACCGTTTCCCTCCCCTCCGAGCTCTTCTCCCCTCTTGTCCCTTTAAAAATCCGAGCAACATTCAACAAATTCAACACGAACCCATTCCTTTACCCACAGTACACTGACACTTCAGGTACATGGCAATACTTCACGCCCAATGCGTGGTCGAGTGGTTTCTTCCCCGCTACCCTCTACGCCCTCAATGAGCGAAGCACACTTTGTCCACCAACTCCCGCCAATGCTCTTGGTATGGTTGATTGGTTGAATTTGGGACGCTCTGCAACTGGCAATCTGATACCGGCGGAGCCCAAAGACACTCCCGACCACGATCGGGCGTTTTTAATTTCTTTTTTAGAGGAGCTCGCAATGTACGTGAGCAACAAGCTTGAAGCGATAGACCTTGTCTCTCAAATTGACACAGAAATCCGGACAATACAACCGCACAGGCCGCGGTAGTAGACTTCGCTGAAATTTTGGCAGATCGCTTCAACCCTGCCGTTGGTTGCACAAGAAGTTGGGACGGTTCAAATCCCTATGTTGGTAGAATGTTCTTCATTGAATAAACTATAGTTATGATAATGCTAAATCTAGAAAGTCATCATTGACGTTATGATGAACCTAGAAATTTTGATTCTCGCCACGAATTTCACAGGTAATTCGACTTTTTACGATATGGCCATAAGCCATGCAGATACCACGATGAGGAATCATATCCGGGATGATGGTGAGCATTCTCATGAATGTGTATATGCTTACGTTGGTTGAGTCAAGTGCTATCACTCAGGCTCGACGTGGCAAATGGTTGAGTACGACTCGACTACAGGGGAGGTGGTCAGAAAACGAACGATACAAGGATATTCAGATGATAGCACCTGGTCACGCGGTCAGGCATGGGGTCTGTATGGGTTTGCAAACAGTAAGGCAAAGTCCTGTTCAGCTTCGCTGGATCGGTCAATTAACACAGAGTGTATTTTTTTTGTTAGTGTTTAGGCTTACAGGTGACAAAAAGTACCTTGAAACAGCGCGTCTTCTCGCGGACTACTTTATAAACCACATTCCCGACGACGGCATTGTTCCATGGTGAATCAAAAATCTTCCAATTATTCTTGATTTTGACACTAGCAATGCAGGGATTTTGATGCCCCTCTCGTCCCAGCCCCTCGGCCTCCTGATTCTTCAGCTGCATTAATTGGTGCAGCCGCCCTCCTTCTCCTTGCGCGTTACGAGATCTATGAAACCAATGTGGCATCTTATACGGATTCAGCAACGCAGGTATACTTGATTTCATGTATGATGCACTGTAACTCGGACGCTTATCTTCACAAGATCATAGACGCTATCACCTCTCTCGCATGGGCACCGGCTTGGGAGAGTCTTTTATCTAATGCGACAGTGAACAAACCTGCAGGAAATGCAATGATCGGATCGATATATAGTAAGTTTGGTATTCTTTTGAGTATACTTGAATTGAACCCATCTTTGTGACTAGGTGATTATTTTTTCATCAAGGTGGGCAACGAACTCATCTCCAAACAGCTCGTGGAATGTTCTAATCTTTGTGACTAGGTGATTATTTTTTCATCAAGGTGGGCAACGAACTCATCTCCAAACAGCTCGTGGAATGTTCTAAGTGTCTATGAACCCCGTGTTCTGCATCCACATCGGCTAGTATATAGATTCCTTTGACAATTTGAATATCACCCAGTCACTCGATTGCGAAATTTAGAACTGACATATAACGTGTCCCAGCTTGTAGATTGCGTCGACCTTTTAATTTAGTTTCAATCTCACCAACGATGAATGTAGAAATGACAGAAGTGTTCACAACATGATTGATGAAGAAAGATCATCCTCGCGTCATATACGTCGAATCTTCTGGTAAATAAAAAGACTAATTCTAATAAAAAAAAATATCTCAACAAAAGCTTTGCCAGTAGGGCAAATCGATTCTTCTACTGATCTCCAGATAAAGAATTGAGATAAGACCCGATCTAGCCGTAGTTGAGGCGGAAAATGTCGTTGTACCTGTGAAATTTTCAGAATACGCCAGGAGTACTATTTGAGAGGTACGTACACGTAGTAGCTTGAACCATCGGGGATGAGCTGGAAGATTTGGCTGAACTGGAGGGGGTTCGTACTGTCGTCGACCTTTCAGAGTTGGGGTGAATTGACGCGAAAAAGTCAAATATAGAGCATAAACGCACGACAAGGAGTCCAGTGACGCTGACGATAAGGCTTGCGACAGTGGGTGAAGAGGGTTGCGCGTCCAAGGTGGTCACTTTGTGCTGCACCTTGGAAAAGGGCAGATTCTGGAAAGCATTGTCAGAAATGCCTTGAGAGGTTCTGGAGATCCCATACAGTGAGTTTCTCAGAGATCGCGGTGCTTCCAGCGATGGGCGTGCCCTCCCACGTCAGCATGGACTCTGGACGCTAGACGAGAAAAAGAAAAATAAGATAGAAAGATCGGCAGGAGCAGGAAGGAAACCAACATAGAGAGAGCCGAGGGAAGAGCGATCAGAGTCGAAAGTGGAGTAATAGAAGTCAGTGAATTGCTTCGCGATGTTATTCATGTCGGCCATGGTGAGCAGAGAAAGTCAAGGACGAACAACGATCGCAGATCAAGATGGGGACTCACGTGACCATGAACCCAGGACAACAACCAGGCCAGCCTCCCATCAGATTGATTTCAAGCTGTAACAGTAAATTTATACGGAGACATGTCGCAGTTCACTGCAGTCAGTATCCCGCAACGCCCGACTATGCGCAGAAAGTCCTCCGCACAGAATATCCTTGCTTCTTTCATATCTCCTTCCGCGCCGTCTCCCATCGGTACCACTAGCACCTCAAGGGCTTCTGCAAGCGGTGCTGCCACACCGACCACCGGCATTGTGAAGGAGTCTGATGCTCAGTCGATCTATGCCGACTCTAACGCCTTGCCGCACCCTAATGGTGCAGCTAGCCCCCAGCTGGGTCAGGGTACCTCTATCGAGTACTTACGCGACCTCGTCCAGAAGCGGATCATCAAGCTCACGTATATACGCAGCATATACGAGGGGTGTGTGGAGCATTAGCCGCTATTACTCCTGTATTCATTGAACGTGTTTGTTCTTCTCAGTCGCAGCCATTGGTTCCATACCATCCTCATATCACATGCTGACCTCGAGCGTGAGTTCAGTAACAATAATCCTGAACTTCGGAAACGGTATGCGGCTCGTTAACCTCATGCTCAGTGATTCTGATACTATGTAGAACAACCCGCTATGTTATCCTCGGCATGTCGCTAGCCAACCTACTTGACATCAACTCCCCGCAAGACCTCCTTCGCGGGCTTATCAATACGATAAATGAGTTCGATCAAAGTAAAGACGATGGTGACAAGTCCAAAATAGTGAGCATCTTAGCCTCTCAATGCAGCCACAGAAATTGGACAATCACATAGCGACAAACCAAACTCATCTTCAGACCCAAAATTAGTAGACGTGGTGGACACGAATACGCTGGCTCCTTTTCAGATAGTTTGGATGCCTCCTATCTCATGATACCGCACCTAGTGAGTTCTTCACTCCATTATCAGAATTCAATGCTCACATCCAATTAGCCCTTTCCTCTCGACTACCATCAAACACTACTCTCCCTTCTTGACGTCATCTCCGAGGTCTACAACAAAATTTCTAAGATCCTTGGCCCTTCGCCCTTTTCACACCCTTCTCAACAGATGACGGGCCCTCTCGGCCTTCTTTCGCCTCATCCAGGGGTTTCTTACATACTATCTGGCGATAATGCCCCGAACGGCAGTGTCAATGCTATCCAGCACTCAACACCAAGCACACAATACCACCCACTATACGGTAACCCCGAGGACATGAGCAGCAGTCTGTGGAATATTGCAAACCCAATAAATGGCGCAGGTGGGCTCACGAATGGTGGAGTACTCGGAATTCCGCCAACAAATTTGTTCCCTTCATTCGGTGAATTAGTCCTTAAGGTTGATGGAAAGATCAAGGCACGTGTTTTTGGAATGAATTGATGGTTTGAGCTGAAGTTTCACACAGAAAATAACGTCGACCCTATCAAAAGAACTGGACACGTTTGCACGGAATGCAATAAAAGACGAACTTGCGTCACTTGATCCTTTGCTCAATACCGTAGAACACATGAGGTCTGAGCCCTCTTTTAGAGCCGCCGGTGGTCGCATTATACATGATCCCAATAAGGGACTGTGATCCGACCGCCAAATGGGGGTCATTGGAGAATTCTGCGATCGTAAGCGGTGATGAGAAGCTACATAGGTACAGTTTTGCGCTCGGTTCAGATCATCTTCAGAAGTTCTGATGGTGCTTTCGAAGCATTGCCCGAGACGGAGGCAGCTCATCGAGGTCGACCATCTTCTGACCCACGTTAACTCAGCCTTGGCTCGTTCTCTCGACTCCACGATGACTCACAAGCTACCTTCTTTCTTTGACCAAGAGGAGTTGAGCTTGCACACGGCACCAGGACTCACGACCAGCCATCTATACATATATCAAGGGCACGCGGACGAAATTGGATTTATATAACATTTTATATATTGACTAGTCCATAATGAAATTGATTGAGAGCCTCCATTGGTTGTTTCTTTGTTTGTCAGGAAGAATAGGTCGAATGGAGCGTGAACAGTGTGCGAAGATTGGTTATAGCTTTAGCACTTGCAGCTGCCCTTCTGGCATTCGCAACTACGTGGAGATAAATGAGCATGATGTAAGAGATATAGCTAAGTTGGACATACGCATCTACGCAGTGGCAGTGGGAGGCGTCGCCGCAGTTGGCGTTGGAAGGAACAGAGACGGACTATCAGAGATGGTTTGTCAGAGCATGCTCGCATATGTGAGGTAGAGGGGACGACTAACTGTGAACATGCTTATTGAGAGGCGAGGTAGTTGAAAGGCTTGGTGAAAGTTAATGGTTCGTTGGTAAAGAAAACGTCAAGGCTTCCGCCTTTTATCATTTTCGAAAGAAGGGGTCTTTCCTATCGCGGATGGAGAGGAACAATGGTAAACACAGCCCGAGCGCAGCAGACCGGGAGAAACTTCCGTTTTCTCATCATTCACCCCTGGAGACGACTTCGGCCGCAAGGACAAATTGATGTATTTGATAAGGATCATCTTCTGATATTCTCAAAGGTGCCATGGGCGCACGAGCGGCAAACTGTCAATCTGTGGCGTCCATCGTGCCGCCCTCTTTGAAATCAGATATCTCATGTTTTTTTGCAGCAAAGTAATAAGATCGATAAAAATGATAAGGGCACCGAGTCGGACTGCGATCATCAATCAAAGACAAGTTGGAGGTGCACATGGAGTCGGAGTCTGACCGCCTGACAGGGTAATAGCCGCAATGACTCGTGGAGCAGACGTGGAACCTTTTGTCCTCTTGTATGGGTGACTCGGTGTGTGTGGGAAGTGCCGCAGAATGGTATTGTCCTGTGACACTAGCATTGAAGAGACCAGTTTGTGGTATGTAAAGGACGCGAAATAAAGGCGTGAGGATTGATATACTAGCCAAAGAATTATACGTAGCATCTACACAATTGTCTTGAGGAGGATTAATTTATATATCAACTAGCTCGGTCCCGCCGGGCGCGGTACGGCCAGTCACTGAGAACCACCGATCCATCATCATTCTGTTATCTAAGTCTTCGTTTCCATGTATTCCATCTCTTATGCGCAGTAATCAATCTGCAATGGAGTGATGACTGTAGCAACAAGCATTGAAGAGACCCGATGGGGAAGATAAGGTAAGGACGTGAAAGAAAGGCGTGTAATCATGTCCACATTTGGGCGTGTCTTGGGAAAGAGTAGGCTATATCAGCCCAGCCCTAGTATGGTCTAATGAGAACTACCGATATACCTCCTTCCATCACTGGCCATGCTACATAATTTCTCGTAATCCAGGCCTTCCGTCTCTGCGCAGTGGTGACTACACAATAGAATTGGCACAACACTATTTCCTCGAAGTTCCAGTCCAAGTTGAGGCTGATCTGTACACATTGTTGGCATCCTATAACAGGTTCTCCTGCATGAGGCGAATACGTCGGAGATAACGCAAAACCTAAATAAAGATCATGTGTGTCGTCGATGATCGATGATCAATATCGATCGCGGTCGATCAACGGCCGATCGGACCTCGCCCCGCGCGCGCGGGGAGAAGACAGAGAAGACATTCTCTTCGCATAAGTACTTACCAACGCTTCGTGGCGCACCACTACTACAACTTGGGTCTCGAAATTTACCTGCTCTAATGTTGGCGCCACATTATGATGGCCCGTCCCGCGTCACTGTCGTTTTGACAAGCAGGAAGTTGAATAAGCGCCCAGCTGACTTCTCGGGAATTTAGTATATCCGTATATTCTCAGGAAATAGGACAAACCCACGAAATCAACGAACGAGTATCCACGGACTTCCACGCTCAGAGTTCTGAGTTATGACATGCCGCTGGAGACAGCCGGTTGGGTCAGTAGCAAGCATTGCCCAGCATTTGCTGAAAGAGCGGCATCAAAGACATAATCAGTGAGTAGCTATTGAGGTTTTCTCTCTCTCCGACGCCAGAGCTCTGGCGTTTTTGTATTTTTCTAAGCGTAAAGCTGAGAATTGGGTTATCGAATCGCAAGATAGCTTCTGACAGAGCGGAGCAGCAAACATAAAATTCTGTGTTGTCCCCAAAGGCCACAAACTCGCATTCTCCATGGATAATTGACGTAGACGTCGCAGGGAGTGCCATATCACTGCTGTAGTATTGTCAAGAAATAATGGCATACCGACATTTGACGGTGTCGGCAAGGTGTGATGCAATTCGAGAGTGGCACAATGAGCATGGCCTCCTCGTTACACAAATAGTCCACAATTAGTTGAATGCTGCCATCTATTCATTTCCTTCTTTGATGCACACATTATTATAGCTGCATATTTGAATGGAACTTCACATTTACAGGAGCATGCAACTCACTTAGGAGTCCCTTCTTTTTCCTGACTTCTCTATTTTCTGCACATTTATGTATTAAACAAGACAATGTGGTTCTGTGCTAGTCTCAGACTTGAAGAGCAGGCTTACACATTTTCTGAACAGCAACCACTCTATATAGTGATATTTAAGATGCCAAGCTACCATGACAACCATCCATGTGGACCCTGTTTATCACAAGAAATCAAAACTCTATGGTCACAGGTCCTGCCTAACTCTCACCACATCGAGGATTGAGCACAGTTTCATTCTACTGGAAACTCGTTAAAAACAAACACTGCCCTGCTGCACTCAAGCCTGCCTGAGGCTCACTGCCAAAGGAGCTTAATTTACATCTTCAACATTCTCTATACATGAACCACTATTAGAGAGAATGTTTAGTCCCATGCTGTCTATTTGCAAAGAAAATAAATTCAAAATTGCCAGTCATTAGAGAAGGGAATCTATCTTCTGCAGTATTGAAATATTTTGTAATCAGGCCCGATTAAGAGCATGAGGGTCTGATTTCACCTAATTCTGTTTTACCTGACCAGGCACCAGGAAATTTTGCGACATTGAGCGAACTCTGAATACAAGACAGTCTCTAATTTTATTTACAAAGTTTTGCAAGCGTCCCAATTCAATTCAGCATATTGCGACTTTTATAGGCGTTGACGATCACTGTACAAATTATGAGCACGATCAATCCTTGTGTTGACATAAACCAATAATCTACTTCGACCTACTGCTTCCTAGCATTGATAATATTGATGAACTCAGGTTTGAGTGATGCACCACCAACAAGAAAGCCATCGACATCGGGTTGTGTCGCTAAATGGATCGATAAATTTAGTATATGAGAATCAATGCGAAACCATGACTCACCAAGTTCCTTACAATTGGCGGCGTTTACCCGTAGATAATCCTTGTGGAGCTAGCAACGTTAGACGAGACGGCCTTGGACAAGTAAGACCGGATGTCAGCATGGGTTTCCTGGGCCTGCGCAGAGGGTTACCGGGTCTGGGCGCTCGGTTTCTGCCTCTGCCGTGCGTGGTACGCGTGGTTACTCAATTTTCCGGGTAATCCTTCTTCCGTCGCTTAGCCGCCTCTTCTCCCCTCTTCCCTTCACCTTTCCTCCCTTCTGAGCGGTCGTCCTTGTCGTTTAGTAGCCGCGACGGGTGGCTTTTTGTGACGTTGTGCTGCTGGTGCGGAGGTGCAGAGTGCTTCGGGGACGGAACGACGGTTTGATGGGCGCTCTGATGGATGATGTCAGGTGTGATGGGAGCTGATCTCGGAGATTATGCCGAGATCTCCTTCCTGCCGAACACTGCCACCCATCGGCTATTGCCGCCCATCAAACCTGATCGCAGCTTTCCTCATCATCTCCCTGGTCAATATCCACAACCACATCCAACATTTTCTCAACCTGCTTCTGTGCCCTATGCTCCTCCGCTCCACCCTAACCATGCGCCGCCACAGCCTCACGATGTCTTCGTCACTAACCCTACTTCCACTGACGATCTTCCTAGTTATGAAGAGATAATCGCTGAAGCCCTCACTGATTCCGCGGATCCTGAGGGGTGTGTGCCGAAAGACTTGTTCACCTGGATGGCAGCACGTTATCCTTTGCAGCAGAATTTTTGTCCATCGGCAAGTCAAGCTCTTCAAAAGGCGTTCAAGAGAGGGAGGTTTATCAAGAGTAGTAATGGGAAATATAGGCTTAATGCAACATGGGAAGGGGGCGCTGTGAGTTCTACTCCTTCAACTTTTATCGAACAATTTTTTTTTATCTCGGATTAGACATCAAGACGGACGACAAGACGTCCACAAACTCAAAATCCCACATCAGCTTCCCCTGTACCCCCATCCCCCTTCACACACGCACCGCTTGTCCATCACAGTCAGCCATCTCAGGCTCCCGCGTTCCAGACACAACCATATGGTTATCCATTCCAACAACCGCCGCAGGGTTTCCCAGGTTACGCACGACCTGGACAAACACAAACTACACCGGCGGCCTCTACCTCAGCCACCACGGCCACGACTTCAGCTTCCGATGCCAGCCAAGCGACCTCTGTACAGGACGCGTGGGAGGCGGCACAAAACATTCTGAAGGCCATCAATTTCGATACGTTATTGTCCCTACCCAAGGAAGAATCAAACAATGTAGAACCGAATCAGCCTTCTGTTGGACCCAGCACTGCCGCTCCGCCCTCTACCTGTGGACCGTCGGCATCGGACGTACCGCAGAACACAGTGGACACAACCGGTGCAGTGACCGACACGGAGGACTATTCTGCTGGTCAGGCAGAGCTTCAGGCGCATCTGGCGCTGCTGGCTGCTCAATTGGCTGAGCTTTCACAGGAAGATGAAGACGATCCTGTCATACATTACCCCGTTGTCACGTCTCCTTCAGCTCCTCCCCCTTCTGCCGCTACTTGGATGACAGCCATCGCCCCACCTGTCACAGCATCTCTTGTACCTCCCATGACAAGCATCCCACTCCCACTCCCACTTCCGCCTCCACCCCAACCCCAATCCCAACCACAATCCCAACCACAAACTCAGTATACTATGCCTTCGTATACGACCCCAGCGGATTCGGAAACAGCTTAGCAACATGCACCTCCAATACCGATGCCAACCGCTCCGCCCGTGCCCCTGCCACCCTCAGTGGAAGCCATACCAGCGGAGGAAGAGGAGGACAGTGATGATGATGATGATATGGAGGCGGTGATATGATTACGCCGGCGGTACATGTGTATTTTTTTTATACTTCAGGATCAATGCTATCGCTTTATCGCGTGTCATTAGATAGACGTTGATACTAAACTTTGCTCAGGATGATCAGGCGAAGTGCCCATATTACATGTCCAAGTGATAGCAATTCATTAGCGAAATACAACTCTTCACTACCCGAGAATCTGAAACTTGAAACAATTGTATCAACACCAGCTAGAGAATAAAAATGATGGATAGGTAAATAAAGATAGGTAGGCATAAAACAGATACTGAAAGATAAAATAAAAGATAAAAATTAGCTCAGACGAGTGAATGGCAAAGACGGTTAGCGGATCACACAGCCGAATCATGTGCGTTTTTCGCAGCTTTCTCGAAAGCCCTCAACCTCACAATGAGCCACAAAAACCATCCGATATCGACAACCGACATTGCAGTGATGACGACGCGGAGAGACTTAATCGTCAGAGGAGATACCTTTTCAACTGTGGAGAGGTTAGGATAGAGCCCGTCACCCCAGACAGACAAGAACGCGGCCATAACCATGAATATAGCTCCCCTGCGAAGAAGTTATGACCTGACTACTTGAGTGGTTATAACAGCGACTGACCAAGCACTTGCGATGGCCGGGAGAGCAAGGATGGTCCATGGCATATAAAAACACGATTGGTAGCGTTCGACATCCTGTTTCGAGAGAAAAACTTGAGTAAGGTGAATGATCAAGTGAAGAAATAGATATCTGATACCTGGTGCCAGATTATAGCGAATTTGCCGCTACGGAAGTTCTTCCTGCTGAAAAAGTACAGCAATACCATGGCAGATAACAGAGCAGGAACGAGGCGGAGGATGAACAGAAACACGAAGCAACGCGTGAGAGGGTCTCCATTTGTTCCAGGCATCTGAAACAGCGCTGGGTATCCTCTGTTGAGAATTAGAGAGGATGAGTACAGTTGCGTGAAGCAGAGTCACAGATATACGGGACTTACAAAAGGATTGAGAAAGATAAGCTCGCGATAATGCTCCATAACTTGCACCAATGATCGACACAAGCAGTCCAACCGGATTCGAGACCGACGCTTCTGAATCTTCGGATGGGTTGAGAGGTATGCGGAGGTGACACCACCGACGGTTCATTGTTGCCCTGAGCACGTCGGCACGGCACACCTTCAGCAGGAGAGGGAATAGGGATGAGTAAGATTATTTCTTCGTCCCCGGACTCGCTATGGATCGATACGATGTGTGATGCCTCGAGGTTGGGAAGCAGATCCTTGGTTTGTGATGAGAAGTACCCTGGGATACAGAGCAAAACAAGGAAGCAGAAAAGATATTGAAGGAGAACATGGAGCTTCATTGAGTGAAGGTGTTGGGCATTTCGCAATCGTTTGCATGGTGATATAGGTTGTCCCTAAAGTGGCGATGCCTCTCGAGATCAGATAAAAGCGCAAAGTGGTATGTAATAGTACTTGAGCGCTACTAAAAGTGGCATCCAACAACTTGAGCCTTTTTATATTTGGATTCGTGATCTCGGCAGATGTTTCAAGAGATGCTGTAGTCTTTTCAAGACTTGTTCTAGGTCCTGTGGGGAGATTGATTCCGGTGCCGGGTAGGGCATTGTCGATGGGAGAGAGTTGATAGCGAATTTTCTTAAGCGACGTGCATCGCACAGGGCAACACAATTGACGACGCGCTAGACCCTGATTGATTGTGGTTCTTGATCCATTTAATGTGCCTGAGCGGCTCTCATACACCGAAAGAACATCAGAGATATATTTACATGGGGTATAGGGCCTAGATGGGGAGGGGATGTTAATAACAGTTATTAACATGTTATTAACACTGTCCAATGAGCTGCTTGATCGCTGAATGAAAGGTTTGATACCGGGTCTTCCGAGAGGGCTCTCTGAGCCGATCTCGGTCAAAATCAAAATTTTATTGTACCTGTCGGGGTTGTGGTGGGTGGGTAGCGCGAAACTGTAATTAACTTTCTACTCTAAAGTTCACTCTGTGAGATGGCTCTTTGCATAAGAATCAATCGGAACAGCCCACCTAGAGAGCAATCACTGAGATGGTTGTCTCAGTGGGTCTAAGTTTCGGATTGCTCTCTCGGTGGGAGATCACGTGTTTCGCGCGACTCGTAGCCCTCATTGGTCTCGTGAAATCGGGGATTTAACCCGAATATATACACGTGTAAATAAAGGACCACTTATTCACCGAGCCCTAGTACGCAGAATAACCCTCAGTCAACCACAATACGTTGAGTGACTGAGGGTGAGCCATATTATTATTCATATACCGACTAGTCACTCATACATACCTGTAGACTAATACTTGTTGTATTCTACAGGTAATATCATAGAGTCAACCACAATACGTTGAGTGACTGAGGACTAATACTTGTTGTATTCTACAACCTGGATTCCCGCGCCTCCCTCAGTGGAAGCCATACTAGTGGAGGAAGAGGAAGACAGTAATGATGATGATGACATGGAGGCGGTGATATGATTACGACACATGTGTATTTTCTTACACTTATACTTGAGGATAAATGCTATCGCTTTCTTGCATGTCATTAGATAGATGTTGGTGCTAATCTTCGTTCAGGAGGATCAGGCGAAGTTCCCATATTACGTGTTCAAGTGATCAATTTTGTAGCCATTCATTAGAATACAACTCTCACTATTCGAATACCTGAAACTCAAAAGAATTGTATCGACAGGAGTAATCTCTATTTTTCGAAACCTCATTGTCCACGTCCAGCTGGAGAATAGAGGTGATGGATAGGTAAAGATCTGTAGGAATAGAACAGATATTGAAAGATAAAATTCGAAGTAAAAACATGAGTGAATGGCAAAGACGGTTAGCGGATCACACAGCCGAATCATGTGCGACTTTCGCAGCTTTCTCAAAAGCCCTCAACCTTACAATGAGCCATGAAAACCATCCGATATCGACAACAGACATTGCAGTAATGATGACGCGGAGAGACTTAATCGTCAGAGGAGATACCTTTTCAACTGCGGAGAGGTTAGGATAGAGCCCGTCACCCCAGACAGACAAGAACGCGGCCACAACCATGAATATGGCTCCCCTGCGAAGAAGTTATGACCTGACTACATTAGTGGTTATAACAGCGACTGACCAAGCACTTGCGATGGCCGGGAGAGCAAGAATGGTCCATGGCATATAAAAACACGATTGGTAGCGTTTAACATCCTGTTTACTGAGTAAGGCTGATGATCAAACGAAGAAATAGATATATGATACATGGTACCAGATCATAGCGAATTTGCCGCTACGGAAGTGCTTCTTGCCGAAAAAGTACAGCAATACTATGGCCGATAGCGAAGAAGGAGGGAGGCGGAAGATGAACAGAAACATGAAGCAACGCATGAGAGGGTCTCCACTTGTTCCAGGCATCTGAAGCAGTGCTGAGGATCCTCTGTTGAGAATTAGAGAGGATGAGTCCAGTCGCGTGAAGCAAAGTCACAGATATACAGGACTTACAAAAGGATTGTGAAAGATACGCTCGCGATGATTCTCCATAACTTGCACCAATGATCCGTACAAGCGGTCCAACCGGATTCGAGAGCAATGCTTCTGAATCTTTGAATAGGTTGAGAGGTATGCGGGGGTGACACCACCGACGGTTTATCATTACCTCGAGCACATCGGCACCGCGCACCGTCAGTAGAAGAGGGAATAGGGATGAGTGAGATGAATTCTTCATCCCCGGACTCGCTATGGACCAATACGATGTGTGATATGTCACGATTAGGAAGCACCTCCTTGACTTGGGATGAAAAGTACCCTGGAATACAGAGCAAAACTAGGAAGCATGAGAGATCTCGAAGGAGAGCGCAGAACTTCATTGGCTGCGGGTGGGACTCATCTGTGCAACGAATAAATATTGTCACTATTGGCTATATGCAAGGACTTCACCTGTCAATCAAAAATACAAACAAAAAATGATGGGACAAGTACGCGTATGTGAGAAGCCGATTCTAGCTCATGGACTCATGGATGCTGCTCTGGTGTTTCCTTCTGGATCTATAAACTTCTGTGGAAACCTTGTATCGATATTATTGGTTCACCTGGCCTTCACAACATATCACCTTTAATATCTGAATTCGATGTATTTCATTACGAATCTACATACCCGATGAATAAGGCATGAAAATGCTGTAGCAGTAGATGGCACCACACCAAAATTGTCGGAAATTTCCCTAATACATCATGATGATCAGATTAAAGATCATTTTCAGACCGTGAAATGAATACAGTCCTCCAGGGGTGAGAGAAATATGTGACCGCTTCGACTCGAGGCACAATAAAGCGTTCGCTTGTTTCAGACCTCTGGTGTCCATGGACAATCTGTTTTATTCGCTGTCTAGCCCAAACTGTCAGCCAGAAGTTGAGCGTATCAGCCATGTCACGGTCTGGCGTATTTCCCGGTATCTCGATGATCCAGGATGGTTCTGTCCACAGATCGTCCTTTCCCTCCTTCTGAGCACAGGTTGGCTCGATTAGACTCCCGCCAAAAAAGGGTTGTAGAGCAACTGGACTGTCGATCTCACCGTGCGAAAAACGAACCATCCCTCGTTTATACTCATGGTGAAGAAGAAACTACAACGCTCAGGTTCAAGCATGTCAACATACACTCCTGCAGCTGAGACACCACAGCCAAAACTTCCCTTTCCTGAAATTTCCTTGAAAGAAGAACTTGAAAGTCATGCACTCCTTGAAAACCAGATCCTGCTCATTAACGTACGACAGCTGATACTGATTAGATATCAATTTCCCCAGTCCTGACCAAGGTTGTCTCATTAGGAATTTCTCTCCCCTGCAGAATGCAAGGCTTTTGTCAAGTTCATCGACGATCTTCCCCTTGAGCTCACACCGCCCAAGAAACGTGGCGAAGCGGAGAGAGTCAACTGTAAAGCATCAGTGCTTCGTCATTTGCGCTGATATTATAACGGTACACTTGTAGATCGTTTCTCAGTAACATCCGTTTCATTTGCTCAACGCCTCCATGCACTCCTCAAGCCCCACCTTCCGTCGTTCCCGTACCCCACTTCCATGAGGCACGCAAGAAAGGAAGACGATTCCCCTCGACTGCCTCATTCGTTTAACTCAAACATTCGCATGTACAAGTATACACCAGAACAGCATTTCGGGTGTGTTCGATCGTCTAATGATATCGAAGCATTGGTCTGATTGTGGAGGCAGAAAACATTACGATGATTCTGTCCGCGATCCATTAACTGGTGCCAAGTCGGAATGGACGCTTTTGATCTACTTGACGGGTGTTGAGGATGGCGTGGAAGGTGGTGAGGTATTGACGAAAATTGATCTTGTGGAAAGATGATTTCTGAACTCTTCGACCTAGACATTGTTTTATAGAGACGAGCGAGGAAAGCCACAAGAGGTGATAACAGCCCCCTTGACCCGGGGAACTGCTCTCCTACATCGGTGAGCATCAACAGAAGCCTTGCCCAGAGTTGAGTTCTACTGAAATCCTCCATACAGTCACGGCCAGGAATGCATGCTTCACGAAGGATCCAAAGTTATCAAAGGCAACAAATATGTTCTTCGTTCAGACCTCATGTTTATCAAGTGAAAAACGTACATCTCACTAATGCCTCTTGCCCTTCTTCGCTCGCTTTGGCATACCAGCCTCAACCATGTTGTCATCCCTATCTCGATCGTCTCGTCCACCCTCCTCCCGTCTCCATTTCCTACCTACATTCCCACCTTTTGCCGCCTGCTCCTTCAACTCATTGATTGCCAGCCGACTCGCCTCATTCACGCGTTCCTTCAGCAACGCGATTTCCTCCGCATCTGTAGGCCACAAATCCATCTTCTTGTCAATTACGGCTTCAATCCGCTGCAGAAGCTCGACATTGTACTGCGTGACGAGCGTGATAGATTTTCCTGCGCGCCCTGCTCGCGCTGTTCGTCCGACGCGGTGGATGTAGTCTTTAGAGTGGGTGGTATGTCGAAGTTGATGACTACGTCTACGGATGGGATGTCCAAACCTCTAGAGAGTTTATATCGTTAATTCAGTGACCACTTTCTTGTTTAATGGTGTGACTTGCCTGCTGGCAACATCTGTCGCGACCAGGACTTTGCGACCTCCGCTTTTGAATTTGCTCAGGGCTCCCAGGCGTTGACTCTGAGTCAATTGGCCGTGCAAGGGTACGGCGGGGAACCCAAGATTTCGTAATATTATTGATAATTTTGAGCCAGATGAGTTCAAGGTGCCTGAGACTACTGCAGATGAATGAACTGACCTCTGCGCATCGTGAACTGTTCTTGTGAATATCATCATGGAATTTTGGCAAGGGAATTCGCCAGATATACCATATACGCATCCTTGTCTTTTAATGGCATTAGGAGATAATACTGCAGCAATGTTGAAACCGTCTGGTATCTGATAGATTCTTTATTAAAGCGGACCAACATCACGCTTATATAAGCGTACTTTGAGTTAACCTCTACACGAACTGGATTTGATAAACTTGCACGCTGTAGTTTTGCGACTTTGCTGGTCATTGTTGCGGAGAAGAGGTATGTCGTACGTTCTCTTGGTATAAGCTTCAGAATTTTGTCGATAATGAGTCCAAAGTCCATGTCTAGTAGTCGATCTGCTTCATCAAGGACCTATAGATACTAATCGAGGTGATCTAGACCATTATGAAGACCAGAACATGCGAGGAACTTGATGCTCCGAAGGCAAAATCCTTTTTGTGTTTTCAAGGTGGTCAATGAGACGGGCAGGCGTGGCAACCACAATGTGCGGCCGTTTTGAAAGTGTGATAGCTTGCGTAGGGATACGATAGCTGCACATCTGACCCCCATAGCTGAACCTAATGATTCGAACTATTGTGATATCTGGTACGCCAGTTCACGGGTAGGCGCGAGGACACATGCGAAGAGACCCTTGGGCTCCTCCCATAGCTTTTGTAAGATTGGAAGTGCAAATGCCGCAGTTTTTCCGGAACCAGTTGAGGCAACGCCAATGATATCTCTTCCCTCTAGTGCATGTGGTAGAGCTTCAACCTGGATGTCTGTCGGTGCTTTGAAGTCAAGCTGATCAAGAGCTTGTAAGAGAAGGTCAATGAGCCCCAGAGACTTGAAAGACGGTTTTGGTGCCGTCGAAGTAGTCGCGTCTTCGGGACCTGGCATTGCAAATGTGTGGTCGTGATGCAAAACTTTTTCCGAGTGAGTTCCTGGCCGATCACTATGCACAGCCACCGCTGCTCTTCCGTCAAGGGATGGCCAATGCACAGGCAAGTTCCAGTCAGCGCGTCCTCGTCTCTCTCGCCGCCGCACCATCCATAGATTCTTCTGCTAAGTGGAAACAAGTCCAGTCTGCGCTGCGTGCGCAGCTCCCATTGCGTAATATCCATGGAAATCTGCCTTGCATACATCAATACGCACAATTCAGGAGCTGGATGTAGATCTCGTGCCTCTGGATGCCCCACGCGAAGAACACTCTCAGATACCTGTGACCTTACTAGAGAAACCACTACTTAATATCTATGTTGTTGTATGTCAGGTGCGTCGCAAAATCAGATGTTGCGTCTAAAGTCATCTCATACACTGCCTAATCTGTAGAATACAGATCTCGAGGGGTATAAGAACACAGTGAAGAAACAAATCAAAGATTGGCACTCGTCTGTAACTACGCGAAAGAACCAAGAATGGCTGATCGTGCATATTGTACGACCAGACACACGAACCCAAACCGGAAACTTCTTCCAACTGAAGGGTTCTGTCCTGGAGAAGATAAGAAGTGAATTCAACTCTGACAAAAAAGAAAGGTGGACACACTTCCCAGAAAGTGGATCTAACTGACTGTAAGTAGATGTGTGCAAGTTGCATGGTCGCCAGAAACCGATGCTCCTGCAGTGTGGGCAGAACTCATCAACAGAATCAAGGACGGTGTCCTCGTTGCGTTCGATCTGGCGGTAGTCCAAAGAGAAGAAGAAGTCAAGCGTTCAGAGAGCCAACGGCAGATGCCTGGATGGAACTTCTGTACGTTCTTCATCCTCAAGGTTTGAGTACTCTCCCTTGTATCCCTCAAAGTCTCATTCATCTTGACGTAGGAGAGCCTTGCAAGCTCTTACGAAGGTGTCAATCTCCCTGAAGATGCATATGCGCAGTACGAAGAGCTTGAAATGTCGTTCTACCACGTTCTGAAGGAAGAAAACCTCTCTTGGTTCGGAACGCTTATCGCACCTGTTAGCGGAGACGATTCTGCCCCTCTGCTCTCATATCAACGTAAAGCATACCGCGATCTCATTCTGGCTAATACAATCTCTATTTTTGATTTCCGGATCTATCTTCTTTCTCGACAATGTGAACTATTGGCACAACGAGGCCGTCTGAATGAGGTCAGCAGGAAAGTTGCCGCGTTCTTAGGTGGTTTCGGCCGACGTTTAAGAGATGTTGAGGTAGCATATAGTTTTTCTGTGTTCCCGATTTTGTCTAACCGACATATTTTCAGGACACGTTACCACCATTCTTCGTCGAATCATGGATATATTCATCTGCGCTTAGCGCTGTAGACTTCTGTGACAACTGGGCTTTGAAATTTTCAATAACCGGCAATAAACTGAATTCCTTCAATGCGGCAAAGGGAGAACTCCTCGATCTCGCTCGAACGCAGGTACGCAAATCACTCTTCGCACCTCAAGATAACCCTGACTCTGATTCCACTTAGTTGGACATAATCGGTGTCATCGTCGGGCACCTTTCGCAAAAGCCGCCATTCTCGTCATCTTGCACGTCGCCTGAACGACGGGTCAGAACCACCTCAACGCTGAGCATCAGTAACAGCGACCTTCTCAACGCTATAGGCGACGCTGAGGCTTTCTATCAGCTTTACATTGACGTTACGAACCGTGCAATAGAACTTTATACTCAAGCTGGTCGGCGAAAGTTTGCTTTGCGACTGCATGGCAGTCTTGCGGCTCTCGACCTGTAGGTGCAACCTTTTGTTGATGCCGTATCTATTTCACAAGCGCTCCAGGCATCGTGGAGAATATAAGAATGCATTATCGATATATACGTCACTTCCTGCTCACTACTCGCCCCATATGTGTCCATCTCTTGAGGTGTTCAAGTTATCAAAAGCCCTCGATACTCACGCTGACTATCAACAAGAAAAAGACACAGAATGGATACACATTCTCCTATCGTTTCTAAAATCCTATGTCGACAGTTCTGGTGCGGAATTGTTGATGCATGAAGAAGACCAAGTGGAATACATCACAAAACTTGTGGAAAGTCTTTATCAGGCCGCCGGAAACCTTGACTCAGGTATGCACAGGATCCACACGAGTTGAGTCACGATGACATAGTGTTCTTCAAGTATTGGCACATCCAAATCATCCTGCCATAACACTTAAAGTGTCACCAAATGCCCGAATAGCGGAGACGAAAGATGGCTGTTTCTTAGACCTGACAATGCAAAACCATCTACCCTGCGTAAGGCAATATCTCAGCAGTAATCCATCACTGCTGAATGGGAGGACAATTAGGTTCTTCCTGCGGAAGGAATCAGTGTTGTCCTTGTGGGCAGAGATACAGAACGGTGTACTTTTTCCACATCTGTTTCAGGATTACCTCCCGGAAAGACGAAGCTGACCCTTTTTTGTCCTGTAAGTTTTCTTGGCTCCATCAATTATCGTTCTTTGACTGTTTTGGTTCAGGCCGTGGCAGCGGGACTCTACCTGCTTGACTCTAGTGAGCTGCGGATGGCGAAGCTGTATCTCCGATGGCAGCATAAGAAGCCTTCTTCTAAAGCATTTCCATCGCGAAAGGAAACTAAAGTCCTTGTACGCGTTCCAAAGGACCTACTTGCATTGGACGTGAACATTAGTCAACCTGAAAGAAGTAAATTTGTATTCTCTTCAGTTTTTTTTTGGACCGCTGATGATTGTGAAGTCGAACTTGGCGAACCTCCAACGATTCTTGTCGCTGTATCGACGGGCCGAAATCATGTTGTGAAAGCCTTCGTCAAGCTTAGTTCGTCTGGTGTGACCTTCTTGCCAAAGGACACGTATTACAACGGAGGTGGGGATCTTTTGCTTGAGCATTCGGCTATTAGTTTGACAATCTAGCAATAGAGAAGCGATCAGAACTACTACAGGTTGCCAGCAACTCTATCATCCTCGAGGATATTCCAGAGCACACGACTGTTTCACTCATGGTACCCCATCCAGATACTTCAGCTTTCCAGGCGATGGTAAAAATATCTGATGTGCTTGCTCAACATCATATCGCTCACCAAGACAACAGAAAATCACTACAGAGGTTGAATATACGACTGCGCCGGAACAATCTCTCTCCCGGACGATACGAATGACTCAGGTAGTCCTGACTACCCTTCCAATATCTGTAAATGTCGAAGATTTCTTCCGTGGCAGCCGGTATAAAATTTCATTCTTCTCGACTTCCCGTGTATTGATACGGAATTCTCCGAGGCTCTTTTCTAAATTCACCATATCAACAACAAGTCACCAGCATGTACGGATATGTGCTGTCCAACTGGTGACTAAAGAATGTGGACTCGATGGTGTCAAGATTTCGCCGACCGCGACCAAGAATCGGGGAGTCGTGGTCTGTTATTCCTAGACTGTTTCGAGAGTTTCGATGACCCCTTACTTTTCGTCAGACTGTAACGCCTGCACAACCAGTGATTTTCTTGTTCCAGATTGATTCTGCTCATGGCCCAGGTTTGTTGAGTTTCCAAATGGTTTTATTAACTTGCTCCCAAGTTCGCGAAGCGCACCTACTAATACGTTATCGCATGTTACGCGAAGGTGCATCATTTGCGCCGGACCAACTCATCAGGTTGCTCATTATTCTCCAGAGGTTGAGGCTGTGGTGGACAAGACCGTCGATAATGTAGTCGTGGATTCGCCCTCACCTCATCGGCACCGTACAGCTCTCATCACCCAGCTCGTCGAGGCGTTGGAAAAGGACGCTGGATGGGTCGACCTGTATAGGATGACAGGGGAACTTTGAAGTTCCTGATACCCCTCTGGATGAAGCGAATGAAGAGACTGCCGAGCAGCTCAGAAAGGTGAAGGAGGTTCGTACTTTCTACAGATGCACATTTTGCATGGACATGGACCTGACAATTTCTGTAAAGCTTCTCAAACAACATAGACATCCTTGTCCGCCTGAAGGCAACTGGAGGGAAATCAAAATACCAGTTGATGTGCCGTATATGAGTGTATGTTCTAATTCTGCACCTTACCTTTTGTGCTCAAACCATTATCGTGCAGATCGTGGCGTCTGTCAGCGTCCAAATTATGTTCTAATTCTGCACCTTACCTTTTGTGCTCAAACCATTATCGTGCAGATCGTGGCGTCTGTCAGCGTCCAAATTGTATCGACACCGTTTAGCGTCAAGTCGGATTCTCTGCCCCTCTATGCAGGGCAACCAATGTCTACAACTATTTCAATCCATACGTCCTTCCACTGGGGTTCTGGTGCGAGGGACAAGGACACTCGATACATACTACGATACGACATAGAAGAAATGGTACGTGATTGGCTTGTGGGTGGACCGAAACGAGGGGACTTTACTGCTGCAGTAAGTCATCCATCCAGTTGCATTCCATAATGGCTGAGGATCTCCATCGTTTTCTCGAACAGGATGGGGAGACCAAAGTAGTCCCTATAACGCTCATCGCGCTTCATCACGGGGAACTGGCATTGCCTAAGGTGTCAGTGATGGCGCTGCCAATGGAAGGGGAGTCGACGATGGGTTCGATGGTTATACCCAGCATAGAGACATTTCAGACTCACGGAGCCAAGACGGTACTGGTTCTTCCTCGGGGCGGTAGGAGTACATTTGTCCTAAACATGGGTTCCAATTACAATTAGTTTGCATGATGCGAACCTTACTTTGTCGAGCGGAGAAGAGTTGTTGTGATCTGGAGGCTGGACACAAAGGTATGCAAAAAAGCGTCACCTGAGCGATTCGAACACTCGCGCACAAAGTGCAACCGCTTGAATGCATAGCAGGCGATCCCGTTAACCACTCCGGCAAAGTGACGATGTGTGATGCCAACGAGAACTGGTACGCGGTGTGATGCTTAAAGGTGCGGGCACTTGCAGGTATCAAAGAGGAATCCTCGAAAGCAGTAAAAGGACGTCAACCAATGAATGAACTTACTCAGTCAGAAAAACTTTTTGACCGCGTAACTCGGAGGTTTTTTCTGGAAGGCTGATACAGCCTATCCTAACTCCGTTATTTGATTCCGCTATTCGCACGTGATGTGGAGGGTAGCTACCTAATACACTGTTTTGCTCCAACCTGCGCTCGCGTCATTTTCGACAAGAACTCCCTCGGAGGTGCGCAAATGACTTACCCTGGAGAGTAGTCGTCGAAATGGAACTCCCTAGGGAGTTGTTCTGTTCCACCCTGCGCCCCCAGGTTATCCCGTGATCGTCGCAGTCAATCGAGGTCATATAAAAACAATAGTTTGATTCCCATCTAACAAATCTGTTAAAAACGCAGCGTGTCACCAACTGCTCGGGACCAATGAAGGGGTGAGGTCGCGACAAAACGCAAACGTCGCCCCATGGACCTACTAACAACGACTAACGCTTTCCAAGACTTACTTCTAAAGGATTTCTCTTCAAGCCACTTCAAACCAACCGTAAATTCGAACTGCGTGTACAAAAATACGTCACCTGAGCGATTCGAACACTCGCGCACAAAGTGCAACCGCTTGTATGATTTGTTAAAGGTCATAGCAGGCGATCCCGTTAACCACTCCGGCAAAGTGACCTGTTCCACAAGCCGAAGCAATAACAACTGATGGGTGGAGGGAGGGATGTGCGCCACACCTATGGGTTCACGGAGGTTGGTGCGCACGAACTTGGCGGACGAAGGAAGGGGTACATACTGATGATTCAGTCTCCTCTTTCAGGCGGGGTCCTATAATAACTCTCGAGGTACGTTCCCTCCTTCTCGAGGGTTATTCAGGCGAATTCAAAGGGCTGCATATCTTCGTGCAACGTCACCGGTACCCCCGGTCTAGACATGCACGCAAGGGTTCTACACATGCAGGCAAAATGCATCCGCGCCGTAATCCCCGTTGCTAATCCATATGGAGGAAGGGAAGGGGGCTCTTCCAGAGCCGCAGAGGAGCATTCTTTTTGTGTGGACCTTTGAAAGAAACATGTAGGAAACGTAACAGGAAACGTCACCCGTCGGACGGGTTGTTTATGCAAGGGCAGGCAGGGGGTTATGCAGGGTCATGTACATGTCCGTTCCAGGTAAAAATATACATCCGGATAGGTAACCGTTCCGTTCCATTCGTAAAAGACCGGTCACTTTGCCGGAGTGGTTAACGGGATCGCCTGCTACGAACGCCATGTCGATGCGGTTGTCTGCCTAGAGCGGTTGGGCTTTGCCCGCGAGTGTTCGAATCGCTCAGGTGACGTGTTTTTTCTTCCGTCATGTTAAGAACATAGAATAGAACATTTATTTATTTCTCGTAGATGTGGATGTGGATGGGTGGACATTCATTCATTCTCCTTTTAGGACAAAGCGCGTGAATGAATGTTTGACTTTTTGCCGATTCTTCATCTTTTGGTATACGATAAGGGTATTCGTTTCCCCGATGCCAGAAATGGGACCATGGAAATTCATTCATTCATTTGTTTTTGCCGCCGGCAAGCCACAACACAAGGCTCAGAGGCGGGGTCGTTACTCTACACCGACATATATATACTTCGTGAGTTTGTTTAAAGTTACAGACTTGCTATGAAATTAATTGATAGTCTTTCGTCTATGGAAGGGGGTGACGTACGGGTAGGTCGGTGGGGGGTACCTCGGGTTCCTGATCTCGAGCTCCTTCTTTCGTGCTACTTTTCGGGTTTAAGTACGTTAAGTATCCATCGATTATGTCGTAGTTTACACGCCGGGGACCGACCCTCGTATGTATCCCTCCTCTGGGCGAGCATTCAACTCAAATAGCCCGTGTGGATCGTGCGGATAAAGAGTTTTTCCATATGAGAAAAACCAACCACACTTCCTGCATGCATTTCCAGTAGACAAACCGGACCGAATCCGTCGGCGCACATAACAACCAATCCATGCGCAAGTTAACGTCATCACAGTTATCGGCGGCCATGCCACAGGCTCATAGGATATTTAAGGACACAAAGAATCGAAAGTGATCCTCGTGACGACCAAAGACGGAAGCAGAAAAAATATCGTCACCTGAGCGATTCGAACACTCGCGGGCAAAGCCCAACCGCTTAGCAGGCGATCCCGTTAACCACTCCGGCAAAGTGACTTGTCTACAATCACAAAATGGGAATACATACCCTGTCTACTACACGAAGTTGTCAGTTATGCAAATTCTATTGTTTTAATTCCTAATTCCTGATAGATATCTATGCCTCGGTTACGATGGCAGTAGCGGGTGCTTTTGTTTCCTGGTCGATAAACTCGCGCATGTACGCGACGAGCTGGTCGGTCCATTCTTCTGTGACGGCGTTATAAAGCGACGCGCGCATGCCGCCGACCGAACTGCAATTAAATCAGCAAACCATATGTGAATCGAGAAATATAGCCCACCGGTGTCCTTTAAGTCCCTTGAGTCCCTTGTTCTCCGCACCCTCAAGGAACCTCTTCTCTGCGCCCTCGCCATTAACCCCAAACGTCACATTCATCCAGCTCCCCTGTCCCTCTCTAACCTTGGGACTATACACGCCCTTTTTCTTGCCCTCCCAAAGCACGTCATAAACCATATCCTTTTTCCGCCTATTGACCTGCTCATAGTACGCCATCCCACCAAGGGCCTTGTTCCTCTTGAGCACGAGGCCAGCGACGTACACCGCAAACACACTCGGGGTGTTGGGCATCGAGTCCTGTTTCGCATACGGGGCGTAGGCGAGGGAGACGGGGACGGGGTACCCGCCGAACTTGAGGGACTCGTCGACGTCGACGATACAGTCCTTGCGGACGATGACGATACTCGTGCCTGCCGGCCCCAGGTTTTTCTGGGCCCCGGCGAAGATGACGGCATGGTCTGCGAGGCGGGGGATAGGGCGGCTCATGAACGAGGACGAGTAGTCGGCGACGAGCGGGAGGAGGGGCTCGTCCGGGAGGAGGTGGAACGGGAAGGCGTTGGGGTCGCGGGGGTCTGCGCTGCCCGAGAACTGTGTGCCCGAGACAGTCTCGTTTTCGCAGTAGTATATGAGCACGGGGTGCGGGGACGAGAATTTGTAAGCCGTGTGCGGCGGAAGACCGTCGAAGGACTTGGCGTCTGCGGAATGCGGGCGCGAGTCGGCGGCGACGCGCACGGAGCAGCCGGGAGCGAGCCGCGTTGCCTCTGCGTATGAGGCTTTTGACCAGGTGCCGGTGAGCACGTAGTCGAGCACGCGCTCTTGGTCTGGTAGGTCAGGATACAGCAGTCTGTGTCTGGCAAGGAGGTTGAGCACGACGGCAGAGAACTGCGTGGTCCCTCCGCCCTGCATGAAGAGAATCTCGTGCGTCGAGGGCACATCGAGCTGCTCGCGCACGAGCTGGGCGGTCTCGGTGATGTAGGCGTTGAACTCTTTTGAACGGTGCGAGATTTCAGCGATGCCGATGCCGGTGTTGTTGAAGTTGAGGAGACCCTGTGCAGCCTCGACGAGGACAGACTCGGGGAGGGCGGACGGGCCAGCGCCAAAGTTTGGACGGCGGGTCTGCGCCATGAGCGTCTGAGTCAAAGTGATAGGAGTCACAGAAGTCACTTGGTCATACATTTAGCTATCTATTACACAGTCGATACAACGCGAGTCCGAGCGGTAACTACTACGTATCAAACGAAGGCAGAGGGCAGCGTTATGCTGGAGAATAAATGAAGAAATATAGAGTAACATGTGTACCCAGGACGGGGACACTACGTATTCGAGTAGATGTATTTATGTAACAATGGAAAGGAGATTGGCATGCGATGGTTGATTGATGATTGCAGAGATGCGACGGAAAAAGAATACAGATGCAGGCAAGCAGGCAGATATAAGTAATTGGCATGATGGAACAATCGATAAACGGGAGAAGTTGCCGTGGGTGGTTGAATGGACGGCATGCATTGAATGAACGAAATAATAGATCGGACCGATAACGCGCAAAGTCAGTTGAGAAGCTGCAAGGGACTAGAAGTACAAGCACTGTCGTTGCCCGATTCACAAAGCACCGGCATCAGGTTATGGAAAAGCACGCGCGACGGCACGAACCGCGAGAGCGGTGTCGTTGGACGCGGATGCGGATGGGTGTCGCACGGGGGTTGGGGTGGCGGTGGGGGTGTCGACGGACGCGCCGGCGGCGTCTGGATGAGATCAGGGAGCAGCCGCCGCGCAATGAGGCCCGGGCGACTGTCGGGCAGCTGCGACAGATCGGCAATGTCCCAGCGGTCGCAGGGTGTGGCGTCGAGGGCCGGGATCCAGGGGAGCTGGTCAAAGGGGTGGATTACGGGCAGTGGCTCTGGGGCGTGCAGGGTGCGGCGGCGGATGGAATAGGGTTTTGTGCGGCGGCGGGTGCAGGCGTGGGCGCAGCGCTTGGATCGGGCGGGCACGTCGACGGGGGCGGCGAGCAGCGCTTTGGGCTCGCTGGGGCGTGCAGTGGCAGGCATCGGTACTTGTGGCTGGGCGCGGAGCAGCCGTTTATATAAAAATCATATCCACAGCAGTCAAAGGCAGAAAAAGAAACAATCCCTTTTCCGGTCACGCCCCATACATATTCACCCACAAAGCATCATTTGCCTCCATTTCTCGGTCCTTTCTTAGCCTCTCCATTGTTCCTCGAACACAATTGAATTTTTAACCGTGCCAGGGTCCCGTTGAACACCGGACTTTGGAACATTCGCACCCGCAGATGAATCAATCCTTGTTAAATTTGGCCACAATCTTCACAGCAACGATTTGGCCACAATCCCACACACTCTTACAACCAATTGAAAATGCAAATGTGTTGATGATAGCAAATGATACAATGATAATTGATATACTAAAGCCAAAAGGATAACAAGGAAACAACGTCAAGCCCGCCAAAAGTCCGTCTAGTCAATCTCCTCCATCGCCGACGTCGACGCCGCCTCCGCCGCCGGAGTCTCAGTCGCAACAGGCTCAGCAGCAGGCACCTCCTCATCCTCATCGACATCAAGTCCAAGACTGCAAATCTCCAATTAGTCAAACCATTCATACCAAATAAGGAAACCGACATACGCAATCATACGGTGGATGCGCTTAGCGAATGATGTGGGCTCATCGAGGACGAATCCAGAGGTGAGCAGCGCCGTCTCGAACAGGAGGAAAGTGAGGTCCCGCACGGACTTGTCAGCCTTGTCCTCGGCGACCTTGCGCTTGAGCTCCTTGACAATGGCGTTGTTGGGGTTGAGCTCCAGTGTCTTCTTGGACGCCATGTAAGACGACATCGAAGAGTCACGGAGAGCTTGCGCCTTCATGATACGCTCCTACAAACATCACGGCTCTTCAACACTTGCACGACAAAAAAAGAATAGCAAGGACAACTAACCATGTTAGACGACCACCCGAACTGACCAGTGACGAGCACGCAGGGCGAGTCGACGATACGGTTAGAGACAACGACCTTCTCCACCTTGTCACCCAGGGCATCCTTGACGACAGTGCAGAGATCAGCGAACGCAGTGACCTCAGCCTCGCGGGCCTTCTTCTCCTCCTCGGTCTCTTCGAGCTCAAGACCCTCCTTGGACACGCAAACGAGCTTCTTGCCATCAAACTCCTTGAGCTGGGTGATGGCGTACTCATCGATAGGGTCGACAAGGAGTAGGACCTCGAAGCCCTTCTTCTTGAGGACCTCGAGGAAGGGAGAGTCGCGGGTGGCAGCGAGAGATTCGCCAGTGAGGTAGTAGATGGTCTTCTGGACCTCGGGCATGCGGGTAATATAGTCTGTTGAAAGATAAACATCAGCCAACGTTCACGACAGTGATCAAAGCCAGTACACACCCTTGAGCGAAACCTGTTCCTCAGTGGCCTTGGTAGAGTAGAAGCGGAGGAACTCGGCAAGCTTAGAGCGGTTCTGCGCATCCTCATGAATACCAAGCTTGATGTTTTTGCCAAATGCCTCGTAGAACTTGGCAAAGTTGTCCTTGTCCTCCGCGATCTCAGTGATCAGATCCAAAGTCTTCTTGACGATGTTCTTGCGGATGACTTTGAGGATCTTGTTTTGCTGGAGCGTCTCACGCGAGATGTTGAGTGGCAGATCCTCAGAGTCGACGATACCCTTGACGAAGTTGAGGTACTCGGGGATGAGGTCCTCGCAGTCGTCCATGATGAACACGCGGCGGACGTAGAGCTTGATGTTGTTGCGCTTCTTCTTGGACTCGAAGAGGTCAAAGGGAGCACTGATCATGGAGAATTAAAACTCATGCAACTGCTAGAAAGAAAAAAACAACAACATACCGCTTGGGGATGAAAAGGATAGCCTTGAACTCGAGCTGACCCTCGACGGAGAAGTGCTTGACAGCAAGGTGGTCTTCCCAATCGTTGGTCAAGCTCTTGTAGAAGGATCCGTACTCCTCAGTGGTAATGTCATTAGGGTTGCGAGTCCAGATGGGCTTGGTCTTGTTGAGCTCCTCGTTGGTGGTCTGCTGCTCCTTGACCTTCTTGGTCTTCTTCTCTTTAGGCTTCTCATCCTCATCCTCGACCTCCTCGATCTTGGGCTTGTCAGCATCGGTCTCGGTCTCTTCAACTTCGGCCTCATCATCTTCGACCTCCTGAACGTCAATCACATTAGATGAATACTATAGATCAACCAAAAAAAAAAAGACAAACCTTCTCAACCTCCTTCGTCACGGCCAACTGAATGGGGTAGGAGATGAACTCGGAGTGCTTCTTGACGATCTCCTTGATCTTCTTCTCCTCGAGGTACTCAAGCTGGTCTTCCTTGAGGTACAGCTTGATCTCAGTACCGCGGCCGAGGGGAGGGTTGACGGTGTCGGGGGTGATGGTGAAGGTGCCGCCGGCCGCAGATTCCCAGATGTACTGCTCGTCGTCATTGTGCTTGGAGATAACCTGGACGCGCTCGGCGACGAGGTAAGCAGAGTAAAAACCGACACCGAACTGGCCAATCATGCTAATGTCTGCACCGGAGCTGAGCGCCTCCATGAATCCCTGAACAGCACAAGCACACACGCCATCAGACCCAATTCGCAAATAGTGATAGTGTGGCGATGATTTAAGGACTGACCTTTGTGCCGGACTTGGCGATGGTACCGAGGTTGTTGACCATGTCGGCCTTGGTCATGCCGATACCGGTATCGCGGATGGAGAGGATCTTGTTCTCCTTATCGGGGACGATACGGATGAAGAGATCCTTGCCCGACTCGAGGGCGGATGGGTCGGTCAAGGACGCGTAGCGGATTTTGTCGAGGGCATCGGAGCCGTTGGAGATGAGCTCACGAAGGAAAATCTCCTTGTTCGAGTAGAAGGTGTCTGTGAGAACGATGATCAGATCCACGAGGAATGCGAGTAGAGTAAAAGAGACTAGGACGCACTGATGATGAGGTCGAGGAGCTGGCTGATCTCAGCCTGGAATCCGAAGCTCTCAGTCGCCATTGGTCTAAGGATGTAAGATGAAACAGATCAATAGAAAAGTCGAAAGACAAATGCAGAGTACACTGACAATTTTTTGGAGAGGTGTGGGTATGTAAAGGGTGAAAAAGATGAACTTGCGGAGAAGCGCGCGTAGAGTACACTGACAATTTTTTGGAGAGGTGTGGGTATGTAAAGGGTGAAAAAGATGAACTTGCGGAGAAGCGCGCGTTCCATCTCTTATGTACACCAAAATTTTAGTTCTCGAAGAATCCGAAACTTGCCTTTTTCGGTGGCTGTGGCGATGGCCGTAGAACCTTCGAGAACAATGCCGAAAAAAAACAACAGTCGTTTTTTTTGCACACCCACAGCTGTCGATGCTACTTATTGATGGATGATTATCACCCATCGACGGATCGATGCTTCGTCCGTCGTGTTGTGTTCGCTGGTATATTCCGAGATTGGCATACCCCCTCTCAATTTGTTCACAGAACTAACACCAGCTACCACTACACCTCTACATATCGATCGGGTTTTGAACGGCTTCAACTTTTTTTTTTGATCGGGCGCCGGCATTTTTCTTGCTCGAAGGGTTGAGAATTAGCTAAGTCAATCTAAGTCAGGCCAGCGAACCCTGTACTGTAAGACGCGCTGTTATCTCGGCGAACTCATTTTGACCGACTTCCTTTGTTCTTTGATACTAACGGGTCCAAGCGAAAGAAAACTGTTTTTTTGGATCCAAAGTAAGGCAATGAGAAGAGCTGGTCTTATATACCAACCACTTTGACCAGGTTTTGGGTACTTCAACTTTCAGATTATGGTACATATTGCTTAGATGTAATGGCATTTTGTATTGCTATATCTTCCTCTGTCGGTCTACCAGCTGTTTCCACTACCATATCTGCTCTCCATGTAGACATGGACAGCACTCTGCCAACAACTGTCTTTTAAGCATACACTAATCAAGCTGTTTGTCAGCTTTGACATGTATCCGTCAACTTTCTCGAAGTTTGACCTTATCTAGCTATTTTTTTCTGAGCTACAGGATGTATTGTGCATACCAATGAGAAATAGATGGGTAGCATACTCCAAAAAAGTATATATCAAAAATTGGTCTATGCATAGGGACTATATCTAGAGAATTGTGTGAACATGATTATTGATTTCTATCTGTAAGTGCTGTTAGGATCTTTGTGACATGTCCAAAATCATGCTTTGGCACAATATATAGCCGCATTCTAATAAGCGTCCTAGACACTGCTGGCACTGGAAAGTATTTCCATTGGAAAAAGTACAAAAGAAACCTGTTATACCACTTCTACGTTGTTTTTTCCCAAGAAATATATCAATATTTCCCCACTAAAATAGTTAGAAAAATTTTCACCTTTTTCCCAACTTTTTCCCAATGAAAAATACTATCTTTTTACCATCCTTTTTCTAGAAATAGTGCATTTTTTAGGAAAAAAGTGTGAAAAAGCAGCATTTTTTCAGAAAAACAGTGGCAAAAGGTGACATTTTTCCTTGTAAAACAGTTGAGAAAAAGATAAACATTTTTCTAAATATTTTGGTGAGAAAATGCTTACATATTTCTTGGGTAAACACCACATAGAAGTGGTATAACAGGTTTCTTTTGTACATTTTCCAATGGAAATACTTTCCAGTGCCAGCAGTGAGAGTGCCTACCTTCACATTATCGGCTCGAATCAAACTGTTCATCAAGCTTTTTTGATGCGTTGCAACAGGCTTTGAGAAAAGCTTGACCTAAACCTGGAGGGCAACCGTATACATTCTGGTTCACGAAATCAATGATGATATCTAGACCTTGGGGAATTCTTAGATCTCAGGTCGTGGACAACAAATTCAATATCGGCCCGGGGGGGATCAAATTCATCGGATCCGGGTTGATGGGGTCCCTGTTGGTAGTCACAAGCCACATATACAAATTAATGTGTTCCACAAAATCAGATATGCCAGGGTAATATTTCTATTGATGTCAGAAAAACATGTGCTGGATTCGAGTTAGACTATAATTGAAGTACAACCTTCCAAAAGAACGCAAACTGTGGCATATGTGAACACTTCCCTCTCAAGTCCACTCACCCTGTACAATCCTTCTGGTGGCCTTGTAGTGAATTTCATGTATTTCAACCTCACATGGTTTTGTTGTTAAGATATTATATATGTTGTCATTCCCTTTGGGAATTTTCCTGGTGGTAAACTATGATTGTTGAGGATATCTATGAGTAGCCATGAATGACTGATGTAGAATTGTCATAAAGTATGCTTGTTTTGAAACATCATTTCATAATTTGTTCATTTTTTATAAGGTTGCGTCCTGATTGATCATACAAGTTTCACTCAAATATAGAGTACTTGAACGCCCTAGTTCCTGATCTTCGAACTACCTTTTTCATTTGAATTTCAGGTACAGTTTTAGGATTGATTCACTATGTGCTATATACTAAATCGAACTATCTTTTTCATTTGGTTCAAAATTATACCCACTAATGTCTTCATATTTGTTGGAATTACTCACTTTAATATACATTTATCAAGGTCGCAACAAAATATAATGATCTTTGATTTCGTTGTGTGTTTGCAAGAAAGGATATTATTGTTACGATTTGTATTACAAATTATACAGCAATTTTCTACAGTGGGGTGGGCGAGAACGTGGTGTGGATGCCACACGCTCCGACCTTTTGCGACCTGAAAAGAAAATATTACTTTTAGCTGCGATTCCCCTTCTGTAGATAGGAGGCCACGACGCGTCACGCAAAACAATAAAGGCGAAAAGGGCGCGATTCCTCCTTCTTTTCTAGCGTGGCATTGGCAGGTATTAAAGGATTTCTCACCTGCAGATTTCTCATCTTCTGAAAGCTAAGGTTAGCTTAATGAATGATTCATGCAGCACTGGGATTGCTTGTAGATATGGCATGAGAATCTGTTCATGCTTAGATAGGTACCTGTAAAATGTGTCGCTTGACCAACAACCGATCGCTTTCATTGCTTCAAACGGCACACCTCTCATGAGGTACTCCAATGTGGCACCAATTCTGATGCCATGTCCTTGTAGTGGCTCCAAATTTGCCGCTACCGCTGCCTTAGACAGAACTTCTAAGAATTTTTTCTTTGTTAAAGCTGTTGATTTTCCTTTCTTATTCTTGTATGCGAAGAGTGGGCCGTCTGCTGGGGGGGCATTTACACAAAAGTGATCTTTGAGGGCTCTTTTTAGATCTGAGGCCCCCTCTTGGGCAGCCTATGACACCGTCTCCCCGTGAACTGCCGTTTTGGTTCGTGGCAGATGAAACACCGTCGTTCCTAAACCAGTTCTGTCAGTTGACTCTGTCACGTCTCTAGGTTTTACATGGACCATTGGATTGAATGATGACAAAGTCGGGACCGTGAATTTGCCCAAGCGCGCTGCACTATAGAAGCACGTCGTCGCACACATGAAGACCGCCACATTGAGTGGGTCCGGTTGTGCCTCTGCCAACTCTAGCTGTTGGTGCACCGCTTCTAGGAAGGCTGGCATACAAGGGCTTCTTTTCTTCCTCTTGGCTGTGGCTGGGGTCAACCTCTCTGCCGCTTTCATTAACGCTCTCACTCTGTCTTTTTTGACGTTCCAGGCCACCCTGTGTAGTAGGTGCCAAGCCTTGACCCCGGTGATGACGCCAACTGTGGTTGGGTGCGCTGGACGTATACGCAGTACAACGCCGTCTCCAGCGTCTGGCGTACGGGTTTGTGAGGAGTCCCAGCAGGGTCCCGGTGTGCTTGAGCAGAGGGTAATAGGGCGATGCGCTAGACGATAGTGTCTCGGGTGCTACCTAGCAAGTGGTAAGCGCCGTAGTTTTGGAGAGGTTATAGAGAAATAAACGAATAGCACAGCGTAGTGTGCCCGTAGGTGGCACCGTAAACGACAAAGACGAGATAGACGAAGCTAGCGCCGAACTTGGTGACAAAGTCAGGCAGTGCTAGCGCGATTTGAACGCTAAGTGTAACTGGGTGTTCAAGAGGTTACGATTCGTTGTTATATACATGGCAAGTAGCTAGTTTTTATACTATGCGCTACGGTATTTCCAAAATAAGTCCATTGACAGCGCTACCAATTAGCGCCTCTCTTCGTGACTGTAGCTAACGGCCACCTGTCAACGGCGACCTGCAGCACATGGGTGACAGCGACCAACGGCGACTCTAAAACTACTTAGAAGTGGTACGAGTTTGCTCACTTTTTGATGTAATTTAATTGGCCATGCCATCCCGGGGTATGATCGGGGAATCCTCGACAGACGCCGTGAGCGCTAATTCCGGCGCTAAACATTGTACCATCTTTTGATAGATTTAAATGTTGGGTCTGCGTGTATCCTGTCTTGTCGTCATTGATTCCTTTAGACTTCTGATTGAGGTGCCTCGGTGATTGACAGCGCCAGTTGCTAACTCCTTTCAGTACTGATCGGGGTTTGGTCAGAGTCACCTCCCGCCGTTGTGCTAGCGCTATGAGTTCTGGGCCTTCTTGGTCTTCAAAGTAACTGAGTGGTGATAGGACCCTATACAGGTTAGGCGCATCAACGGCAGGCTCGGCACCGGCTCCGGAAACCTTGCCGCACTCGTCCCGAACTTAGCGCGCGCGTTCTACCTATTTTAAGCCATTTCTGACGGCCGCGCACGGCAAGAAGCAGATCCAATCAATGATAGCGCCGACGGCAGCAGGAATGACAACTGACAGATGGCATCAGTCACTGACGACAGCGCTTAGCGAGAAGCTTGATGATCTATCAAAAACTGACGGACAGCTTGGCGTTTGACCTTGGCGTCTGACACCGCTTACCGTCTCGATTTGGCGCCCAACGTCGCTTAGGTGTTCTGACAGACAGAAGGGTGATGGATTGATGGTTTAGCACCGCGATCTGCCGCCTGGTGGCGCCAAGGGTCCTCAAAGGACGGTAGGGATCGGAAACCGTTGGAGCTACCCCTATGAAATTTTCCAGTTTACCGCACTTTGGCGATGGTTGGTCACTGGCGACGGTGAACTCCTTGTAGTATATATATTACTTACCGACTTGTACATACACAATCATCAGAACAATAGACCACAGTTTACTCCCCTTTCCTCAGTCTCCCTTACGCTCAAGAGCTCATTTACGCTACGGTCGGCAACGTCAAAACTCATCGGCAGTTGCAGACGTTCGCCAACACTCGACATACTCGCGCCTTGCAACTACGGCAGGCATTATCGACGCTTAGAACTTCGCTAAGCTTATCGTGCTCTTGCCGCTCACCCTTGCCGTCTTCACTTACCGCTTCTTCCTAGGCGCTTTACCTTAGCGCTTACACTTGCCGACACCCGTTATCGACTTTTCACCTTTTTCACCGACGCGTTTTCTGGGACCTGCCCGGGACTCCTCACATCACTTATAGCGCGCCCAACGCACACTCTTGGTACGGTAACACAATTGATACATTTGTTGCTGACCAAACATTGGGCGTCATCAAATTGGAGCCCACCGCGAGGGATCTCTAGGGCAGAATTCCGCCAGAAACCCGTCTCCAGCGTAGGCGCCGCCTGCTAGACCAGTCGGCAGAAGGCATAGCTCCTTCCCACCCATCAACCCCACAACCACCTGGTGCCTTACCGGGTCTCTCTCTAGCCCAGGAACTACAGAACGCCACTGTAGACGCTTTTCCTGATCTCTTCCCGCATTCCCTCGATTACAGTGCCGACGACCCCTTAGCGTCGCCATTTACCGTACCGCAACCAATCACCCCCATTACTCCGCTAACGCCTCTTTCACAACTCATTTCTCTTACCCCGTCGCCAATTTCTAGAACTCCTTCCCCACTACCGCTAACCGAACTCGCCAACACAGTCGCTATGGAACAACAAGTCCAACGCATGCCGCCACGCAACCACTTCTCGGCACCGAAATGGGACGAGACCAAGCCACGGGAGCTCTCCCAGTATTTCAAGGAATTGGAGTATTTATTCAGAGATTGTAACATTACCGACCACACGCAGATGAAGGAGTACGCGGCAAGATACGTATCGTATGACACGGCAGAGACGTGGACAGGTCTTACCGAGTTTGCCGCCTTTGTCCCTGCCGCACCGCCAGCTCCAGCCCAAGGCGCTTCGTATGAGGACTGGAAGACAGCAGTGATCCAGCTGTACCCTGGCGCCGAGGAGGCTACCCGATACACGGTAAACGAGTTACAGAAACTAGTACAGGAATCTTTCGACAGTGGCACATCGTCGCTTGGCGCATTCTCTACATATTACCGCGAGTTCCAGAAAGTCGCTAGGTGGCTTCTGCAGAACGGCAAGCTCTATATTAACGAGGAGCGTCGCCTGTTCCAGCAAGGCATCCCGACTTCGCTTTGGACTCGTATTGCTCGTCGCCTAGAGATAGTTCATCAGGCTCATCACCCAGACGAGCCCTATAACGTTGCCGACGTCTTTGAAGCCGGTAAATGGGTTCTCAAGGGAACGGACACTGGCGTTGGACTGCAGCGCGCTAGGACGAGCCCACCACCTGAGCGAACTAACGGTATCATTCCCATCCCGCCTCCCGCTGCCGACTTCGTTAAGAAGGAGGAGCTCAATGCTGCGATTACCGCCGCTGTCGCTTCCGCTATGACGCGTATTGAAACCATGATCACCACCAACCTCACGGCTAACCGACCCGCTAACGTACCCGCGCCTGGCCCTTGCCACTTCTGTGGGGAAATTGGCCACACTATGACTAGAGGACGCTGCGCTACCCTTGAGAATTATATTCGGCAAGGGAGAATTCGAAGGGCTATCGACGGCAAGATAGTTCTTACCTCTGGCGCCACCATCCCCAACTACCCAGACAAGAAGTCCTTCCAGGAGCGGGTAGATGAATGGCATAGGCGCAATCCAGGACAAATCGTTACCGGCACGCTATCTGGCAACGCCAACCCCGACCCCGAACAGGCGACCCAACAGCAGATGATTCACGAGGTCCTACATTTCGACAGCGTTGGCGACCACCCTACTTTTTCGCGGGAAGAGCGTATCGCCAAGCTCCAACAGGAGTTGGATTCGCTTAAGAATCAGGTTTTTGATGGGGTTGAAGTTAAGCAGCCTAAACAACCTCTTAAAGGATACAAGCCGATGCCTCCCGCTAGCAAGTTACCGACACCTGCTCCTGCCGCACCGCCTGCTACTGCCCCTGCTCCTGCTCCAGAACCCTCGTCGTCCGCTACCGCTCCCGAACCGCCTTTGCCGCCCCTACATCCCTATTCAGGGATTCCCGACCGATATCATGCTCCCGCCCAACGAAACTTTGCCGCTCCCGAGAAACGTCCTGAGGGTGGCTACCGACCTACCGCGCCAATTTTCGACATCGAGAAATCCAACCACGTCTTCAACCGTATTATGAAAACCGCCGTTACCTTGTCAGTAGAAGAGCTTTGCAGTATTGCTCCCGACGTCCGCAACCAGGTCAAAACGGCAGTCACTCCTCGACGACCCTTGGCGACAGCCGTTGCCGAGGTTGATGAACTCGACGACGCGCTTCCTGGTTTCTCTGTTACCATTGACGCTCCCGACACTGAAGATACATCTGCCGACTCCATCGCTAACGCCACCTCTGTGGACCCAGTGGAGACCTACCTTAGGTCGGTGGACCATGGAGAGGACCCCGCAATCCTTACCGTCGCTCAAGAATCGCACGCTATCCGCTCGGTAGCGCTAACTGTAGACAACAAGCACGAGGTAGAGGCGATCGTGGATAGCGGGTCTCAGATTATTTCTATGGCAGCAGAAGTCGCTAACGATCTAGGCCTTATTTACGACCCTACCGTTATACTAAACATGCAGAGCGCTAACGGTACGGTAGACAGATCCCTAGGCCTCGCCAAGAATGTGCCGTGCACCCTTGGCGACATTACGTTTTATCTTCAGATCCACATTTTACGCTCCCCGGCTTACGACTTACTACTCGGCAGACCCTTCGACGTCTTGGCGCGATCAGTCGTCAAGACGGTTACCGACGAGGAAACGACCCTCACAATTAGCGACCCAAATTCCGGAATCCGACGAACGGTGCCAACGTTCCCTAGGGGACAACGAAAAGGCGCCCGCGCTAAGCCCCCGGAGTTTACCGACCAGCACGCCAACGAGCCTCCCCACCGGTGTTTTCACAGACCATCAAGGAGGTGATTGGCGACGATCACGGAGATGTAGCGCTAACGCTGGAATTTGACCATTCAACTGGTCTTGTAACTGTTTTGTCTACTACTTTTCTTGCCGAAGACGTTTTAACTACTTTACCCGCTACCGACGCAGAGATTTCCCAGAAAAATCAAAACATTACCGACTCCTCTCTTGCCTACTTGTACCTTACCGCTTCCGAATCATTTCAAAACATTGCGTCTACCGATACTTATCTCACTACTCTTCCTGAAGCATCGTCTCCTGCCGTTCTTGGACTTGCCGCCCCTCAGGCTACAGTTCCCCTTTCCACCTCTGTGTATAACCAAGCTAACGCTCCCAAAAGGAAAGGGGTACAAGTTAAAAAGAAATATAAGCCAGTTGCGCTTAAAACAAAACCCGTTGCTACGCACTCTCCCGAGACTTTTAGAATCGAGCGCCAGATCATTGGCGACCCTCTTGCCGACATGCCGACCTTATCGCCGAATCCGCCACCCTTTCAGCCCACAGGACGTTTTACCGAGGAACGCCAACAGCAGTTCGCCAAGGAGCACGACACAGGATTTTTGACCAAAGATGAGTTAAACGTCCTTACCGATCTTGTCGCTAAGCAAGACAAAGCCTTCGCTTGGGAGGACTCCGAACGCGGCAGCCTACGTACAGATTTCTTCCCGCCTGTTGTAATCCCGACTATTCCTCACGTGCCGTGGACTGAGCACAACCGACCGTTACCGCCTGGGATCGAAGCCGAGGTCTGTCAGATTATTAGGACTAAGATACAGGCTGGCGTCTACGAGCCCTCAAACAGTTCTTACCGCTCCCGTTGGTTCTGTGTCCTCAAAAAGAACGGCAATCTACGCATAGTTCACAGTCTTGAGCCGCTGAATAGAGTAACCATACGACACTCTGGCGTACCGCCTTTCCCTGACCACTTTGCCGAGTCCTTTGCCGGGCGTATCTGTGGCGCCACCCTTGATCTCTACGTTGGCTACGACGAACGCCTGATACACCCCTCTTCCCGGGATCTCACTACCTTTCAAACTCCGTTTGGCGCCTTGCGCCTAGTTACCTTGCCGATGGGCTGGACAAACTCAGTCCCCATATTCCATGACGACATCACTTTCATCCTCCAACCCGAGATACCGCATAAAGTCCTTAGCTTCATTGATGACGTTGGCGTCAAAGGCCCCAAAGACTGGCGACTCGTTAACGGCTTACCGGCGACCCATCCCGAGAACCCCAATATTCGCTTAGCGTTATGGGACTTTTTCCAGCTGCTCAATCGAGTCCTCCAGCGTATGAAGTATAGCGGTGGGACTTTTAGCGGTCACAAACTTCTCCTTTGCGCGCCAAGGTTCAAAATCCTTGGTCACATCTGCACTCCCGACGGTCGCGTTCCCGACGAGTCTCGCTTAGCACTCCTGGAGCGATGGGGCCCTTGCCGCGACTTATCTGAAGTTCGCGCCTTTCTTGGCACCGTTGGCGTTCTCAGGATATTCGTCAAGAACTTTGCCCATCGCGCACATGCCCTCAACCGACTCACCCGCGCTAACGAGCCCTTCGAATTTGGGCCAGACCAGGTCACTGCCCAACGCGACTTAGTAAAAGCCTTACAAGACGCCAAGCCCCTAGTCCCCATCGATTATACATCTGCCGACCCTGTTATCTTGGCGGTGGATACCTCGTACATTGCCGTTGGTTACTTCTTGTGCCAGTGCCTTAGCGACAATCGGAAACAGCGACGTTACAACCGCTTTGGGTCCATCACGCTAAACGACAGAGAGTCTCGCTACAGTCAGCCTAAGCTAGAGCTCTATGGACTCTTCAAAGCCTTCCGGTCGCTAAAGATGTATTTGATTGGCGTGCGGAACCTTATAGTTGAGGTCGACGCTAGGTACATCAAAGGCATGCTGCAGAATCCCGATATCCAGCCATCCGCTAGCATGAACCGGTGGGTAGTCGCCATCCTCATGTTCCATTTTGAGCTGGTACACGTCAAGAGCTCTTTCCACGGCCCAGATGGACTCTCTAGGCGACCACGGCAGCCTGGCGACCCGGTAGTGGACCCTCAGGCTGATAGCGATTTCGAGGACTGGATCGACCGCTTACATGGTTTCGTGCACCTCATACAACAGCCAATTCCCTTACTACGACGGCAACAGCCTGCCAGCATCCTTCTACATCCCATTGTCCCTTACCGCCCCGAGACCTTTAGCGCACCCCTCACATTCTACACGGCAAGCATTTTCAGTCAAAATTCGCCTCCAGTAAAAGTCGTACAAGAGCCCCATCCGCTAAGGGAAGACAGCAGAAACTTGACCTACGATGCCGTCCCCCGATCCGCCAAAGCAAAGGCAGAAGACAGCCGCTTGTTACTCGTTGAACAATGGCTACAAGACCTTAAGCGACCCGCCGACCTTACCGACGAACAGTACGCGACCTTTATCCGATATGCCACCCACTTCTTCTTTACCGACAACCGCCTTTGGCGACGCAATCGAGATGGCGCTCACAAGCTGATCATCAAGCCAGAAGGTCGCTTACGAGTCTTGCGCGCTATGCATGATGAGCTAGGTCATAGAGGTCTGTACGCTACCCGAGCTTCTCTGCTAGAACGATTCTGGTGGCCACACGCTAGCGCCGACATCGCCTGGTACATCAGGACTTGCCACCTCTGCCAGATTCAACAAACGCGCCAAGTGCTCATACCGCCAACCGTTGCCACGCCAGCTCCCCTCTTCAGCAAAATCTACGTCGACACCATGCATATGCCCAAGTCTGGTCGCTACAAGTACATCATTCAAGGTCGTTGCTCGCTAATCCACTGGCCTGAATTTCGAATGCTTCAAAGAGAAAATACCGACGCGGTCGCCAAGTGGCTATTTGAAGACGTCATTTGCCGTTGGGGAGCGCTAAGGGAAATCGTCACGGATAACGGTGCGCCCATCATCAAAGCGCTAACATACCTCGCCAAGAAATACAATATCCATCACATTCGAGTATCTGGCTATAACAAACGCGCCAATGGCCTGGTAGAGAGACCACATTTTGACGTTCGGCAAGCGCTCTTTAAGGCAGTCGATGGCGACGAGTCTCGTTGGAGTGAAGCGACTTATTCAGTATTTTGGTCGGAAAGAGTTACTATTCGTAAGCGCATGGGTTGCTCTCCCTACTACGCGGCTACTGGCACCCATCCTTTACTCCCTGCCGACATTATAGAAGCGACCTATCTTCAGCCAGCACCCAACAGTATCTTAGCGACTACCGACCTTGTCGCCAGACGAGCTATTGATCTCCAAAGAAGGAAAGAAGATTTAGAGCGACTCCACGAGGTAGTCTTCAGCGCCCGTCGCCAAGCAGCCCTACGATTCGAAACCGAGCATAGCGCCACCATCAAAGATTACAACTTCCCGAGAGGAGCGCTAGTGCTCATGCGCAACTCCAAAATCGAGACCTCTTACAACAAGAAAATGCGCCCGCGCTATCTTGGACCTTTGGTAGTTATCTCCCGTAACCGTGGAGGCGCTTACGTGCTCTGTGAACTAGATGGTTCAGTACTGCATCGACCTGTTGCCGCTTTTCGCCTACTACCGTATCTCGCCAGGGAACGACTCGACTTGCCGCTTGAAGCGCTAGATATCGACACCGCCAAGTTACGAGAACTTGAAGAAACAGAATTATTGGACGATGATGACTTGCCGACTTTAGTTGAAGAAGAAGAAAATGATTAGAAAAGAATATATTGATGAGCTCTCTTTTTCTATTACCTATCTTACTTATCTCTCTTGCCGATACTTACTGTACTATATCCAACAGACAATTCTTTACATAGTCAAGTCGCAGCGCTAGCGTGTCGCCAACGCTTAGCGCATTGCGCAAATCTCGCCAAGGGTTTTTCGCCATGATGATTTACTGAGCGTTTCCCTTTTCTCAAAAATTTGTCTAAGTCCCACATCTACTACTCCTCTTACTTTCGAATACTTACCGCTTGCTTTCTCTTTGCCTTACTTTCTTGGCTCTCGGCTGTTGCGCTAACTCAGGTTTCTGGGACTTATCTTTTCACTCAAAAAAAAAAAAAAAAAAAAAAAAAAAAAAAAAAAAAAAAAAAAAAAAAACGAGGCGGCAAGACAAATATATATGAGACGGTAACAAAAAGAAAAATATACAAAAACGGCCTATCTACGCTAAGGTCCGTTTACTCGCTATCGTCCTCTAATGACAGGGAATCGTCAGATACCGGCAAGGAAGAGTCGCGAAGGGGGAGAAGGTCGCCAGGAAGAATGTTATTGGCAGCTTGCCAATCCATGGCTGCTTGGCAATCCCCCTGGTAATCGCGAAGCACGCGAAGGCTACGACCCAGGTTGGAATAGCGCAGTCGCAGCGCCATCAGTTGACCGCGCACTCGCTCCCGTTCCCGACTCATAGTCGCCTCCATCGTTGCCGCTCTCCGGGAATAGCGCTCCAACATGTCGCGAGGATTGAGCGCTATAACCGGGTAAACGAGGTCCTGGCCCAGCCACTGGAAAGCGTCGCCAGTCACTGTCGGCTGCGGCTGCGGGGTCCAGGCAGGATTAACCCTGGCGATCACGGGACGCCTTGGCTCCAGCCCTACAACGTCCTCAGGATCTGACACCTCCCAAGGGGCGACGTTGCCGTAAGGCGGCAGCCAACGCCACTGAGGCTCCTCCCGGGCGACTTCTGCCGCTGCCTCCCCTTCTCCCTTGCCCTCTCCCGCTACCATCTCCTCGTCACCTTGGCGCTGCGTCGCCAAGGTTTCGTCCTCCTCCCCTTCAGCGTCCTCATCTCCTCCCGTTGCCGCTCCCTCTGCCTTCTCCTCCCCCATCTCGATGTCGACGGGAGCCTCTTCCCGTTCCTCTTGAGGCGCCGTGTCGCCAACCGCTTCCCGCTCTCCCTCCTCCTGCTCCTCGCCAAGGGACCTCGCCGCCAAATGAATAGGCGACAGGAGGCCACTTGGGCCTGCCTCAGAATCGCGAGGAGGCAGGCGACTCGCCGCCAACGCCTTCTCCAGGTCGGCCATCTCGGTATCGCGAGGCGTTGGCGAGGGGGAAGGCGACGACGAGACCACACGAGGGCGCTTTGCTTTGCCCTTCCCTTTGCTTGGGGAAGGGGCTTGACGTTTTTCTGGGACCGAAGTCCCTTGGCGCTCGCCGGCGCCTCGATTGCCGACTGATTCCGTCCCATCTCCTTGGCGCGTCGGCAACGCCAAGGAGGCACGTCCAATGGCCGCCATCCCTCCTGCGGCAACCTTCCTCTTCTGGCCCTCCACAAACTCCCTGGCCCTCCTCACCAACACAGCGCGCGAGAACGTCTTCTCGACCAAAGCATCTGGCGCGCCGCCACGCTCGCGACTTTTCGCCCCGTCGATAGTACAGGCGCGCTTGAGGGCGCCACAACGATAACACGGCTGGGCCCCAGTCGGGAACCAACAGCCTTCTGGGTCGTTGTCCGCCCAGCATTTGTCGCACTAGCGCTAAAAGTCAGCAAGAAACTAAAGGAACCAAAAAAAATCACTTACCGCTCCCCGCGCCTCCTTGAACGCTTGCCGGGTCGCCAGGGAAACGGTCTTCTTTCCCTTCATCTCCTCCATAACGACCCCGGCCTCTTGCCCCTCATCAAGGACTGCCTCCTCACGACGCGGCAACAACAATCCTTTGAGCTCCTTGTCGTCAAAGGAGCTTTGTGTTGGCGCCTACAAAGACTTAGTAATTTCCGTACAAAAAGAAAAGACCACTTACCGCGTATTGAGGAGCCGCCTTGCGACTCTGCGAAGGTCGTTAGCGACCGTCGGCAACGGCAAGCGAAAATCAGCACTTACCTTACGCTTGGAAGCACCTGCCGGCTTCCTCGGCGAGCCCGACTTGCTAGCCGGCAGCACTGGGCTCGACGTGCTGCCGGCGCGACCTACCTTGCCGGATTCTTCAGTCTCCTGCCTCTTGGCGGCAGGCGCCTTTCCTTCCGCAATCTCCTCCATCTCCGCCGCCAAGGCTGCTGCTCTTTCCCGCTCCTCTAGCCCCCTCATAATCTCACGGGAGTCGCGGGAAACCTCCTCTTGCCGTGTCGCGATCTCCTCCTCCACCTGCATGCGCGCCAGGGGCGCCAACACCTCTTGCTTGCTATGAGGCGACAGGTCAGACCACAGCTAAGTTAGAGATAAAAATCAGAGTTACTTACTCAGGCGCGGGAGCGCTTACCGTCATCGGCAAGGCACCCGACAAGATATCCTCCAACTCGTCCTCGATGGTAGGGACGGCAGGAGGCGCCTAGGGACCCAATCAGTTGGCGACACGGCAAGGACTTGAAAGCACTTACAAAACGAGAAAATGGAGCTAACCACTCCGCGCCACGGTTATCCACATAGCGCGCCCGGCACCACTCCCGCACCTCTATCTCCCTGTCCCAGCCTACGCCAAGGACACGGACCTCGTACCAGCGCTCCAACAACTTCATTACCGCGATCACCAAGTTTGAAGGCGCCTCCGCGCCCACACCCTCGATGCGCTTGATAAAGTTGTTGGCCTTGGCGATATAGGAAGAGGCAGCGTCTTGAGCCTCGCGAGAAGGAACGGGGGGCGGAGTTGGAATGCGGAAAGACATTTTAATATTAAGCGCCAGGTAAAGAGGTGGAGGAGAGACGAAGTCCAAACTCATGCGCCAGGACTATAAACCAAATCTCAAGAACGCACGGACCATCTGTCACAAAAGCGGTAACGGTAGCCTTATTTGGTGACTGAGGACAGTCAATTTTTCAGTTGGGGGGAGATGATAGGACCCTATACAGGTTAGGCGCATCAACGGCAGGCTCGGCACCGGCTCCGGAAACCTTGCCGCACTCGTCCCGAACTTAGCGCGCGCGTTCTACCTATTTTAAGCCATTTCTGACGGCCGCGCACGGCAAGAAGCAGATCCAATCAATGATAGCGCCGACGGCAGCAGGAATGACAACTGACAGATGGCATCAGTCACTGACGACAGCGCTTAGCGAGAAGCTTGATGATCTATCAAAAACTGACGGACAGCTTGGCGTTTGACCTTGGCGTCTGACACCGCTTACCGTCTCGATTTGGCGCCCAACGTCGCTTAGGTGTTCTGACAGACAGAAGGGTGATGGATTGATGGTTTAGCACCGCGATCTGCCGCCTGGTGGCGCCAAGGGTCCTCAAAGGACGGTAGGGATCGGAAACCGTTGGAGCTACCCCTATGAAATTTTCCAGTTTACCGCACTTTGGCGATGGTTGGTCACTGGCGACGGTGAACTCCTTGTAGTATATATATTACTTACCGACTTGTACATACACAATCATCAGAACAATAGACCACAGTTTACTCCCCTTTCCTCAGTCTCCCTTACGCTCAAGAGCTCATTTACGCTACGGTCGGCAACGTCAAAACTCATCGGCAGTTGCAGACGTTCGCCAACACTCGACATACTCGCGCCTTGCAACTACGGCAGGCATTATCGACGCTTAGAACTTCGCTAAGCTTATCGTGCTCTTGCCGCTCACCCTTGCCGTCTTCACTTACCGCTTCTTCCTAGGCGCTTTACCTTAGCGCTTACACTTGCCGACACCCGTTATCGACTTTTCACCTTTTTCACCGACGCGTTTTCTGGGACCTGCCCGGGACTCCTCACATCACTTATAGCGCGCCCAACGCACACTCTTGGTACGGTAACACAATTGATACATTTGTTGCTGACCAAACATTGGGCGTCATCAGTGGAGGGCGCTGAGGGGCTGATACTGGTGATTGAGATGAATGGATAAGTCTTGCCATAGAGCGCCCACGCTAGGGCTGCTCTGTACCCAAGGCTGGTCGCTAGAGTCTCTAGTGTGTCAAGTGTTGGTCGGCCTATAATGTCCCTTGATGCGCTCAGTCCGAGTAGAAGCCTATCACCGGCTAGGAAATTCTCTATAGCTGACTTAACGTAGGCTCCAGCCAAAGTGGCTACAAAAGCCTCCAGAGTGGTTGCAGCCACGGGCATGCGACTTTCTTCTGGAATGTTCCGAAAATCGCAAAATACATGAAACAACAACAACCCTGTTCCATAAGTTTCTTTTGTCGAGGTTGCCCACGCTTCGTTTAGTATGTTGAAAACCCTCATTTTGTCCTCAACAGTGATAGAATGTCCAGAGTTCTTGCTTGATTGGCTGCCCACACTCGACTTGGGCCTCCACAGCCTCAACCTTTCCCTGGCCAAAACATGGGGTCTCAAATCCGACGACTTCAGCTCCAAACCTGCTGGATTTGGCACGGTCAATGCGGCATTGAAACGCTTACGTTTCACTCCAGTGTTGGGCATACAAGAACCACTCTTCGCTCTGCTGTCTTGCGACGTCTCCCAGCAAGGTTTCTGGGCTGGTTTGGAGGTGCGCATCTCTTCTAACATGACTTTCTTGCTTCTCTCCAACCAGGGAGTGCTTTCTTGATGCCGTTTCCTCGATGTCGCATATGAACATTGCGAGGTGGTTTGGGATGTCAATCTTCGGTAACAGTCGGTTCCGATCGTAGTACTCTTCCCTCGATGGGCCATCAGCCGGGTTGACCCCGCTAGGCACGTATCTTGTGCACAATTCCATGCCTGCTTGCTCACACAGTTCGAAGACGAGTTTAAAAATTTTGTTGATGGCCTTGTTTCTGCTTCTGCCAGCCCACCAACCTTCAACAACTCCGCAATTGTCTCCGAAGACCTTGAATCTATTCCCCACATCTCTCGTGTGCTCAATGGCAGCTGCCAGAAAGAAGAATCCAACTGCCTCGGCCCACTCAATGTCGCAACCTTGACCTTTCCACCCTGGGCGCAGCTTCCAGGCCCTCCACTGATTGCCGATTGTGATGCCGATTCTGGTGGTCGAACTCACATCTGAGTATGCGTGAAGATTGGAGTATGGTTGCGATTCATGGATTGCTCTCTCCACTGGTTGAGATAATACTCGCTGCCACCAGCGCAAATCTTTGCTGGTGCGCTTGGGAGGGGTACGCGGCATGAACGGACGGTCACTGAAGATTCCCATGAAGGTTTCCAGGCTGGTAAGGTATGCTCTCCCTCGAGGGATGACCAGGCACATGTGCAAAAGTTTACCGTACAGTTTTTGTCCCTCCTCCAGCACATGTGTTCGGGATTTTTCCCAATCTGCGATGGCCTGCAAGTATTTTCCCCTTTTCTCCTTAGAAATACTGACTCGGTGTAAGTGAATGTCCCACACAAGTCTGATGTATTGTACTGATTCCTGAAAAGGCACATCCTTAGACACTTCCCAGGGAATGCCGAGCTGGGCAGAAATGCGATCAATATCTTGCATAGCGTAAGTGAACGGTTGATCATCTTCGGAGCGTGGAGAGGATGTAGAAAGGTCAGCAATGAGCTGCACCATGTCCTTGTCATACTCATCAAATTCGTCGTCGAAGTTTTGGGCTCCTTGATACCAGATTCTTCCTCCCTTATGTAGTTTACCCCCTCCTTCTCGAATGTCTCTTGCCCAGCATTGTCACTGTAAGTTGTATGCCTCTCTAAATTCTTTCCGCACTCTGAAAAAGATGTGGTCGTCGACCCACTTAGAAATCAGACCGATGCCGTTTGCCCTAATGATCTGCGCCCCTGCATCCCCCACTCGGCCATAGCAGCCACAGCCAGACCCCAAGCTGAAACAATCCATTGTATCAATAGCGTAACTATCCTGCCCGCAGAGTTGCATGACAATCCCCGGCCACTGAGAGGGCTTAATGGGAATGGTCCTATATGCTTCTCTGACGTCTCACACAGCTGCTTGTGACCCAGGTGGTAATCTCGCGATGAGGGTGTAGACTGTTTTAAATGTGCCCCATGTACACGGAAATGAAGTAGAGTCAATGCAGCTGTTGATGGATTGTGTGTCACTGTAGCTGGACTTTGTGTATGGAAAGGATAGATTCTGTATGAGTCAAAACTTTCCGGGCTTATTTGGCTTGGGTATGATGCTGAGTGGTGAGGTCTGGAATGGGCCAAGGACTGCCTCCACCTGTTCCTTTGTGAAAGGCCCGAGGTAACGTCCTTTGGTGAACTCTTCCTCCACAATCCTGTCAAAATCTTGCTCCCAGATGTCCACCGACTCTTTGTTTTCGGGTGTGAAGGTGTGAGTGATTGACAGAATTCCGGCATCCAGCCCAAACTCCAGGTCTCAGGCCAGGTCTGGGAAACAGTCTGACAGTCCTGCTTTCTGGAGTTGTTTGTTCCAGATGTCGTGTTTGTAAGGAGATGCGAACTTAAACTGATTGAGCGAGAGGGCACTTTTGAGCGCCGTGATCTCTTTTGCTACAGCCTGAGCATTCATGTTTGTGCTTGTGAGACATGACTCGGCATCTGCGCGGCTTCTGCCAGTCCGTACACAGCTCCTTTCTGTCGGGGTTGATGAGGCGGTTGTTTTTGTTCCTCTGAACGTAAGATTTCTGGCCGTTCCACAGGTCTCGTGCTGAGCAATTCCAGATGTCGTGCATGTGATGACCAAGGCACACCACGCAGGCTGCATTGGCTGAGTTGGCCAATTCGGTCGTAGATCCTGCGCGGGAGGGAAAAAACTCGCCCCCCTTCTTGGTCTTATGCCCAGACCCGGATTCTCTTACTCGATCTGGGGACGGAGAATGCTTTCTTTTCCCCTTTTGAGAGCTGGCGGCGGCCATCACATCATTTTTTAGCGTGCTCAATTCTGCGGTGATTTCACGGCAAATTGAAAGAAGGGGGGAATCACGAGCAAGGTTAATCAAAGGAATGTATTGCGTGATTTTGCGCATATGCATAAAGCGACAGGCATTCAACGTGAGACGTGAATCCCGATGGCGTTCACAGTGAAAGTGATTGATGCCGATAAAGCAAAGGGGTCCTGATCAAACGAGAGCGAAACCCCATGAAGTTACAGCAAAGGCAGACGAGATAACGTCATATGCCAGGTATTAACGCACGCGAACGCCAGGCACCGCAATTCAATAAAGCAGACGAGAGTGTCGTCATTATGCATAGAGCGACCAGAATCCCAAGGGAATCAAGATCCGAGAAAAGGTACATGAATAGGTAACGTTGAGGAAAGAATACAATGAAAAATTTTTTGAAGACTCATCAGATCCATTTGAATCTGAGAGGCTTGTGGGCGCTTACCGGCTATGAGGACACTTCTCTTGGCGTCGTATACCTGGTCTTTAAGCATTCTTAGCGCTCAATCGTCTATCAGACCGACGTCGAATATGCCGTCGCGTGGTGGGTTCTTAATCTGCCTATGCCACTCGCGTCGAACTCGAGCTTGATATAGGATCAGTATCTTGAGACCGTCTGTCCCTTCATTCCGCATTTTATGGTTAGTTAGGCGGAAGAAAAAGGTGTGCATCGCGTCGACCATGTTGTTTGGCCACTTTTCCTGGACTATGTGCTCTAGGAAATTGGTCGATGCGATGCATAGCTGATCCCAGGCTAGCTCTTCATCCTGGACCGCTTTCCCCTTCGCTTTAACGCTTATTACAGGTTTTAGGGCTAGGATGTCGTCTTCCCTCGCAAGGGTGAACACATTATTCAAGGCTACTGACTCGCTTTTGGCGGCTTCAGCGCGGCCTTCAGGCGTGAAATAACTTAGCTCGATGTACTCCCGCTCCCTCAGCTTCTTGATAGCGAAGCGCGCCGGAGGATACTCAATTACTTCCGGGACCGGCTTACCGACAATGAGATTCGGGCCCTCCTCCTCACTCAGGGGAGATTGCCCCCTCGACAGAGTAGACTGTCGGGCCATTACGTCGTCCTGATTCCTTTGCGCTTCTCCTCTTGCCTGTTGCCCCCTTCTCGCCTCCGCTTCTCTTTCATCACGTTCTGCTTCCCAGACTGCTTTCCTGCGGTCTAAACCTTCTCTCCAAAGGTTCGTCAGAACTTCGGCTGCTTGTTCATCGCTCAGTCCGTTCCTGCTGCGCATCACAGCTTCTCTAGTGAAACTGTGCTCTTCTTTCGAAAAGTCTGGAGAAATTTCCGAGTTAGGGTCAACCGTAAGAGTAATCATGTTTTAGTCTTTGAAAATACACGAGTATGGCTCGATGGTCTTTTCTTTCCTTCAGGACACTACTTAGAATGAATAAAAATTTTCCTGTAGTCGGCTTGCCCGGTACTAGCGCGCAACGAAACTTCTGAGGGTGTGTCACGAAGCAAAAGGGAATTCTCGTGACAGCACAGCCACCCTCACTCAAAGACCACACCCTTTCCGTCACTCGGCTCTCGCGACAGACAGGCCAGCCAGTTCTGAGTCATGAGACGAGGGATCGAGAATTGTGTTCATTCCATGACCTGAACAGACTCAGGCATGAGTTTATATGGTGAGATTGTCAGGAGCAAAAATAAGGAGAAGGTAGCAGTAAAAAAGAAAAGGTTTAAGAATTACGAATACAAAGCTCGAGAAATCAAGAGTAAAGGGGTGAGAATGAACAGATGCATGATAGGAGAAACAAAAGTAGACTGGAAATAAAGTGTGGAAAATAGAAATGGGTCCACGGTTCACGGGTCGGGGTACAGATGTACTTGGTTGTAAGGGATCGTGATAACAATTCAAGGGTGAATCGGTTTCCTCCATCTTCCTTTCTGACAAGCAGGGTGACCACTACGTAGAAAACACTAATCCTGATGTCATTCATCGTACATGCAGTTCAGAAATTGGAAAGACCTAGAACATACCATATTAGACACAGGACATTGTGATCCTAGCAGATCTTTTTAGAAGAGTTGGTCAGAACTATAATATTTTTTGTCCTCTCGTAAGTAATTAAAGAGGGACGCTATGGTGACCTCAAGTGTATATCTATTGTCACGAGGTGTCGAATCCCCCAGCCACCTCTTAAAGTGGATGATCCACCTGTCTAATAAAGCTATTATTTATTTGCTGACCATCTATGTTCTGCAGGAAGACCGGGGTGAGAGAATCGCCGATCTTTCAGAAGAAGCGCTCTATCATATAAACGCCTCTATGTCAAACCTGCATTACTGTAGTTGTTGTGTCCTTGTATATCTCGTTCAATGTCGAAATCAGACTTAATGAGAAGTTGTAGCACAATCAAGGCCGCTTCACGTACCAGTAGAAGAGGGATGTACAGATAACTGCCGAACAGCCGGGTTGGAGCCACAGGTATGTTCCTGGAGAATATGCATACCCCGAATACTGAGATCCTTGACGCAGTTGTCGTTGTTGATTGAGGAAAAAATAGAAGAGGTCTAGAGTTATAAGAATCAACGTTGCATTACCCTTGAGACGGATATATATATATATATCAGGTATAGTCGAAGTCCACTAGTTAGGCATGTACACTCTCATGGCAGACGATTGAATGCTCAGTTCTGGCTTCTTCCATCACGATCGACCACAAAGCTCCACGAATTGTTCTCACTCCTAGCCATCCCGCACTGTACCATCTGAACACACTATGACTTTGTGATCGTTGTGTATAGCACGCGTATGCAACATCTCTTACTAATAGACCCAATAGTTTCCAAGTCATCAAAATGGCAAGGATGGTGAGAAGCTATAGTAGGAACTAAGTACGGGTCTGATGGAGCCGGATCATGGCTAGTCAGTCAGACTTCTGTAGCTTAGGCATCAAGGAGAATTACTCGTGTACTCCCAGATTGACACATTACATACATAATACCAGGCATACTTAAAGTCCTATCGCTTTCATAGTTCCTTCCATAATGTTCTCTCCTCAGGGCACTTCTGTCGGGATTTTAGGTGCAGGAGCAGCAGGTCTAATCACTGCCCACATACTCCTTAGAGATGGGTTCAACGTCCAGATCATCACACGCGATAGCTCTCCTGGCGGAGTATGGGCTCGAGAGCGAATATACCCTGGTCTAACAATCAACAAGTGAGCAACTCCGTCAGCACTGTGTACTCTCCATGGGTTAACTTTTCAGCATGCAGTGTGCATGGAGAATTCAATTTCTCTCCTTATGCCATGCCACTGCCTGAAAAGTCAGCAGAAACTGGTAGCCGTTTGACGGGCGACGACATGTGTGCATATATGGAAACTTTTGCTGAGAAATTTCTCGCTGGGAAGATCAAGTGTAAGACGGAAATTCGCGGCATAGAGAGATCATCCAGTGGTTCCTGGCTCGTGACAGTGGAAGACTTATTCAACGGATCCCAGGAGGTCCTCAACTTTTCGCATATCGTCTTGTGCACGGGGGTACATCTATCTATAAAAGTCGCTCATAGGCGAGAAACTCACCAACAAGTAGGGATGCAGTAACCCAAGTGTTCCAACATATATATCACCTTCAACAGCAGAGTCGGCTGGCTTCCGTGGCCTGGTTTTCCATTCGTCGAAATTTCGCGATCGCTTAGATGAGGTCTTGACCAGGTCAATTGATGCTGATGGCAATGAAAAGGTAAACTCAATCATAGTGATTGGAGGTGGAAAGTCTGCGCAGGAGTGGGTCCATCGTTCCTTTTTCCTTGGGTTACTGAAGGATTTCCATACACTACCTGCAGTATTTCTGCCTATCTGGCAAATGCGGGCCGTAAAGTGACTGTCGTTTTTGAGACAGCAGACGCATTTCTGGCATACAAGAAACCCCTTCCTGACTTCATCCGTAAAAGCAGGTTTGTATACTTTATGCCCTTGCTTCTAGTTTTGGCCTCAGCTCAGGACAGATTCCTTGCGATTTTATCGCCTCATATGGAGCTGAGAACACGCCTTGAGTGAGCTCCACCCTCCTACAAAGACGTACATCTACTCACCCGTACTTTTTGGCAGACGGTTTTTGCACACCACATGGCTTGGCAGTAAATTCGTACACTTCGTTTGGAGCAAAATTATCTCAACCTCGGTACGTGACCTTCCAAAGATGTGTCCGTATCTATTCTGACGTTTCCTGTTGAGAGCAGCTGGACGTGTACTCCCTGCCAGTAGATTCTCCATTGCGAAATACACACTCGGCATTTTGGGGTATAAGGACCAATGATGACGGTTACTATAGGCCAAACAGTTTTTATGGTCTAGTCCAGTCTGGAAAAATCAGGCTTGTGGCACCAGCGCGTGCTACGGGCTTTGGTGACGATGGAAAGTCTGTGACTTTGAATGATGGGCAAGTTCTTTCTGCAGATGTTGTGATTCTAGCTACCGGATTCAAGTCTTCGTGGACGAGCCTCTTCGATGGTAAGCAATGTATGATTGGATATCCTTCTAAGCTGATCAAATTTAGCCCAAACTGCGGCAGAGCTGGGAATCATCAGGCATTCGCCGTCCATGAATGGTGATAATGACTGGAATTATACGTCTTTAGCAAACCCGCCAGTGTCACACCTTGAGAATGAGCAATGGTCATCATCAATCTATCGTGGTCTCGTACCTGCAAACAATATCAATAAACGAGACTTCGCAATTAATGGAGCAGTTGTAGGTTATCGATACTCTCATTCATTTTTTCCTCCAGTGACCAACATATAGTTCACCGTGAACAACGGCTACACTTATGAAGTGTCTGCGCATTGGATCTCGTCATATTTCTTGGGAGACCGTATGCGGCTGCCGTCCACAGCGGAAGAAGCGCTCGCGCACGCTGAGCGTAATTCGGCTTGGATGAGGAAAAGATACCCGAGCATGCTCACCTGGGTAAATGAGAGTCATAGCAGCAACTTGGCCTTTTGGAGGTACGTCTCCAGTCACGCACGTGATGCGGCTACTGATTTGACCTTAGCTGGCCACAGCTTGTCGATGAGATGCTGGAAGACATGTACTTACCGAGCATGCGGTCTGGCGGAAATTGGTTGACGTGGCCGTTTAAGACCATTGGCGTCAATGAGATTGCCAATCTCGAGCAAGAACGCCGATTGAAACGAAACTCTTGAGACTGTTTGTTGAACAAGCCTCCAGAGTTTATAATGTATTCAAGATATAATTATCTATCTGATCTGATACATCGTCTTATCTTGAATAGAGTGTGTCCCTTCGACACTTTGCATGCTCTTGGAGATAGAGAACAAACAAAATCAAGCACGGTCAGCGTACAAATGAGCACAAAAATTTTCCAACTAAGGAGAGATAGACAAATGATATAACGGTGCACTATATCTACGAGGGGCATAAATTGACCTTTACTTGCGCATGGCAGATATGAGGCCGGAGAGAGCGCGGATTTTCGTGAGCCAGCCATCAGCATACACAAAACGGATGAGACCACAGGCAAAATCCCTGAGTAAAACGTTGAGTTGACCGCAATTAAGGCAAGACATGAGGCGAAAACATACCAGCTCTGAGAGAGAGATCGAACAGGATAGTCGATGACTGTGGGGATCGAGGTCTGTATCAAGGCAGGCCACCTATCTGTCATTATCGCTTTAACATTGGTCAGAGATCGTAAACCCTCCGGGCCCCCTTATAGATAAAAAGTACTTCAATTGACGATACTGGTCGGAGAGAACAGCCACTAACCGAATCGTCCATATCCACTATATTTGGCACCTCCAAATGGAAGATCTTGACTGGAGAACTGAGTCAGTGGGAGGTTTAGAAAAGTTTGCGAATGGATCTTACTTGACCTGGAAGGACATGGGTTCGAGAAGTCAAAATAAAAGCAGAAAGGATCTTACATAAAATACTCCAAAATCGTTGATAGAGACCATGCCACATTCAAGTTTCTTGGCTACCTCAAGAGCTTGACGCTGGTCGGGCCCAAAGACACTGGCGCCGAGACCGTATCGAGTCCCGTTCGCGATCTCGATCGCCTCGTCAATCGTTTCATAAGTCATCAGGACAGCAACAGGAGCGAACACTAGTTATCCGGGGTCGGCTGAATGTTCAAAATTTCAAGGGCACAAGTGTTACTTACGTTCCTGTTGAGCGATGTCCATTCCGGTATCCACAGCGCCCACAAGAGTTGGTGAGAAGTAACAACCGTTCTCCGCGTACATGTGGTTGTACGGGGTTCCATTAAGGACAATTGCACCCGCTTCGCTGGCACCACGTATAATCCTTTCTAGGGCTTCGAATCTTTCGCTCGATATCATTGAACCGGAATCGATCGTAGAAACATAGCCTTCAGGCGAAGGCGCTAGAACCGGGCCGACCCGGAGTCTGGCAATACGTTCATTGAAAATGGCATGTAGTTCATCATATTGACTCGAATGTACGAGCATTCTTTCAATGCCGATGCAGTTTTGTCCCATATTTTGGCTAAGGTAATTAATTAGTCAGAGAATCCATGCTACAGACATCAAGAAGTACTCACAAAATTCCCCGCATCCACAAGCTGGCCCATTTGTTAAGATTAGTGCCAGGTAGAACAATCGCTGGGTCCTTTCCTCCAAGCTCAAGGGTAACAGGAGTCAAATGTTCTGTCGCCGCTCTAGCAACCTGATATGCCTCTATTGCAATAGAGCTCGTACAAACAGCAGTGACAACTGACCTTCCGTCCGACTTCTTCAGAGCCAATGAACGTGATATGTTTGATTTTCGGCGATTTTGTCAGAGCCTCAGCTTGCCCAGGCCAACAACACACGATCTGAACGAGTTCCTCATCATGGCCGCAGGCACGAAGGCATAATTTTATAATGTCAACGAACCAGCTGGTCGACCAGACAACATTCTCGGAGCACTTTAACACAATTGAATTTCCAGCAAAGAGAGCGGCAAGAATTGGAGACCACGCGTTGTGCAGGGCTAGACTACTGTCAGAGTGAGTCTACGGAGAAGATGGGAGAACGTACGATAGTTCCACGAGACGATAGCAGCAACAACACCCAGGGGCTCGTACACGACTTGAGAGTGCTTGTAAAACAGAAGAAAATTGCTTGCCCTCGTTTCCGGACTAAGCGCTTTCTCGCCATGTCTAAGCAGCCATTCCATTTTCGAACATGTCGTCAATATTTCTCCAAGAGCAGCATCGATGACTGGCAATACATGCCAAAGGTAAGCAAAGAAAAGATGCCGAAGTTGAACTCACGCGTCTTTCCCGAGTCCCGACACGCGACTCTTGCGCATAAATCCTGATTGTCGACTAACCACTTCAGCAGACTTCTCACAACGCGTCTCCTCTGTGTAAATGTCGTATTGCGCCATTTCTTTTGCGCTTTCTCGGCTTGAGAGATCTTTCCGCGGATTTCTTCCTCGTTGTCGCCTAGGTATGTATGGATATGGAGGCCGGTGGCAGGGTCAAAGCTTGTGATGTACTCTCTCTGGCTGTCTCTACCAAGAGGCACAAGTCTTTCGTCCTCTAGGTGTGACTTTAAATGGGGCTTTTCAATAGGAATCGATTGCCAGTTTGGGTCTGCAGGCTATCAGCAAGCTGGTAAGTTGTACATAAAACAGTCAACGCGTATATACGAGGTACCTCCGGTATAGGAAAAGAAAATGGGACAGGATCGTTGTGCATCTTGTGATAGCGTTGGATTACAAGCCATATTCCAATGACGAAGAAGATCGTGATGGGGTAGACAATGTCAACACCCTGTTGGTCGTCATCATCAGATATGTTAACGGGTATAAGAGGGTGTAGTATGATAGAAAGAACGGCATTCATGGTGCTGACGCGAGGACACCAGGTCGCCTCACTATCCAGTTGCCTCGAGGTCAAGAATAAACAGATTGAACAACCACGCGACAAATAAGGAAATCACGATCACGTGATTTAATTGCCTGGCACAGACCTCGGATGTGTTTTGGGTAAGACGCGCGTTCTTTCATGGACCACAACAGCTCAGGAATACTGAGTGACAGTCCTCAAAAAGGAGCGAACACCCTCTGCTCACCCCTCACAACATAATCACTTAAGAGCTAACGGAAAGGTGCTTGGTTTGAAGCTATAGCAGCGATGAAAAATCTAAATAGCTTCCCGTCTTCTGATGCACGCCTTTGTAAAGGGATATGTAAAATCAATGGAAATGAAATCGTAATCGGTTAAACAGCTTTCCCCAACGGGGTTTTGATACTACCCCATACGCCCTTTATACATTTTATACATTTTACTTACTGGGTCTATCGTGGCGTATCTCTAGGTATGACCATAGCTATCACTCTTGTATAGCGTAGGTAGATATCAAAAATAGTAACATAGTAACAGGGTCAGTTCACTCTTTGCTCGTAGTCCGTCGGCGTCCAAACGATCATCTTTCGGCAATTAAGCACGTCAGCCAATGAAAAAAAGGACTCTCCACATCATTCTCACGCCACTCCGCAGAAAAGCCTCATGGGACTTGGTTCTTCCTTCCCTCGTAGCATATACATTTTCCTCTTCTTTCCTTCCTCTGCCACTAACGAATCCATAGCCTCTTCCGCATCGCCTCTCCGACCTGATCTAAATGAATGACTCTCCACCTCGAGCGCCGACTTAAGGTTTTCCATGGTATCAACAAAGGCATTCATCCTTAGTTATCTACTGTTGCTGTAGGTCTGAACACCTCTCTGTTGCATCCGGCGCTGAGTGTTTCCAGGATCCCTTGATCTGTTCCACTCGTGGCTTCCCATCCTCCATATTTTGGTCTTGGCCAGCACGCCTCAGTCACGCTCAACGCTATTTGTAACTTGTTATCTCTGGTTGGTGCTCTAAAGCGTCGAAAAAACTTTTTCCTCGGACATGTGGCCTGACTCGGGGAAAGCTCCGAATGTTCATCGCCATGCAATTCAGCATGCCACTTATTGCTTCGTCTTCCCGCTTTTCATCTTAAGCTGGTCGTTCTCGAAGACATTGGCAACTTTACCGCCAACCCTTCCCTCTCGATGTCCCAAGGCTGGTCTGTAGAGCAGAATTTGTGCAACCTGTCTGTTGTTTATATTTGTTTGATCCCAATGTGATTGTTTTTTGAAAGTGATCTCACGCCTGGACCCGCCTCACATCCGTTGCCCTTGACGGGTTTTCATACTTACTCATGTCTGATACAGGCACTCCCCCAGTTATCCCGGCCGCTCTCCAGCAATATGAGTACGTCATCTCATCGAGGACATTGGCTCTTGTCTGATGGTGCAATAGCTCGTACGAAGTGGATCCGAAATGGCAGGTTAAATTCACCATTATTTGGACATCGGTGTTAGCATTTTTCGCCCTTATTGCTCTCCCATCTGTATTCCGAGGCTATCGACAGTGGAAGAAAGAGGCATTTGGGGTCACTGAGAGTTGGCGTGATCGGCATTCCCGTAATGAAATGCAAAAGCCCTACCTTGGCGGAACGCCTCTGCCTCCGCCACGATTTAAGAGCCGCGTTGTTGCGAGAATTCTTTCTACGTCAGGTTCTGTTTTCTACTGGATGCCGCCTGGTCTTTGGCTCAACGCAGGTCAAAGTATGTAGTTAGCCTATGTACCATCGTGCCCACGTCTTATCTTCTGCAGTGCTATTGATTGCAGGTTATGCCGCTGTCGTCGTAGTGTGCATCTGCACATCTGCCGTGCTTGTGTCGAATCCCAACCGTGCAGGCTTTCTTGCCCTCGCGCAGCTTACTCCGGTCTTCCTTTTCGCATCGAAGAATACGGTACTTTCCCTGCTCCTTCCCCCGTTCTTTGCGTACACTCGCCTGAACGTTCTACACCGCTGGGCGAGCCGCACCCTGTTCCTTGCGGCTGTCTTGCATGGTTCGTTGTGGATCAACAACCATCTTGTATGGGATATCCAGATTTTGGGCCAGCAAAAGGAAACGAGTGGGGTGGCTGCGTTTGGTGTGTTGTGTGCTATCGTTATCACGAGTTTTCGCCCCGTAAGGCAGTGGGCTTGGGGAGTGTTCTACTGGGTTCAGTGAGTCTCTATTCCATCAAGGAGAGTGAATCTTACATGGTACAAACAGCTTCTTGGCTGTGCCTGCGTTCTTTATCACAGTGTGCTACCATACTATTTACGCCGCGCCGTGGATTTTCCCGCCCATCGCGATCTATGCATTTGATATTCTGATGCGTACTGGAAGATTCAGGCTGAAGGATGCCAGGCTGATCCCTGTAGACGATCAAATGACGATTGTGCGTTTACCCTCTCATCACTTGTCTTTTTCCCTCTCGGTACTCATTCGGAGACAGATACATATTCCGGATTGTGATGACGGGTTCCAGGCAGGGCAGCATCTTCGCTTGCGCGTTTTCTTTGGGGGAAGAATGTTTGAATCCCACCCTCTTAGCATCATGTCTGCTCCTTCGTTGTCTGGTTCCACTACATGCCTGACCGGTGCCGACATGGACGCGTACTATCAATCCGACTCCGACTCCGATTCCTTAAACCTTGTCGAAGGTCCGGGTATACTACTTGGCGCTCGTGCCATCGGCGACTGGTCCAAAGCGCTTAACAAGTATGCTCGCGATTGGATAGGGCAGTCGGCTGCTGTCGGCAGTTATCAGGACGATGAGAACGTGCAGAAGGTGTTACCAACGAGTGTCCCAGTGCAGGTGGTGTTTGATGGTCCATATGGTGGATGCTCGATTGAGCTGGGAACGTATGATCGCGTGTTGTTGGTTGCGGGCGGGAGTGGCGCGACGTTTGCGATTGGATGTATGGATGCGCTTGTTGCGTTGTGTGCGAGGCCACCACCTCCAGGCGTGGGTGCGCCGAGAACAAGGAAGATTCATTTTGTGTGGTGTATACGGTCATTCGGTGGGTTTTTCTGTAGCTTTCCAATCCGGCAGGACTCTCAATCTTAATATCGGGTTGATTTCCAGGCAACTTGAACTGGTTCGCGCCTCTTCTGCGTGCCATTGCACGGACTGCTGCCGCGGCGTCTGTGCGTCTCACCATGACAGCGTACGTGACGTGTATGTGTTCGCCTGAGGAAGTCGACATCCCCGGTCTGGTGGTGCGCATCGGGGGCCGCCCCGACGTCTCGCGATTGGTGCGTGGCGTCACGGTAGGGCACATCGGTACGACGATCAGAGGCAGCGAGGAAGACCTATGTACATGTGGCTGCGCTGATGAGGCACTCAAAGCGCAAGAGGAGGAAGAGGACGATGAGAGTCTAGCGGGTGATGAGGAGAAGGGAGCGGCGAGGGGCGAGAGGCAAGAATCGGTAGGGGTGTGTGCGAGTGGGCCGGAAAGCATGATAAGGGAGGCGGCAAATGCTGTTGCAGGGTACGCGGCTGGGGGACGTGAAGTCGGGTTCCATGCGGAGGTGTTTGCGGTGTAAATTGAACATCATGTAAATTGTATTTGTACTTGGACGATGAAATGATACTGCCGTGACCGGATAGCTCGCGACGCTGACGCGCACTAATGAGTGTTTGGTCAATTTCCTCTGATAAGAGCATCAGTTTTTGTCTACTCCTGCTGCAATCTTTAGTCGTAGCCACAAGCACTCGAATGTGGACACGCGAGTCCTTTACCAACTACTTCCAAGCAGAAAAACGAGAATTAAATGCGGTCAATTTATACTTCCGAAAATCGTGGCGTGGCAGGGTTAGCTCCTCTCTCTCGCACCAGATTAGTGCACTTAGTATAAGAGTGACTAGCATCATGGGCAAATCACTTATCCAACCAAGAACTGCCGTACAAGTCTGCCGTCCCTCGAAGGAAATTCGACAATGCTTCGAATTTAATGAAACCTTGAAGCTTGAAGCTTAAATGGATGGACAGCCAAACGAAGAGCTTTCTGGGGTCAGATAATTTAATTTTTTTTTTGGGTGGGTCGTTATACTCTACGTCCTGCACGTCAGAAAGATGTCATGACGTACAGAACAGAACAGAACAGGGGGAAAAAAACAAAGCGCGTGAGACTAAAAAAAAATCGGAAATTGACCATGGGTATAATAAAGTGAGGTTGGTCTTAAGTACAACTAGGAGGAGGAAAAGGGGAAAGGAAAAAAAAAATAGGTAGGAGAAAGTGTGAATGTTTAATGTTTGTAGATGCAAAAGTGCAATTGAGTAAGTGCACGGTG